>CP139507.1:49937813-50420862 GCA_021014915.2 Artemisia tridentata subsp. tridentata
GCTCGCACTTTTGAATTGATTGATTTTCCAAGAACATGATCATCGCGAGACACGCTTACATCACTAGTGAACTAGCTTGAAATTATTACCCGTCCAGATCACATTCAAGGAAAATCGCTCGAAATCGGTACATTCTACTCAGACACGTCCTTTGCGAGACACGCTTACATCACCAGATAAACTGGCTTGAAATTATTACCAGTCCAGGACATGTCCTTTCGACTACTGACTTTAGCTATCGTCAATTCATTGGTGAAGTCTGAGCCTAGCTCACATAAGATGCATGCCAAATCCTTTTTGTCAATTCGCTCCCCCTCAATATGTGCATCGATATACGAAAGAGTTTAGCACATATGGGAGAGCTTACATTTACGTCCAAACATCACATTTTATCAGATTTCATATTTAAATCACATTCTCTCCCCCGATCAAAAATTTCAAACCAATTGAGATTTGTGATCCCAATTGATTTAAATAAGTTAGAAAATGTGGGAGAAAATGTGTCCGATTTAATGTAGTCTGATGATGGGACATACTATGCTCCCCCTTAATCTAGGAGGGAGATTCACTGCTTATTTTGCACAAATTGATTATTATGACACATATGATTTTGACCTTTTTGCGCAGACGATGTAATCACCCGCTTTTCTGAGTGAGTCAGTGGTCAACATCAATCATCCATCCACCAACAAATTTTTCGCAAATGTAGTTGATCCCCACTTGGCGAGACCAAAATAGATGAATGGTGGTGGTGGTGGTGAAAGTGTTGTTGTTGTTGTTGTTGCCGACGTTGTTGCTATGGTGAATTATGAGCCAATCAATAGAGTTTGAACGTCTGATCATATGGTTAGAATGGGAACTGGCACATTCATTTTGGCTATGGAATCTGCATAAGAATATCAACACAGATATACATACATACAGATACACTATTCCTTAATAGCTACCCTTCAGCAGCTTGCCACATTATAATACCAAGTTCATCTTATAATCAAACCACAATCAGGAAGTACGTCAAACCACTATCTAGCATGAAGAGCAATTCGCAATCATGAACATGGCAATTCACACAGATTTCAATATTCAATTCAAGATCTTAGGAACATGATTCTAACACAATAGCAATATACCTAAGCGAATCCTGAGAACATATGCACAATATCAACAACAATTAAGCAGCAGAGACAAACAACATTTGAAACTCATTCACTTAGATCATACAAATGCCAGTGGAGTATTCAAGAACATCAAACACAACTGGTTTTCTAACTTCTTTTAGGTTTTGAGTCTTCATGTATCTAGGGGATTAAACGAGGATTCCAAAGTGATACAAATGAACCTTCTAGTTATATGAAGCTAGGAAACTATAAGCAAATTGCACATAATGTCCTAAACTTTATAGCAACTAACACATTTGGCCATTTGATATAAATTTTAGCAATTTCCTCTTCAACTAATACCCCATTAGCTACAAAACCTTTTCAAAGAATATGAATTAATCTAGAAACCCGTTTGATGATATAAAATTTGAATTTACTCTCCCCCTCAATCAATGACTCGTATTCTAGTTAAAGATTTGTAGTCATTGATTGAGTGACAAATTTTATGCATAATCTAAGAGTAAAAGAATTTCAGGTAACACATAATCACCAAGTGTCTCACAAATAATTTTCAGAAGAATCATTGAATGAAAACTATTTGTATGCAAAGAAGATTTCTCTTCCTTTACCAGAAATGATGCACTGAAACTTACATCAGATCGAAGAAACATGGATATAAAGTAATCCATGCCCAGGTGAACATCACCCAGTTGGAGGAACAACCGTCTTTTTGGCGACGTGCTTTCCCCATTGTGAAGCGCGGGTTGCTATCTAAAGTAATAGCAAGCCATTTAGACATGTTTTAACCATCCATTTTAACTTTGTGGAAAACTAGAAGGGGGGGTTGAATAGTTTTACGTCTTTTTAATTTATTATAAAAACCTTTGTTTTATACTTTTAAAAAACTTTAGATTCTAGTTTGTTATGAAAAATGATGCGTGGGTTTTGCAACCTTACAACAGGTTTTACCTCTCGAGGGATCTCAAGAGGCTTACAACCCCACCAGGCAGTGTACCTGACCGATGTAGTATAGTGTAGTGGTAAGTACGGGGGATTGATCGTTCTCCACAGGGAATAGTGTTCGTTAGGTATGAAAGACTACTCTAATAGGTCTAAGGGTTGAGGAAGATTCTTTTTTATGTTTTTATATTTTTATGAAAGCAAGTAAAATCTCGGTTTTGAAGGAGTGGGCGGAATTAGTTGCTAGTCAACTAACCCAAATAACTACAAATGCAAATAAAATAAAATAACTGAAAATAAAATGTTGGTGAGAAACTTATGTGTAGAGAAATGTGTTTACTTAGATTTCCTTACTCCCTAGCTATCTTTTACCGGTTGATTAGTGTGTATTAGTCGCGTGGATGACGGGTGTATTCCTTAATACCAATCGTGGGGTGGCGTACGTACTTCCCCAACTCTACAAGCTCCTACTTCACTCCTATGTCGAGCCGGCTAGGAAGCTCCTAACATGGGATCACTAGAATTCGCTTGTGCATTAAATACAACCATAAAAACCTTTAGTACGCATTTGGTTCATGTTTCTTAAGACGTTCAAGCAAGTTACCGAATAGGAAGTTAGCCAGTTTTCTTAAGCCTAACATAGATAAACAATCATCCAATACAACTAATAACACACTAATAACCAATAATCAATAGCTAGGTTTCATTAGATCTAAGCAAACACAAGATAAATTTAGCCTAACATGTTAATCAAAAGACAAGAATAAGATAAAATCAAACAACACATAGACATATTGAATGATTAATTGATAACTTATCTTCAATGTAACATGGAAGATCTCAAGGCAAAAAGCCTTGAAAAAGAAGCTAAAATCGTCTTAGGGTTTTCTCCCAAAATTCCACACACTAAGTTCCACACTAATGACAAAAAAATTAGAAAACTATATATAGATTTTTGTATCTGACGGCGTCACGTTATGGAGTGTGACGCCGTCACCTAGCCGCTTTTAGGGTTCCCGGATGACCTTCTTGACGCCGTCCCTCTTTAGCTCTTCAAAAATCCATTCTGGCTTATCAAGGCTTGACGCCGTCGAACCTTGAACGTGACGCCGTCCCTCTTTGATTTAAGCCGTGACGCCCTTGATCAAGTTAAAGCGTGACGCCGTCAGAATTCACATGCTATTTTCACTGGCTTATCATGAGTAAATTTCACGTCCAACTTTTCTTGCCAAGGCATGACGCCGTCCAGGGTAAATTGTGACGCCGTCAAAGGTAACTTTTAGCCGATTTTTGAGACTTTGCCGTTTTCTTCACTTTTATGCTCCAAAAACGTCCAAAATGCCTCCTTTTCCAGATTTCTCCTCAAAAGTACCTAAAATGACAAAAGGAACGATTTAGGGCGATATTTGATCAAATAAATACGATTTAGGGCTTAAATGACCCCTTAAAAGCGGTACACTTTTCGTCTCATCAAATATCCCTACACTTGGGATTTGCTTGTCCTCAAGCAAATGAGCTTTTCCACCAATCAAAATACAAGTTAGGGGTCATTTAACATTAATATAAAAGTAATTACAACAAATGATCGTTCCACCTTAGTCAAAACAAGCACGGAAATTATACACTAGCACCTCACATTAAGTGTTTGGATACTCTCATCTCTCAGGTGTTGTAAATTTATATATGAAAATGAAGAAATATCACTCATTACCTGTCATAGCAAATAGATTACCATAGGCTTAGGAAAGGATCAAAACCTCCACCACATTGGCGTAAGCACCTAGGATAAACTATCAAAGAGGTCTTTTAAGGGTTGTAATGTTAGGTGTAGGGATAAGGAAAACACGGTTTGTTGGATAAGGATATTTTTACTGGTGGCAAGTCAATCATCTTGGTCAATTACATGTAGAATGAGGCGTTGCTAAGCCAAGACTCGACTCAACTTAAACTAATCATGAACTAATAAACATAGAACAAAACAAAACATAAATAAAAGATAGAGGCGGATGGTAGTCCTTATGCTTTTTCTTCACTTTTTCTTTTTCTCTTTTTTTTTTTATTTTTTATTTTTTTTTGTTGCATACACTCTTGCCCTACCATCCAAAACAATACATCACTAGGGATTCTTTGTATCATCCCTACACTTGAACTTTTACATACTTTACATAAAATTATTCTAATGACTCGAATCAAGATAATCGAAACATTTGGAGTACTTTAAAATATTAACGTACATATGGGGGTAATAAATGATGTTCTTCCCCATTACTCCATTACACTAGTACTTTACCCATAAGTCCCAATCATCCCAAAAAAATATGTACAAGGATATGACTCGACTTAGCAACCATGTAATCAATTAGATAATTAACTAAGGGTTTAAACAAATGTTGTCACAATAATGCACTAAAGATGAGTGCACACAAGGTAGGCTAAGGCGATTTGGGTGTACATTTAAGTGGGGTGTAAACAAATTCTTCCTTTAAGTAAAATGATTAAAGGTCGAAACGAAAAGATAGGCTCTGAGGGGTGTACTAGGGGTATCGTGTACCAAAAATGGGTACAACGCAAAGGGTGTGGGAGAATTACTTGACCAATGTAGCCAAAGTAATTATAACAAAAACACAGGTGTAAAACAATGGGTTAATCCTAATGCCTCTTATCATGTAGTCAATCCTAACTACACGAATATAGTCTCACTTGTGGCCTTGGAATGGTCCTAACACAAGTTCTAGAATCTAAGTGCTACCGGTACACACATCATAGCATAAATGCTTTTCCTACCAATTCTAGGGGCGAACCTCACATATTTGGGGGTGGAAAATTTTTTAGTGGTACGGTTTTGTGCTAGTCATATAACTCCTATCCGTGAGACGCTCATTAGAACTAAAGTTTCACTCCTAAATGTTGTAAAAAATTTTAAATTTGGCACTAAAATTGCCCTAACAGGTATTTATCTCAGTTTTATTACACATCTACTATTAAACAAACAAAAATCAAGCGCAATTGTATTCTCTAAAATCGTATTTTTACCCCCCCCCCCTTACACTTAAGATGAACATTGTCCCCAATGTTCAAATAACAAGATGTAAAAGCAAAAAGTAGAAGAATGAAATCAAATACTCCCCTGATTCGCTCGGTGGATAATGAAATTACACGGTTAGATCTTCCTCCAAGGTAATGTTGAAGCTCCATGACTAATGCATCGCCATAAGCTTGATTCCATAAACATCTCCTTGTCCAAAATAACCTGTTAAACCTGAGAAAACAAACACGAAAACCTGCATAACATCGGCGGGATAAATCTATATATAAGGATATAATGCTTGTGGAATGATAATTTTGCAGATTCCTGGAGATTATAAGTTGGAGATTTAATGAAAACTTTTTATGAAAACAAAACTTTCAAAAATTTCTGGAAATTAAATCTGACGCCGTCAGGTTATAAACCCTGACGCCGTCAGAAATGACCTGACAAAAATTTTCATTTTAAGTTTCCGGAAAATTTCTGGAAAAACCTTTACCTTACTTCCTGGAAATCCTGTAAAACATCATTATGACTCGATACAAGCATTTGACTCAAACAAATACTAATATGTATGCTAATTTATTATTATTATGATTCATGTTCATTTGTTCTAATAAACCGATTTGACTTTCCCTTACACTTATCTTTTGCAAAATACCTTTATATGTAGTTAAGACGAAGTTAAAAACAAAATAAAGCATTTTCACAAATTACTTTTGAACATGAATCAATACTAATAAAAATTAAACATACATACGGAAACAAATAAAATCAAACAAACAAATAAATAAACACACAAAGCAAATAAAACAAATAAAGCTTGGGTTGCCTCCCAAGAAGCGCTTTTCTTTATTAACGAGTCTTGTAGCTAGACTCAAAGTCACGTACATTACGTGACTCCATCATCGGTCACGGTTCCTAGGCCATTCTCCTTCCCGGTTTTATATTCCGGTCCTAATTTCAAACAATCCTTGTAGAAACCGAATATCCTTTCCATAACATAGTCTACTCCTTTACTTCTATCCTCATCATTCCTATAGTAGACCGCTTGCTTGAGCTCCTTCTCAACATTTGACAAGTGTTGGAATTGTTCTATCTTATATGGCATTTGGTAGCTTACTTCATCGGTCTCATCCTTAAATCTAACTATCCCTAAGGAAGGTTCATAAGTCATTCTAGAGACCTCAACAAATGGTTTTCCAAAAACCACTTGAGTCAAGGATGCATCGACTATTGGGCGGATATCTTCTACAATTACAAAGTCGGTGACATAGGTGAAGTTTCCTACATAAACCGGTAATCCCTTAACTCTTCCCGTGAAGTTACTCATCCAACCCTTGTCAGGGAACATCCTATACCCAAGTTGATTCTTCATTATCAAGTTGTAGTGGGCTCTAGTCATGATGTTTATGGGTGATCTAAGGTCGATGTAGGCTTTCCACACATGCAAATGTCCGATGTTGCATGGTATGTTGAGATTAGAAGGGTCGCCTATTTCTATAATTGGTCTACCTAGGAAGTATGGTGCCTCGGGGTCATCGAATAAGTTTGTATGATATGCGCGCTCTTCCTTAGTGGGTAGCCTATTGAAGTAGTCCTCATCATCATCTACTTCTTCAATCTCACTTGTCCTAACTTCCTTATCAACCTCGACTTTCTTATCCTCATCCTTAGGTTCACTATTATCCTCATTCCTATCAATTGGTTTAATAGTGACAATGTTGACAAAGTGGACGTGTTTGGATGAAGAGGGGTCTTTTACTTGGGGTCCGCTATTTGTGTTCCTAGCGTCCTTATGTGGAGGTGATAACACTTGGTTATGGAGAGCTTTCAACAAGTTGTCAATTTTATTGGTCATCTCCGTTTGTTGTTGATTGAATTCGGTCTCGAATCTAGCTATCCGAGCTTCTTGAGATACCATAAATTGGGAAATCAATCCTTCAAAGTTATTGGTACTACCATTGCCGGAAGGATTGTTGTTGAAAGTACGGTTCGAGTTGGAACCGCTTGATTGGAAACGATTAGGTGGGTTGGAAGAATTGGTTTGTTGCGTGTTTTTGGTTTTGTTTCCACCTAAGGTTCGGGTGATTTTTCCATGAGGGGTTGTATGTATCACCGTAATGGTTTGGCTCGGGTTTGAAAGTGTACCACTTGTCTCCCGCTCCGTCGGTACGCGAGGATGCGTAGTCCACAAAAGCTTGTTCGGGGAGTTCCATGCAATCACGAGTGTCGTGGGGACCACTACATAATTCACATGAAGAAGTGATTTTGTTCACTTGGCTTGAAGGTTTAGGAGCCTCGTAGGATTTCATGAGAAACTTGACTTGGTCTTCAAGTTCTATGATCCTACGGTCGGAAGTGCTTGAATTGTTCGAAGGCAAAGATATTGCCTTGACCGTTTTATTCAAATCACGGGGATCACTCCAACTTTCGTTGTCATAAAGAGTAAGATCCTCTAGGAGAGCCCATGATTGTTCCGCACTTAGATCACGTAGCTTGCCACCGGCCGATTGGTCAATGGTTTGCCTCGTGGAGAGATTGATATGGTCATAGAAGATTTGGACTTGGAGCCAAAGTTCTATGCCATGGTGAGGGACTTTTTGGAGTAAGTCCTTGAATCGAGTCCATGCCTCGTAGAGAGTTTCGCCTTGACGTTGTTGGAACATCAAGATATCATTCCTTAGCTTGGTAGTTCTTCCCGGTGGGAAAAACTGAGCAAGGAAACGAGTGGTGAGATCATCCCAAGAGGTAATGGATCCTGCGGGTTGACGTTCTAGCCACTGACTAGCTTGATCCCGCAGAGAGAATTGGAAGAGACGCAATCGGGTCGTCTCTCGAGTGGCAACATCAAGGTCTATAGAATCAACGATTTTAAGAAAGTCCTTGAGATGTTGATTAGGATCTTCAGAACGAAGTCCATGGAATGCGCATCCGCTTTGCACCAACCGGATGGTGTCGGATCGCAAGGGTGTGATATTGGCTCCTTGAGTGAGCTCAATGGTGTTTCGATAGCCATGGTGGCTAGGACGGGAATACTCTCCTAAAGTACGGGCTCTAGGAGGTGGTGGTGGTTGTTGTGGTGGTGGGTTGTGGGATTAAGGATATTACCATCTTCCATGATGTCGGATGGTAATGGTTACGAACAAAGACACGAAGAAAATAGATAGACTAAAGAAAATCTAGAAAAAGAAAATAAAAATCTCACTAGAAAGGAATCTAGTGAGTAGACCTAATAGAAATAAAAAAATTCAACCTAAACAATAACTATTCCCCGGCAACGGCGCCAAAAACTTGATGCGTGGGTTTTGCAACCTTACAACAGGTTTTACCTCTCGAGGGATCTCAAGAGGCTTACAACCCCACCAGGCAGTGTACCTGACCGATGTAGTATAGTGTAGTGGTAAGTACGGGGGATTGATCGTTCTCCACAGGGAATAGTGTTCGTTAGGTATGAAAGACTACTCTAATAGGTCTAAGGGTTGAGGAAGATTCTTTTTTATGTTTTTATATTTTTATGAAAGCAAGTAAAATCTCGGTTTTGAAGGAGTGGGCGGAATTAGTTGCTAGTCAACTAACCCAAATAACTACAAATGCAAATAAAATAAAATAACTGAAAATAAAATGTTGGTGAGAAACTTATGTGTAGAGAAATGTGTTTACTTAGATTTCCTTACTCCCTAGCTATCTTTTACCGGTTGATTAGTGTGTATTAGTCGCGTGGATGACGGGTGTATTCCTTAATACCAATCGTGGGGTGGCGTACGTACTTCCCCAACTCTACAAGCTCCTACTTCACTCCTATGTCGAGCCGGCTAGGAAGCTCCTAACATGGGATCACTAGAATTCGCTTGTGCATTAAATACAACCATAAAAACCTTTAGTACGCATTTGGTTCATGTTTCTTAAGACGTTCAAGCAAGTTACCGAATAGGAAGTTAGCCAGTTTTCTTAAGCCTAACATAGATAAACAATCATCCAATACAACTAATAACACACTAATAACCAATAATCAATAGCTAGGTTTCATTAGATCTAAGCAAACACAAGATAAATTTAGCCTAACATGTTAATCAAAAGACAAGAATAAGATAAAATCAAACAACACATAGACATATTGAATGATTAATTGATAACTTATCTTCAATGTAACATGGAAGATCTCAAGGCAAAAAGCCTTGAAAAAGAAGCTAAAATCGTCTTAGGGTTTTCTCCCAAAATTCCACACACTAAGTTCCACACTAATGACAAAAAAATTAGAAAACTATATATAGATTTTTGTATCTGACGGCGTCACGTTATGGAGTGTGACGCCTTCACCTCGCCGCTTTTAGGGTTCCCGGATGACCTTCTTGACGCCGTCCCTCTTTAGCTCTTCAAAAATCCATTCTGGCTTATCAAGGCTTGACGCCGTCGAACCTTGAATGTGACGCCGTCCCTCTTTGATTTAAGCCGTGACGCCCTTGATCAAGTTAAAGCGTGACGCCGTCAGAATTCACATGCTATTTTCACTGGCTTATCATGAGTAAATTTCACGTCCAACTTTTCTTGCCAAGGCATGACGCCGTCCAGGGTAAATTGTGACGCCGTCAAAGGTAAATTTTAGCCGATTTTTGAGACTTTGCCGTTTTCTTCACTTTTATGCTCCAAAAACGTCCAAAATGCCTCCTTTTCCAGATTTCTCCTCAAAAGTACCTAAAATGACAAAAGGAACGATTTAGGGCGATATTTGATCAAATAAATACGATTTAGGGCTTAAATGACCCCTTAAAAGCGGTACACTTTTCGTCTCATCAAAAAATAAAACTTAAATCTTATTATTAGTTATATATGTATTCTTTTAAATTGATTGTAAAAGTTTTGGTTTCTTGAATGGATTTTCAATTTGATCTTTATGTGAAATCGACCTCTAATTAATACTAGCAATTATATAAGCCTATGTGTATGAAAGTAATGACAATGCAAGTAAAGAAATAAATAAGGTATGGAAAGATCTAACCGAGACACGAGAGATTTATAGTGGTTCGGCTACAAGGACACCTTCCTTGCCCTACTCCACTCCCCGAGCACACCTTGCTCGAGAGTTTTCTTCACAACTTCAATAAGCTCCCTTATGGCGGAGAAAACCGTACACAACTTTGGCTTACACGGGTTTAACGACACAAAGCTAAATGTCGAGTTCTAATCGTAGCTAGAACCAATCTCACAACTTCACAACACAACTTCTACATGACTTAATCACGACTTCTTCACAACGGCTTCACGACTTCTTCACGACTTCAACACGACCGCTACACAACCTCTATGATGCGGCTTCACGACTTCAACACTATGTCTTCATGACTTAAGACTTCACGACTTCAACATGACCGCTACACAACCTCTTTGCTACGGCTTCACGACTTCAACACTAGGACTTCACGACTAGGACTTCACGGCTTCAACACGACCGCTACACAACTTCTATGCTACGGCTTCACGACTTCAACACTAGGACTTCACGACTAGGACTTCACAACTTTAACACGACCGCTTCACAGCTTCTATGCTACGGCTTCATGACTTCAACACAAGGACTTCATGTCTTCTAAGCTACGGCTTCAGAACTTCTACACCACGGCTTCACGACTTCTACATTTTGACCTCACAACTTCTATACCACAACTACTTATACAACATCTTTACTACTTACACACAACACTAATCTACAACACACACCTTACATACAAATGAATGAATGATTTACAAACTTTGTTAAACACACAACTTAAGTAACAAAATGATACTAAGTTGTAATACTTCTAATCTTGATTGATAGAAGTATTCTTTTTTTGCACTTGGATGGTGGAAGCTTGGATCACTTGGAAACCAATGCTTAAGATTACATGATCAAAGGTTTATTTAAGATATGAAATGAGATCTACAACAGAAAGTTTTAGTGCAAAAGGGTTGAGAAAAAATCCAGGAGAAGGCTTGTATTTATAGGGAAAAATCTGGACAGCTGGAGCCTACTGGAGCGGGGGCGGTCCCCTTAATAATTAAGGGGGCCGCCTAGTAAAATTAAGGGGGCCGCCCCTTCTGTCCGTTGGCCAATTTTGTCCTTTTGTGGGGAAGGTTTTTCTGGAACATTTTAACTGATTTTGGTTAAGAATTTGAATTCATATTTTTATAAAAGATTAAACATTTTTATTTAATGCCAAAAATGTTTTTCAAAAAAATATATAAAATGTTTTTGATGTTTTATAAAAAAATCTAGTTATTAAGAAAATGTTCCTTTGATCATATAATGCATTAAGCATTAGTTCATTCATACCTTAAGTGATTTGAGTTGTAGAAATAGATATTTACAACTAAATACTTGTTTACGTCATAATTTTCCGATTAATGATTTTACATTTTGTGATTATCAAAACGTAGAGATATCGAAAAATATTAATAACGTGTTTAGGCATTATTTATATCAACAATCTCCCCCTTTTTGATGATTACAAAATCTAAACTCATTAAACCAAAAAGTTTATTTTTGGACAAGTATTTAGTGAGTTTACATTCACTTCTCCCCCTTTTTGTAGAATCAAAAAGGTTAAGCCGACAAAATTCAAACGTGAAATTTGTCGGGACGAAAACTCCCCCTTGATGTGTACTCCCCCTCGTTTGGGGGTACCAAGGAATCGATATATGGAATACTTGCAAGAAAAATATTAGAAGCACAAGCATATATATAGCAAAAATAAGCATGCATATAAAGACATTCATTAAAAATGTTGTGTATCAATACACAACCATCCAAGATTATATTCAATCCTACATTAGCTAGTAAGTAATGCAATCTACATAATCATTCTAGGAGTACATGATCTTCCATGGGGCTTGCACACAAAATGGTTTGAAAAATTATTTTTGATTAAGCATTGCATATGCTTAATTTGGTGAGAATGAAGGTGGTGGTAGTGTAGTGGGTGAAAATGATGGAGGTTGTGGTGGAGGTTGGTTGTTAAGCATGTGTTCAAGGGTGTGGTGGTATTGGTGATGATGAGAAATGAGCATCAAGAGGTGTTATTGGTGATATGGAAATGACAAGTTGGGTGAATGGAGGTTCTTGAGTAGGAGGTGGAGTTGATGCTCTTGATGGTGGTGATGAAAGGTGTGAGTTGATGTAGTTATTGATGGATGAAGTGGAAGGTATGGATGAAGATGTTGTGTCATGAGTGAAGGGTGTTTTTGATGGTGCATTTGGTGCACTTGGGGATTAACATTGAGGTGGTGGTGATGGAGTTTTGGTGTCTTAGAGATGATTTTGGTGATAGCATGGTGAATAAAAATGGGTGTTTGATGGAGGTGATGGTTGATTTAGGTAAGGTTTGGGCCAGATAAAGGGGTCGCAAGATGCAAAAGAAAACAGTAAATTTTACTGCCCAGATGGCTGGTCCCCTTAATTGTAGGCCGGCCCCCTTAAAATTAAGGGGACCGCCTAGGGAATTAAGGGGGCCGCCCATCTGGTGTTTTCCCAGGCGACCAAATTTGAAAAATTTCCAGAAAAGGGTCATTTTTTTTTTTTTGGTTGTTTTTGCAGCAAGCTCCATTTGAATCATGTACATCAAGAATGATTAAATAGTGACATAAACATGTTAATTACGCATGCATACATTTAAAACATATTATGGAATAAGCATGTTATTAATCATCAAGCATGTATATATATCATGATATCAAGTATACAAGCAATAAGCATAACAATCATATATTAAAGACAAGAAATAAAGCATTCATTAGTTGAAAATAATTATGTTAAAAACATAATTATTGATACAACACATATTTTGCTTATAGCATGCAATAAGTAGAAAATTTTAAATTGCCTAAGAGATCCATTGGACTTGCTTGAGACATGAAAATTTGGATTATTTTGGATGGATGATGGTAAAGAGGGGGTAAAAAATGTTGGATTAATGGGGTTGTAAGTTTGGGTGTATGGATGTTGGAGAGAGTGTTGATAGAGGAATTGGAGGTGGAGAGCTTGGACTTGACCATGTTAAATGAGGGTTTTGATGTTGTTCAAGTGGTGGTGTTGGATTAGATCTAGTGAGAAGATACTCAATCCAAGTGAGACGCTCATTTAAGGTGATGGTTTGATTTTGGAGAAAGATGCAACAAGGACTATTGTTGACATGTTTCTCAATTTGACTCGAGTGATGTGGTGATGATGGTAATGATGGTGAGATAGATGGTGATGATGGTAATGATGGTTTGATTTTGGAGAAAGATGCAACAAGGATAATTGTTGACATGTTTCTCAATTTGACTCAAGTGATGTGGTGATGATGGTAATGATGGTGATATGGATGGTGATGGGTTTAAGTTGCTTTGAGCAAGGTGCAAAGCAAGGAGAGCATTAAGCTCATGGGCTTCCTTGAGTTCTTCAATGAACTTCAAGTGTTGAGTGGAAGGTGATGATGATGGAGAGTGGTTGTTATTTGGTGGAAGTGGTGGTGACACTTTTGGTGGTGGAGACATTTGTGAACTTGGGTAATTATGAGTGAATGAAGGTGGACATATGGATGATTGGTTATGTGTGTGAAAGGGTTCATTAGGATGAGGTTTAGGTGTTGGTTGAGTTTGAACAACATCATTTGTTGGGTTATGGCAAATGTCAAGCTTCCTCCTCCAAATGGGTATTTATGGTGTAGTGATGATGTGATTGTGGAAGGTAAATTTTGGAGGGTGGTTTGTGACAAAATGTGTTTGTGAATTTTGGGAAGTATAGGATAAAATGGGTTGGAAATTGAAAAGGAAAATAGTAATCCGTCACTCCAGATGGCCGGTCCCCTTAAATAGGGGCCGGTCCCCTTAATTTTAAGGGGGCCGCCTGAGTATTTAAGGGGGCCGCCCATCTGCTGACTTCCAGATTACTGGAAATGGGTTTTTGGCATAAATTTGTAGAAAAGGTTGTGTTTTTGGGTTTAGTTTCAAGCAAGTCCAACTTCTTTTAAGGCAATTTAGGATTTAATAACTCATATATGCTAAGCATATTTATTTAAGCAACTTTATCTAACATGCAAACTACTCATTAAGCATATAACATGTATATACATATATTAGACAAGTAGATAATACATAGCACCATGTAATTCATAGTATTATACTTAGGAAGATTAAAAGGCTAGTTAATTAATCCTAATGATTATCTATGTACAAGGGAATGGGGAGTTGTGATAGCATGGACTTCTAGACTTGTACCAAGTGAGATCTTTAATAAGTAAACCATGATTTTTCATTTTTGATTTAGTTCACTTATAAGTGTCATATACACAAGTATATATGACATATATGAGATCACCAAGCATGATTTAAAGAAATGTTTTTGGCATTATTCAACAATGCTTGAAAGTAGGTTTTATGTGGATGTGAAAAATATATTACTGAAATAGTTTTGGCTTTATTTCAAAATGTTTTTATGAGGAAAGAAAACATATTTTTCCAATCTTTGATTTTTGATAAACACGTAATTATAGACACAAGTTTGGAAGAAAGTAGGATGGTGAAACATGTTTAATAGAAATGTGTCATAATATTTTGAAAAATCATTTTTCCAAAATGTGAAGTTTTTTGCAAATTTAAAAATAAGTCTCATTAATTATAGGTTTAAAAATAGTGGTTTGTAAAAGATCTCATGCTCAAGGGCATTGGTTAAGTCTATTGTCACATGCTACCTCTTTCTACATATCCTATGGCATTTAAGCATGTATTATGACTAAATACAAAAATACATCATGTCAGAGTAGTTAGAGAAAAACAAAAGCTATTATAATGACAATGCATTCAATCAACTAAACAAATAATTACGAAGGCATGCAGTCAAATCACATAGGAGCAAGTAAACATCTAGAAATTTTATATACGCAAGATGACATAAATCTAGGAATGAAAAGCTCTAGTGAAAAGCAAAGTTCATAACAGTAAACTATCGTTAGGTATATTTAGGAAGAATAATGTATTCAAGTTGGAGAATGAGTATGAGACTATTACTAGTGGTGCTCAATTTAGGCTAAACACGACCGTTTTTACGGGTTACACACACCCAACTTCTCACATAGAAGAAATTCAACCGTTAGGTCAAATTGAGTTTCTAGTCAATAGATTCTCCAGTAGTCATTCTCTTTTTAGAAGAAATTAAGTTCCTAAATTTACTTATCGAAGAGTACCAAATATGAAGATTGCTTGGTTCACTAACACTTAGGGGGGCTAACTAAAGGGTTTCTAGTTTATTAAGCCACAGAACGAATATAACTAAAGTGTAAAGGCAAAGCAACCTATCAGACTAAGCATATCCTAAGGCATTAATAAGATTATATGCATGAAGTAATTACTTATGAAATTTTAAATAGAGAACTTACCTCACGTCCTAGCTTTTCTTCGTAATGTCTCAGATGATGATCTTATTTAAATCGAAGTGGCTTGACCCGAACATGTCTTGTACGGATCATGATCTTCTCCTTCGTCTGTGTCACTTCATGATTTTGGATTGAGTTCACTTTGGAGTTGATTCATGTAGTCTTCATCGCTAACACCTACATTAACAACATTTGAACTAGTAGCACATGTATCTATTTTATCTAAAAGTTTATCTATTAAATTTCTAAGATAACTAATTTATGTACAAGATTAAAATCCTCATCTTTGGCTTGACATTTTTCTTGATGAAAGTTTTAGAAATTTTTCCAAATATCATTTGCCGTTTTACAGAAGAATATTCTTTCATATTCAACTTTCGGCAATGTTTTTATAAATAATTATTTTAGCTTTATTATTTATTTCATTCTTTGTTTTCAAATAATCAATTTGACTTTCAAAATCCGTTTTTGTTTGATTTTCAAAATCACCAATCGAAATGACATGCCAAAGATCTAGATCAATTGATTTCATATAAGTTTCAAATTTATTTTTCCATTCAAGAAAAGTATAGTTTTCAAATAGTGGTGGTTTTAGCAAAGATTCCCCTTCTAGATATTTTTCAAATTCCATAGATCGATTCAAGTTTTAAAATACAGTATATTTTAAAGATCCTGATTGACGTGGCTCTTGATACCAATTGTGGAAAACTAGAAGGGGGGGTTGAATAGTTTTACGTCTTTTTAATTTATTATAAAAACCTTTGTTTTATACTTTTAAAAAACTTTAGATTCTAGTTTGTTATGAAAAATAAAACTTAAATCTTATTATTAGTTATATATGTATTCTTTTAAATTGATTGTAAAAGTTTTGGTTTCTTGAATGGATTTTCAATTTGATCTTTATGTGAAGTCGACCTCTAATTAATACTAGCAATTATATAAGCCTATGTGTATGAAAGTAATGACGATGCAAGTAAAGAAATAAATAAGGTATGGAAAGATCTAACCGAGACACGAGAGATTTATAGTGGTTCGGCTACAAGGACACCTTCCTTGCCCTACTCCACTCCCCGAGCACACCTTGCTCGAGAGTTTTCTTCACAACTTCAATAAGCTCCCTTATGGCGGAGAAAACCGTACACAACTTTGGCTTACACGGGTTTAACGACACAAAGCTAAATGTCGAGTTCTAATCGTAGCTAGAACCAATCTCACAACTTCTACACGACTTAATCACGACTTCTTCACAACGGCTTCACGACTTCTTCACGACTTCAACACGACCGCTACACAACCTCTATGATGCGGCTTCACGACTTCAACACTATGTCTTCATGACTTAAGACTTCACGACTTCAACATGACCGCTACACAACCTCTATGCTACGGCTTCACGACTTCAACACTAGGACTTCACGACTAGGACTTCACGGCTTCAACACGACCGCTACACAACTTCTATGCTACGGCTTCACGACTTCAACACTAGGACTTCACGACTAGGACTTCACAACTTTAACACGACCGCTTCACAGCTTCTATGCTACGGCTTCATGACTTCAACACAAGGACTTCATGTCTTCTAAGCTACGGCTTCACAACTTCTACACCACGGCTTCACGACTTCTACATTTTGACCTCACAACTTCTATACCACAACTACTTATACAACATCTTTACTACTTACACACAACACTAATCTACAACACACACCTTACATACAAATGAATGAATGATTTACAAACTTTGTTAAACACACAACTTAAGTAACAAAATGATACTAAGTTGTAATACTTCTAATCTTGATTGATAGAAGTATTCTTCTTTTGCACTTGGATGGTGGAAGCTTGGATCACTTGGAAACCAATGCTTAAGATTACATGATCAAAGGTTTATTTAAGATATGAAATGAGATCTACAACAGAAAGTTTTAGTGCAAAAGGGTTGAGAAAAAATCCAGGAGAAGGCTTGTATTTATAGGGAAAAATCTGGACAGCTGGAGCCTACTGGAGCGTAGAATAGACTGACGACTCGACCTTCTTCAGTATTTAGTATAACACCAAAGTAACAAGTTGAACCACTGATCATCTATAGTATGTATCCATCCTTGGATATTAAGCCCTGATCACGTGAACCTGTTGTGCATCCTTGATGTACACATTCTCTCTCCCCTGATGGTTACGATTAATCAGCCCATAACGTAACAGTGAAACGTTAATACCAAGGTAACAAGTTGAACCACTGATCATCTCTGCGGTTATCAACACCAGAATAAATGATTAAGCCTGATCACGTGAACCTGTTGTGCGTCCTTGGTGTACACATTTCTCTCCCCCATGATGGTTACGATTAATCGGAATCATCATCATGATGTGTACATGCAGCGTAATGACGTGTACATGAAGCATTGACTAGAAACCCTTTGTTGCTGATTGTACCAGCCCATGAGACGATGTCGATTAGCATTCCATGACCATGTTCTTCAACACCTCGATAGACGGAGGAAGATGTAGTGTTGGAGAACCATGGTTTGCACGACTCCTGAACTGACGTATTCAGGAGTCGTATGACCATTTCTCAATCATCAATCAACATGTAGAATAATATTCACCCTTTCCCCCCCTCAAAAATTGGAAGACAGCATGGAGGTCTTCATGGATGATTTTTCGGTCTTTGGAAACTCTTTTGATCGCTGTCTTGCTAACCTTGAGAAAATGCTCAAACGTTGTGAGGAGACTAACTTGGTACTAAACTGGGAAAAGTGCTACTTTATGGTAAAAGAAGGGATTGTGCTAGGGCACAAAATTTCAGGAAGTGGAATTGAAGTAGACCGGGCAAAAATTGAAGCTATATCCAAACTTCCCTATCCAACAACTGTCAAGGCAATCCGTAGCTTTTTGGGTCATGCTGGCTTCTATAGGAGATTCATTAAAGATTTCTCAAAGGTAGCTAGACCAATGACTCAGTTGCTCGTGAAGGATGCCCCGTTCGACTTCTCTCAAGAGTGCAAGGATGCATTCGATCGATTGAAGCAGGAACTTACCCAAGCTCCAATTATGGTCACCCCTAACTGGGAGTTACCCTTTGAAATCATGTACGATGCTAGCGATTATGCTGTTGGAGCAGTATTAGGCCAAAGGCTTAACAAACACTTTCAGCCAATATATTACGCTAGCAAAACCATGAATCCTGCTCAAGAAAACTACACTACCACTGAAAAGGAATTACTAGCCGTGGTATTTGCTTTTGATAAGTTTCGCCAGTATCTTGTCCTTTTGAAAACGGTTGTTTTTACGGACCATTCAGCTATTCGATATCTTTTCACTAAACAGGATGCTAAACCGCGGTTACTTCGTTGGATCTTACTATTGCAAGAGTTCGATGTAGAGATTCGTGATAAGAAAGGAGCAGAGAATCTTGCGGCTGATCATCTCTCTCATCTCGAAAACCCCAGCCTCGCTGAATCTGACAAGAGTGAGATTCGGGAGTCATTTCCTGAAGAGCAGCTCATGTCAATAAATGATTCTGAACCATGGTATGCGGATTATGCTAACTACCTGGCAAGTAGAGTCATTCCTGAGCATATGAGCAGGCATGAAAAAAAGAGGTTCTTCAATCAATTAAAGTACTACTACTTTGGGATGAACCTTTCTTATTCCGAAGATGTCCGGATCATGTAATCAGGCGTTGTGTTTCGGAAAAGGAGGCTATCAGAATTATGAAAGAGTGTCATGCTGGTCCATCTGGAGGGCATCACGGAATGAACACTACTGCACGAAAGGTCTTCGACGCGGGATTCTATTGGCCTACAATATTTCGTGATGTAAAGAGAATGATACAGACTTGTGACGCGTGTCAAAGAGCTGAGAATATCTCTAGAAGGGATGAAGCCCCGCAGAATTATATACAAGTTTGCGAGGTTTTCGATGTTTGGGGAATTGATTTCATGGGACCCTTCCCATCTTCAGGAGGGAATGAATACATCTTAGTGGCCATTGATTATGTTTCGAAATGGGTGGAAGCACAAGCCCTTAGGACTAACGACGCCAGGGTAGTTATTCATTTCTTAAAAAAATTGTTCGCTAGGTTCGGAATTCCGAAAGCTCTTATTAGTGACAGGGGAACCCATTTTTGCAATTCGCAAATGGAGAAAGTTATGAAAAGATATGGAGTCTCTCACCGATTCTCCACCGCTTACCATCCTCAAACCAACGGTTAAGTCGAAAACACTAATAGAGCCATAAAGAGAATATTAGAGAAAACGGTCAATCAAAACAGAAAAGATTGGTCTTTTAAGCTCGATGAGGCTTTGTGGGCATTTCGAACCGCTTATAAGACACCAATCGGAACAACCCCGTTCCGTATGGTATATGGCAAGGCATGCCACCTTCCAGTAGAACTGGAACACAAGGCATATTGGGCACTTAAGGCTTGTAATTTAGATTATACGGTTGCGGGAACAAATAGATTCTTACAGCTCCAAGAGCTCGATGAATTGAGATTAGAGGCTTATGAATCCTCCATTACATACAAAGAAAGGGCAAAAAGATGGCATGACCAACGGATTAAGAGACCCAAGGAGTTTTCAGAAGGAGACAAGGTCTTATTATATAATTCTCGCTTAAGGCTATTTCCTGGAAAACTTAAATCTAGATGGTATGGACCTTTTACCGTAAGGAGCTCCTCTAAAACCGGAGCCGTTGTGTTGATTGACGACGAGGATAGAGAATTCACTGTGAATATACAACGAGTCAAGCATTATCAAGAGAATGGTAATGAAATGATCAATGAGGAAGACATAACTTTTGATGAAGAAATCACGTAATGTACGGTGACTTTGAGTCTAGCTACAAGACTCGTTAATAAAGAAAAGTGCTTCTTGGGAGGCAACCCAATCTTTATTTGCTTTGTGTGTTTATTTATTTGTTTGTTTGATTTTATTTGCTTCCGTATGTATGTTTAATTTTTATTTTTATTGATTCATGTTCAAAACTAAATTGTGAAAATGCTTTATCTTGTTTTTAACTTCGTCTTAACTACATATAAAGGTATTTTGCAAAAGTTAAGTGTAAGGGAAATCCAAATCGGTTTATTAGAACAAATGAACATGAATCATAACAATATTAAATTAACGTACATATTAGTAATTGTTTGAGTCAAATGCTTGTATCGAGTCATAATGATGTTTTGCAGGATTTCCAGGAAGTAAGGTATAGGTTTTTCCAGAAATTTTCCGGAAACTTAACATGAGAATTCTGTCAGATCATTTCTGACGGCGTCAGGTTTTAATTTTCTGAAATTTTTGAAAGTTTTGTTTTCATAAAAAGTTTTTATTAAATCTCTAACTTATAAACTCCAGGAATCTGCAAAATTATCATTCCACAAGCATTATATCCTTATACAGATTTATCCCGCCGATGTTATGCAGGTTTTCGTGTTTGTTTTCTCAGGTTTAACAGGTTATTTTGGACAAGGAGATGTATGTGGAATCAAGCTTTTGGCGATGCTTTAGTCTTGGAGCTTCTACATTCTCTTGGAAGAAGATCTAACCATGTTACCCCTTTATCCACCGAGCGAATCAGGGGAGTATTTGATTTCATTCTTTTACCTTATTTACTTTTACATCTTGTTATTTGAACATTGGGGACAATGTTCATCTTAAGTGTAAGGGGGGTAAAGTACGATACTTTAGAGAATGCTATTACGCTTGATTTTTCGTTTGTTTAATGGTAAATGTGTAATAAAACTGAGAGAAATACCTGTTAGGGCAATTTTAGTGCCAAATTTAAAATTTTTTACAACATATAGGAGTGAAACTTTGGTCTTAATGAGCGTCTCACGGATAGGAGTTATATGACTAGCACAAAAACCGTACCACTAAAAAATTTTCCACCCCCAAATAGGTGAGGTTCGCCCCTAGAATTGGTAGGAAAAGCATTTATGCTATGATGTGTGTACAGGTAGCACTTAGATTATAGAACTTGCGTTAGGACCATTCCGAGGCCACAAGTGAGACTACATTCGTGTAGTTAGATTTACTACATGATAAGAGGCATTAGGATTAACCCATTGTTTTACACCTGTGTTTTTGTTATAATTACATTGGCTACATTGGTCAAGTAATTCTCCCACACCTTTGCGTTGTACTCATTTTTAGTACACGATACCCCTAGTACACCCCTCAGAGCCTATCTTTTCGTTTCTAACTTTAAGCATTTTACTTAAAGTAAGAATTTGTTTACACCCCACTTAAATGTACACCCAAATCGCCTTAGCCTACCTTGTATGCACTCATTTTTAGTGCATTATTGTGACAACATTTGTTTAAACCCCAAGTTAATTATCTAATTGATTACATGGTTGCTAAATCGAGTCATATCCTTGTACATATTGTTTTGGGACGATTGGGACTCATGGGTAAAGTACTAGTGTAATGGAGTAATGGGGAAGAACAACATTATTACCCCCATATGTGCTAAATATTTTAAAAGTACTCCAAGTGTTTCGATTATCTTAATTCGAGTCATTAGAATAGTAATTGTAAAGTTATGTAAAAGTTCAAGTGTAAGGGGGATACAACCCCCTACGATGTATTATTTTGGATGGTAGGGCAAGAGTGTATGCAAAAAAAAAAAAAAAAAAAGTAGAAAAAACATACGGACTACCATCCCGTTTCATTTTATGTTTATTTTATCTTTTTGTTATTTATTTTTCTTCATTAGCTTAAGTCGAGTCTAGTCTTGGCTTAGCAACGCCATATTGTACATGTAATTAATCAAGATCTTTAACTCGCCACCAGTAAAATATCCTTTATCCAACAAAACCGTGTTTATCATATCCCTACACCTAACGTTATAACCCGTTTAAAAGCACTCTTTGATAGTTTATCTTAGGTGCTTACGCCTAGTGGAGGAGGTTTTTGATCCTTTCCCAAGCCTATGGTAATCTATTTGCTATGACAGGTAGTGAGAGATATTATTCATTTTCATTTATGAGATATACTTCTATGACACCTGAGAGATGTGAGTATCTAAACACTACTTGTGAGGTGCTAGTCCGTAATCTCCGTGCTTATTATGATTAAAGTGGAACGACTATTTGTTGTAATTACTTTTATATTAGCGTTAAATGATCCCTAACTTGTATTTTGATTAGAATAAAAGCGCATTTGCTTGAGGACAAGCAAATCTCAAGTGTAAGGGTATTTGATGAAGCGAAAAGTGTACCGCTTTTAGGGGGTCATTTAAGCCCTAAATCGTATTTATTTGATCAAATATTACCCTAAATCGTTCCTTTTGTCATTTTAGGTACTTTGGAGATGAAATTTGGAAAAGGAAGCATTTTGGACGTTTTTGGAGCATAAAAGTGAAGAAAACGACAAAGTCTCAAAAATCTGCTGGAAAGTACCTGTGACGGCGTCAAGCCCCAATGTGACGGCGTCAACCCTTGATAAGCCAGAGAGGATTTTGGAAGATTAAAGGGAGACGGCGTCAAGAAGGCCGTCAACCCTTGACGGGCCAGAGAGGATTTTGGAGGATTAAAAGGGGACGGCGTCAAGAAGGCCATCAAGAAACCCTAAACGCGGCGAGGTGACGGCGTCAAGCTCTATAACGTGACGCCTTCAGATCTGTTTTCCTATATATACTTTCATAATTTTTAGTCATTAGTGTGCAACTTTGTGAGGAGAAACCCTAGACGATTTTTCTGCCATTTTTAAGGGTTTTATACCCTTGGATCTCCCATGTTCAATTGAAGATAAGTAATCAATTAATCATTCAATATTTCTATGTGTTGTTTGATTATATCTTGTTCTTGTCTTTTATTTAACATGCTAGGCTAGATTTATCTTGTGTTTGCTTAGATCTAATGAAACCTAACTATTGATTATTGGTTGTTGGTGTGTTATTAATTGTATTGGATGATTGTTTATCGATGTTAGGCTTAAGAAAACTGGCTAACCTCCTATATGGTAACTTGCTTGAATGTCTTAAGAAACATGAACCAATGCGTACTAAGGTTTTTATGGTTGTATTTAATGCATGAGCGAATTCTAGTGATCCCATGTTAGGAGCTTCTTAGCCGGCTCGACATAGGAGTGAAGTAGGAGCTTATAGAGTTGGGGAAGTACGTACGCCACCCCACGATTGGTATTAAGGAATACACCCGTCATCCACGCAATTAATACACACTAATCAACCGGAAAAAGATAGTTAGGGAGTAAGGAAATCTAAGTAAACACATTTCTCTCCATATAAGTTCCACAACCTTTTTATTTTCAGTCATTTTATTTTATTTGCATTTGTAGTTATTTGGGTTAGTTGACTAGCAACTAATTCCGCCCACTCCTTCAAACCCGAGATTTTACTTGCTTTAAAAAATATATATATAAAAATACAAAAAGAATCTTCCCTCACCCTTAGACCTATTAGAGTAGTTTTTCAATCCTAACGACACTATTCCCCTAGAGAACGATCAATCCCCCGGTACTTGCCACTACACTATACTACATCGGTCAGGTACACTGCCTGGTGGGGATTGCAAGCCTCTTGAGATCCCTCGAGAGGTAAAACCTGTTGTAATGTCGCAAAACCACGCATCATGTGTGTAAAATAAGTTGGCAGCCCAAGTCCTAAACACTCAAACACAGAACATTTCAGCCTGCGTATATCCGATCCAGTGCAAATCGAAAGCCCAATCCAATATGCAAATTAAAAAAACACGAGCCCATGAAAAATCATCAGCCCATCCACCACACAACCGGTAATTGAAAGAGTTATTAAAGCCATCACAACCCTAATTCTCAGTCATTAGTTGTAACCCTAATCATTTCTAACATCCGCCCCCACACCTTTCATCACTCCACCTAACTCTCAAATCAAGATCTAAACTCATCAAGAACCGTACTACAACATCCATCTAATCTCATCATCACAGGAATCGAACACCCAACACACTCTTTCATCCATATAAACCGAGCACCACATCGTGTTCTGTTTAGCTCTGAAAATCAGGAGGATCATAACCACCAAGGCCAAGGCATCAAGGTCCTTTAGAGGGCTCGGGTAGGTTCTTGTTGTTGTGTTTTGATATGTTTTATAACGAATTAGGGAAAAGAGATAACATGATTGTTATATTCTTTATCCCCTTTTTGATTCGGATATTGAATGAAGCTACGTTAAAAACAAACTTGATCAATGATGTTACATCTCTTTCGTTTGTTTGACCTTCACAAAGTTTGATAAACCTTTGAATAAATCGAAAGAAATGGTCTGAGATCATATATATAATCAGTGATGAGTCATGTTTGTTCTCATTTAAACCGAATGAAAGAAAAGACAAAACATAGTTGTTTTAGTCTCTTCCTTATAGTTATTCGGATAAAACAAAGAAGCAAGTCTTCAAATTAGATCGATGATGATATTATTTCGTGTGTCAGGCCTTGAATGGTCTTGACGAAACTTTGTAGTACACGAGATGAGAAACTGAGATTACCTGATTTGTTTTACATTAAAGTCGAGTCTTGTAATTTATTGTGATGTTGCGGTTGTGATATGAGGAGGATGGGAATAAGTGGAGATGGATTTGTTGTTATGTTACCGTCGTGAGTAGGATGGGTTTAGGATTAGATAGTTGTGTGTTGATTAGGTCTGTTTTGGCAATAGTTTTCTGCTTCTCGTCACCTTCTTCCTTTTTGTTTTTCTGTTTACTGTTAATGGACCGGGTGGTTAAGGTTTAAGTAAGTCAGTGGTGGTATGTTGTGGTCTGGTCAACACCATTTTAGGCAAACCGCTAACATTCTTGAAATTTTGGCAGCATCTTGTTTAGATTTGCTAATTAAAAAATTTAATAGGCAAGCCGCTAGATCACCAAGCCGCTAGTCACAAAACCACTAGTCACAAAACCACTACTGACCTAAGCCGCTGAAGATTAAACCGCCAATAGCAAACCGCCAAAAAGTCAAACCGCCAAAAAGTCAAACCGCCAGGACTGGTCAAACAGCTGTTGACTGGTCAAACCGCTACAGGTACACAATAAAACTGTCACTTTCAAGATTTTTGTCCTCTTCCCTTTTTGGATATAATCCAAACTGCATACCAACATAACACAGAACCGCTACACATTTTCTCTCCTTTTGAGCACAACCCGCCACCAAGAACATTTCAGCCTATCAGAAGGTCCAACAAGCTACAAAGAATATGGTTTCCTTTTGACAAACGCTACTAAAAAAAATTATTTAACATTCACTTTCAACATCAAAAATGTGACCAGTACGTAGACCCAGATATGAATCAATATTCACAAATAGACTAGTAAGCCAAATCCATAAACACTGTTATAAGCCCAAGTCTTAGTGAACCTTTTAAAGCCCAAGATAGTACTCGACATGTAAATCAAAAGGTAAGATAACATTATGTGAACAAGCAGTACACGAATTAGACCAAAGCACACAACACAAAGAAAGTAAGAATCTGTACGAACCAAAGTAAATAAAAGGGGTAGAAACCACAAATCCAAGCACACACAATCAATCAAACCTAACCATGGCTCTTGATACCAATTGTAAGATATAAACAACTTGATTGTGTGGATCTATTCGGGTGGTCTTGGATCTTGAAAGATCAAGAAACCCATGGAGTTAGTGAGATGTTAGAGAGATGAAGTAGAGAAAGGTGAGGGAAAAACTTGTAAGATTAGCTTGAGGTGTGTGAAATAATACAAGAGTTCCAACCCTTCCCAAGTGTGGGAAGGGCTTTATATATTTACTAATATTGTGCCCCTAGTGGGCTGTGGAGTGAGCTGACAGTGGGGAAAGCCCCGACCCACTCCACAAATATAAATACGACTAAACTAATAATACTAATAATACTAATATTAATAAGCTAATATTAATAAGCCTACGAGCTATGAGAATGCTAAATAGATGCTCGGGTGACCGAGCCTTCATCTGGATATTTTTATTCCTAACAGTTTACTTTGGTGTTTTTAAAGAGCTTATATGAGCTTATTAACGAAAGTTCATAACAACAACTTATTAGGTGAGCTTATGAAGAATTAGTTCAAACAATAAAATTGATATGTCATGTGTACGTATTCGATTTAACAGGGCCCTTTTCTAGTCGACAAAAGCGAATGGTACAATATGAAATATGACTTATATTATGTGTTATAATTTATATTCGATACAACATATGTTAAAATGGTTCTCGATATGATATAAAATGAAGATGTGAGTGTACGAATGATGGTGTAACATGATTTCTAGCCTTCCATCAATAGGAGGCAATCATGTATGCGTGAAAATAAATATAAGAAAGCGTATAAATCAAAAGAAAGTAAATATACGTTCGAAATAAAACATATAGGATTCATGAAATGATATAAACCATAAGAATGAATGGAAAATGTGTTTAAGGGACTTACAACACCAAATGGTGGGGTGTTACTCGTTAAAACGGACTAGAAATCGGATGGAAAACCCTTAACTTGCTAGAACTATCAACAAAGGCTTCGAATGAAACTTTTCGACTTGCAATGAAGCTCGTATGATTATGTAAATTGCTCCTGGTCTTCTTGAGGATCGAATATGATGTATAGGACTTGGAAAATATATGTGAAAATGTCTAGTGTGAATGGGAGTTAAGAGTGAGTGAAATATGTGCATGTTCGATATATATATATATACACCTATATGAGTTTATATTGTATAATATGATCACCACTTGCTCGAACAGGAATGTGGCAGAGAATTTAGGACTTTTAGAAGATTTACAAAATATATTTGGAAGGATTTTGTGTGTAGGTTTGGTTTTGTGTCGTTTTGGGTATATATACAAATATGTCGACATGCTCAAAAGTCCAAATTGATATATTAACGTGTGATATTGAGTGAGAAGGTGAGAAACATGATTCTAAACTCATAATAGATCATAAAACATCAAATTTCCTTGGTGAAATTAAGTTTAGATCGAATTGGATAATATGTGTGAAAATGGAATGAACTTGTTCAAGTGTTGATGGTGATTTACTTTGGACCTCGTTAGGTGATCAAACATTCGAATGGGGGAGTGAGAGTTGTCAAACTCGATTCCTTGGTGTGTGAGGAGTTGAGTGATGTAAAATGTTACATAGTTCATGTGTCGAATTTAAGAGAAATCGAGGCCAAGTAAGGGTGAGTTGATCGAGTGAGATAACGAAATAAATAAAACTAAAAAAGTGGGTTGGGCTTATGAATAGTAACAGGCCAGAAAAGTTGGGCCGAGTATTTGATATAAGGATCCGTTTGGTTAAAATGAGTGTGTTTATTTCGTTGTGGTCCGCGTGTGAGCTCGTTCCAATATTTGGTGAATTACGTATCAATGTGTTTGAGTTATTATAATGTAATAAACAAAAGTTCAAAATTTTCTCATAAAAATGGTTAACTGAACAATAATGGTGATTAATACTTGATTAACGTTTACAAATTACTGAGGAATTTTACAGATTGCTACAATCCGCAATCGCCACATTTATCACTCGTCTTCATAATGAGTTTGCCATCAAAGATCTTGGGGATTTGAGTTACTTTTTGGGACTTGAGTTGCTTATACTGATTCTGGACTCTTTCTTACTCAGTCAAAATATGCCACAGACATTCTTCAAAGAGCGAATCTTTATTATTCCAAACGTACTCCTCTTGCGCCTCATGAATCCTTTACTGCTGATGGTTCACCTTTTTCAGATCCTACTCTCTATCGTTCACTGGTTGGTGACTTGCAATATTTAACAATTACCCGCCCAGATTTATTTGGTAACCCTGCGTATGTTGGTCATTTACTTAACATAGTTAGGAGTAGTTATGTAGAAAACGCCTGTTGTACTGCGTTAACGCTAGGAACTAAACACCAACAGGCCAGCGAAAACGCCTGTTGGAGCAAATCACCAAGAAAGAACGCAGTACAATCCAAACTGATCAAATGAAACCCTAAAAAAAACCAACGATCAATAGATCGAACCAACAAACCACCAGCTAGCGGTACCTGAAAACAGACCGGATAAGCCAATAAAACCCTACAACTGTTTTGAAGAATGAAAACGCCAACAGCATAAACCAAACCAAATCGGGTTCACAAGAACGAAACCCTTGGAAAAAAAACTGTATGAAAAAGATGAAACCAAAAATACTTCCGACTGAGATTTGTTGAAAAAAGAACGTGATCAATATGATCGGCCATTGTCGCCGTTAATCGCCCACAGTGGGATCTGTTTATTTGGTAACTTAAAAGAGCTACATAATTTTTCTTTTCAAACACATCGAAGATAATTTTTCTTTTTTGTTATGCTTTAACGCGGATGTTGGCCGGAAAAAGGTGAAAGCAATACTCAAGCCTCAAATCGAGTTTTTTTAAAAAAAATTAAAAAAATAATAATAAAAAAAAAAAAAAAAAAAAAAATCACCCACCTCATACATAATTATTTGAGCAAAAAGACCAACTTTATATTAAATCACACGCACTTGTCCAAATTACGTATACTATGTACCTAAATTAACAAACTAAAACATATGAGGAAATACAATATCATATGTATACAACAACATACACAACTAAGTTTAACTAAATTATAAATTCATATGAGAGGAAAGTTCAATACGAAACAAAAAAAAAAAACAAAGAACAAACCGCTTCATCTCAACCATCAATTTATTTTAAATCTAAAGGTCTAGATTAATCCTCATTTTAATATAATTAATTATGAAAGATGAAATAAACGACAGGACAGATCAATATGGTGGTTCTTTAGAAATAGTTGATGATGTTGTAAATGAAATAGGAGCAGACAGAGTTGGCATCAGATTGTTACTCGGTTATTAAAACTTTTCTTAAACTAAAAGATGCATATGAGTGCCACGAATATTGTCTCCAACGAGGTGGTGCACCCGCGCGTTGCGGCGGGATTTTTTTGATTCAAGTTTCTTAAAAAAAAAATTACTGTAGCTACAGTACTGTTCATCGGCCCAGTACTGTAGCCGTTGGTACTGTTCATCGCTGGCCCGTTACTGTAGCTACTGTTCATCCGAAGGGTACTGTTCATCAAGCCACGGGAAATGTATTATAGTTATAACGAGTCGGGCGCCGGTTCGCCGCGTTGCGGCGGGGCGCTGTATTTGACAAAAAATTTAATTAAGATTTTAAGACAGAATATTAATGTAATTATTTTATGTTAATTTAACATTGGCAATTTTTTTCTTATAATTAAACCAATAGAGTCGGCCATTTTTTTTGTTTATAACTAAACCAATTGAGTTGGCCGTGCCCACGCGTTGCGGCGGGATTTTTTTATTCAAGTTTCTTATTAAAAAAAAAAAAAAAAAAAAAGGTACTGTAGCTACAATACTGTTCATCGACCCAGTACTGTAGCAGTGACCCGTTACTGTAGCTTCGATGACCCGACGTCGTATAACACGACATTTTAATATATATATATATATATATATATATATATATATATATATATATATATATATATATATATATATATATATATATATAATTGTAGGAAATAACCTTCTTGATTGTGTGGATGATTCGGGTGGTCTTGGTTCATGGAAGATTAGATCCATGGTTAAGATGAGATGAACTAGAGAGAGAGAGGGAGACTCTTGAGAGAAACCTGGATCTATTAGATTCAAGTGTGTGAAATAATACAAGAGTTCCACCCTTCCCATGTGTGGGAAGGGGTTTATATACTTACTACTATTTGTGCCCCTAGTGGGCTGTGGAGTGAGCTGACAGTGGGGAAAGCCCCGACCCACTCCACAAATATAGATACGACTAATCTAATAAAACTAATAATACTAATAATACTAAGCTTATATAAATAAGCCTACGAGCTATGTGATATGCTAAATAGATACTCGGGGTGACCGAACCTTCATATGAATATTTATATTCCTAACAATCTCCCCCTAAGGGAGGTCACCCCGGAAATAATATTTCGAATTCTAGCATTTGATCTTTTGATCTTGACTTCATAGCTCGTAGTCTTCGATTCTTCAACGTCTTGAAACTTTGTGCATTCAGCAGTGTTCATTTGATGACCGTTTGATCGTCTTGGATGATCTTTGAGTATTCTTTGACTTTATCATCCAACATTTGTTTCCAAGTCATCTTTCAGCAGTATGTTTCCACGTGATGTGTAAATCTTTGAGCCGACATGCTCACACTATTTGGTGTCATGATCTTTAGCATCAGAGTTTGCAGAAGCCGTGTTAAAGGTCTTTTAGGTTGATCATGACTTTGTTGAGTTACAATGATGATGTAGTGTGAACATGTGGTAGAGGATTGGCATCTTTTCTGCAATCAGCTACAACCGCATTCAGCTGCAACCTCAATCAGCTACAACCGCAAACAGCTGCAACAGCAATCAGCTTCAACCGCCAGATGTTCCTGCATACGACAGTTAGCAATAAAACGTCCGGTACTTACAAGTTCGGACTTCGAGATTGTTAACATCATAGTGTGAAAACTCTCTCTAATCCTCACCAAGACCGTTCCTAATCGAAAACCCACAGAGGGCTTTTTAAGATCGAACCGTAGCACATCAACGATTAGGTGAGTCGCTGGAGATCACTCCACGACTGTAGACCGTTAGAAACCGCCGTGACCACTAAGCGTAATCCATAAAGAATTACCAAAGTGACCTGCTTTCAGGGCTGCTTGATGTTGACCCTGGCAGGAATTTCCATTCAATCATTGAGAATTACATTTGTAAATTCTCTCATAAATGTTCTGGCAGATTGCTAAGATCTGCGTAGGACTCTTAAGTTTACAACTGGTGTCCTTAATGTTGAACAACCAGTGTAGAAGTAGCATGTGTTCCTATGAGATCTTATTATGCATCTCGTGGCTCTAGACTCAATTGTGCGTTTTGATTTGGTGATCGGAGGCTGGAGAGGACTGCCACCTTTTCAATATCATCTAACTCGGAGTGAGAGAGACGATAGAAATGTATTGAACTCCGTGACAATTGAAACAAGAGTCCTTTGAGGGACCTTGAGTGGCTAGGGAGGGTTGTGCAGCGTATCACTGGGTCCATGATACTTTGTCTTCAATGCCAGCAATCAACTAAGTGATTCTGACAGCATATGTATTAACCCGGTTTCTGCCTAAGTTGTAAGGAGGGCTATTTCTTTTCACCCTTTATCTTTACAATTCTTTTTCATTCTTCAACCCCTTCAGTGCTTACCGAGACTTCATAACTAACACCTTGTTGGGTTTATTCCAGTGTTAGCTCCATCTCAGTCGGCACTCTTCCCTTATACACATTTCTCCTTTTTAATCATACCTAAGGACTTCTACACTAACTAGTGAATTGTCCCTGGGTAGATCCCTCCGGCTCTGGCGGGATCGTGGGAACTTGAGCCTAACCTAACCATCCTTATAACTTCATGCATTAATTAAAATGGTCGGTCTTTGGTATTCATCCACGATTGCCAAACCAAATCTTTGAAAAATCTCTCCAAGTGTTCATGATTCTGAAACACATTTTTGCAAACACTTGAGAGTTTTATATTTTTCAAATGCTCCCCCTCAACATGTGCTCGGTTGATTGTTTTATAAATTTGCACATGTTAGCTAGAGCTCGCACTTTTTGAATTGATCAACTTTCAGTGAACATGACCGATTCGAGACACGCTTACATCACTAGTTAGACTAGCTTGAAATTATTACCCGGCCTGGTCAAGTCCACAGAAAGTTTCTCGAAACGGTACACTCTACTCAGACACATCCTTTTCGAGACACGCTTACATCACTGGTTAGACCAGCTTGAAATTATTACCCGGCCAGGATATGCCCTTTCGATAGATGACAGTTTTGTTTCGTCAATTCTTTTGTGAAGTCTGAGCCGTGCTCACATAAGATGCATGCCAAATCCTTTTTGTCAATTCGCTCCCCCTCAATATGTGCATCGATATACGAAAGAGTTTAGCACATATGGGAGAGCTTACATTTAAGTCCAAAACATTTTGCTCCCCCTCAATATGTGCATTGATATATAAAATGGTTTAACACATACGGGAGAGCTTGCATATATGTTCAAATCATCACATTTTATCAGATTTCATATTTAAATCACATTCTCTCCCCCGATCAAAAATTTCAAACCATTTGAGATTTGTGATCCCAATTGATTTAAATAAGTTAGAAAAATGTGGGAGAAAATGTGTCCGATTTAATATATTCTGATAATGGAACATACTATGCTCCCCCTTAATCTAAGAGGGAGATTCACTGCTCATTTAGCACAAAGTGATTATTATGACACAAGTGATATTGACCTTTTTGCGCAGATGATGTAATCACCCACTTTTCTGAGTGAGTCAGTGGTCAACATCGATTATCCATCCACCAACAAATCTTCTCAAGTAATTTCGATCCCCACTTGGCGAGATCCGAGTAAGTACTGCTTTGTTGAAATGATGGTGGTGGAGGTGAAGGTGTTGTTGTTGTTGTTGTTGCTGCTGATGTTGTTGTCGTGGTGAATTCCGAGCCAATCAATAGAATTTGAACGTCTGATTAAATGGTTAGAATGGGAACTGGCATATTCATTTTGGCTATGGAATCTGCATAAGAATATCAACACAGATATGCATGCATACAGATACACTATTCCTTAATAGCTACCCTTCAGCAGCTTGCCACATTATAATACCAAGTTCATCTTATAATCAAACCCCAATCAGGAACTACGTCAAACCACTATCTAGCATGAAGAGCAAATAGCAATCATGAACATGGCAATTCACACGAATTTCAATATTCAATTCAGGATCTTAGGAACATGATTCTAACATAATAGCAATCTACCTAAGCGAATCCTGAGAACATATGCACAATATCAACAACAATTAAGCAGCAATCGACCAACAAAAGTCAAATGACATTTGAAACTCATTCAATTAGATCATACAAATGCCAGAGGAACATTCAAGAACATCAAACACAACTGGTTTTCTAACTTCTTTTAGGTTTTGAGTCTTAAAGCATTTTGGGGATTATACGAGGATTCCAAAGTAACACAAATGAACCTTCTAGATACATAAAGCTAGGAAACTATAAGCAAATTGCACATAATGTCCTAAACTTTCTAGCAACTAACACACTTGGTCATTTGATATATTTAAGCAAGATCCTCTTCAACTAATTCCCCATTAACTACAAAACCATTTCTAACAAGTATGATTTAACCAATAAATCCGTTTGATGATATAAAATTTGAATTCACTCTCCCCCTCAATCAATGACCCGTATTCTAGTTGAACCTCAACTAAAATCACGCTTAACCCCACAACTCATCAAACAAGAACTGTCGTGAGGTTTTGTAGTCGTTGATTGAGTGACAAATTTTATGCATAATCCAAGTATAAACAAATTTCATACAACACATATTCACCAAGTGTCTTCACAAATAATTTTCAGAAGAATCATAGAATGAAAACTATTTGTTATACTAAGAAGATTTCTCTTCTTTTACAAGAAATGATGCACTGAAACGTACATCAAATCAGGAAACATGGATATGAAGTAATCCATGCCCAGGTGAACATCACCCAGTTAGAGGAACAGCCGTCTTTTTGGCGACGTGCTTTCCCCAATATGAAGCGCGGGTTGCTATCTAAAGTAATAGCAAGCCATTTAGACATGTTTTAACAATCCATTTTAACTTCTGCTCGAGCTTCATTTAAAGACCCGTGCCATTATTGAATGACATTTCTAAGTCCGTAAATGTTATCGATAAACAGAAGACATGCCTAGGTGAAACTATTTTTGGTATTTTCTAATTTTTTTAATTTTTATGGTTTTTCTGGATTTAAGATTCTCTATTTACAATTGCAGGTTTTCTATATATCTATTTACAAGATGGTATAAAATATGACTAAGTATATATGTACAAGGATACGAACCAGAAACCATTACTCCTCAGCATTCTGAATCTTCACCGCATTCATCACTTGACTTGCTGAAGAGCAATGTGAGCACTTTCAATCAGGGAATGATTCTGGCTTTTCACTCTCCCCGAATTAGTGCTCTCCCCCAATCTGACAACCTTTCTGATGAACACCCATAATAGGAAGAAGACTTTGGATGAACGCCCGAAATATGAAGAAGTCTTTTGATAACCAAATGCATGCCGTCTTTAATCTTCTAACACTCCCGTCCTAGAGTGACGCCGTCAAAAACCTTAGGCATCTTTTCGGTAGTTTAAGTTGAGCCTCAACTGAAATCTAGCTTAACCCCACAACTCATCAAACAAGAACTGTCATGAGGTTAAGCTAAACCACAAATTTAAGCCCAGTAACAACTTGATTTCAGCTTAACCTCACAACTCATCAAACAAGAACTGTCATGAGATTAGGTTAAAATCAAGTTGGACCTAACCTTAAACTACAGAACAACTTGAACCTAACTTAACTCCACAACTCATCAAACAAGAACTGTCATGGGATTAAGTTAAATATCAAGTTGTAAGAAAAGAACCCAACATTTTTGAACAATATAGAGAAGACTGTAGACTCGACGTTCTTCAAGATTGCCTAATGTGGAGGAACAGAATACCAATCATCTTCATCTCACCAAATGCCTTCCAGTAACCTTACATATAACCCATCAGCCCGCAGCGTACACATGAGATGATAACACCCAACAGAGAATGAAGAGTAGACTGACGACTCGACCTTCTTCAGTCTTTAGTATAACACCAAAGTAACAAGTTGAACCACTGATCATCTATAGTATGTATCCATCCTTGGATATTAAGCCCTGATCACGTGAACCTGTTGTGCGTCCTTGATGTACACATTCTCTCTCCCCTGATGGTTACGATTAATCAGCCCATGACTTAACAGTGAAACGTAAATACCAAGGTAACAAGTTGAACCACTAATCATCTCTGCGGTTCTCAACACCGGAATATATGATTAAGCCCGATCACGTGAACCTGTTGTGCGTCCTTAGTGTACACATTTCTCTCCCCCATGATGGTTACGATTAATCGGAATCATCATCATGATGTGTACATGTAGCCTAATGACGTATACATGAAGCATTGACTAGAAACCCATTGTTGCTGATTGTACCAGCCCGTGAGACGATGTAGATTAGCATTCCATGACCATGTTCTTCAACACCTTGATAGACGGAAGAAGCAGTGTTGGAGAAACATAGTTTGCACGACTCCTGAACTGACGTATTCAGGAGTCGTATGACCAATTCTCAATCATCAACCAACATGTAGAATAATATTCACCCTTTCCCCCCCTCAAAAATTGCATATGCCTGCCAACTGCAATTTTTGATGATTGAACTAGTGAATATGAATACCATCAACGATAATTAACTCCGCTTGACGGTTCTTGAAGACTGACATGTTGTTTATTCACTCTTTCCCCCCCTCAAAAATTGCATATGCCTGTCAAATGCAATTTTTGGATGAATACGTGAATAAAAATATACTCCAATATGCGCCGATCCACTTGAAGACTGAATAAGCACGGAAAGAGCATGAAACTTGTTGATGAGAATGGCCATAAATAAGAAGATTCCTCTTCTTTTGAAGATAAAGTGCACTCAAGCGTACACTTTTCTTTTCTTTGAAGAACGAGGCCTGAACTGAGGTATTCAGACGTCATAATGTTGAAGAGCGAGGCCTGCACTGACTTGTACAGACGTCATTTGATGAAGAACGAGGCCTGCACTGATGTGTACAGACGTCATTTCTCTCTCTTTACTTCTTCTCTCATCTAACTCGTTACCAACCCCATTATCATTCTGTCGGCTTGATGTTGTGACCACTGATGGAGAAAACCCAATATGATGAACTTGATACTGAAGTAATATAACCCGAACTTGTGACTTAAACTTGTACTAATGCGTGACAAAGAGCGGTGTAGAGACTTCGTGCAACATCGAATCCCTAAGTACTCTATACTCTTCAACCAACCAACCATCAAGTATAAGACGTACATCACCTCTTGGATATCCACATCTTCGTGTGACACTGAGCACTACAACGTGACTCCTTAAAGTGATAGTTATTTTGTAATAGAGAGAAAGACAAAAATAACTAGATATCCAAGTCCTCGTCATTGTATTGAAAGCTCGAACAAGGATCTCGAAGAATCTTCATCCAACCTCCCCGATATCTTCAGATACTAAGTACACGCACCCATGAAATTTCACTTCAGCCTCAAATAAATAATACTGATCTAACGCCGTAGTCACATCTTGTCGATTAACTGCCCCGATCCAGCCATTTGTGATGTTTTAGCTGATCTTTGATAATGGTTTTAACCCGATCATGGTCAAGAGCGCATAGCCCATCATCACGGGATTTTACAAATCTATGATTTAAACCGAGAAATAAGTTCTTTCGCGGGATTTTACAAAATCAAGAATGAACCGTGAGATAGCAACAGATTGAATGTGGCATGACTGATTTGATATTGGAGAACATCTGTTTGGGTTAAGAATTTCTTGTGAGAATTACAGTTCACATCACAACTTTTAACACCTTTGTCCAACTAACCAACCTTGTACACAGATTAGTGACCACTTGATGAAGGAAGCCCGATATACCAATACTGAAAACTGAAGTAGAAGTCCCCAAATTTGTTACTTAAGCTTGCACTAATGTTGGAAGAACGGTGTAGAGAATTAATGCTCCAAGCAAATCTCTAAGTGCTCAATACCCAACCAAAGTATGAGACATTAACACCTCTTGCGATTATCGACAACGTCAATGACGTGTGACACTGAGTACTCCAATAACTCTTAAGTGATAGTTACCCCAACTGCTGGTAACTAGATAACCCAAGTCTTCAACTTAAATTTTGAGCACGAGCAAGTTATCATTGAAGGTCATGCATCCAACCAACCCCGACTTCAAGATAAAATAAGTAGACGCCTTCGTGAAATTCAACTTCAATCACAAATAAAGAATACCAGATTAACTTCGTGATCATCTTGTGTTGTTGACTAGCCAAAAAGAGAAGAAACATACGCTAATTCTTAGAAGTGCCCATGACTCATAGTCAGTCCTATCAAACAAAGCTGTCTGATCCAGCTACTGTGTACAGGATTTTACAGTTCTTGAGATTTATCTGAGAAATAAATTCAAGAACTAACTGCACAACAGTAAGCTTCAAACTGCTGTAGACTGAACCACTGAATCCTGAATCGCTACGATCTGACCCGCTGTAACCGACACTGCTAAGATTCAAACCGCTGGAGACTGAACCGATACGATCTGACCCGCTGTAACCGGAACCGCTAAAATTCACATCGCTGGGGACGGAACTTCTAGGAAACTTGCGATAATTCTCCCCCTCAAAAAGGACATGAAATGACCTTTTTGCCAAAGCTGAGAGTCCGTGATGTTTGTGAATTTGACAGGCACAAAACATGGAAAAAGAAAAATGAAACTACTGCAACGAAGATGGTGATTAAGACTCTCTTGTAGTAACCCCTTGCTTTCCTCATCATCAATGGTTTAGTAGATTAACAATTCATTGAAGCTCGTAATATGCCAAAACCGCTTGATGAAATGCATATGACTTTGAAGTGAGTAAAAGGTTAAAACATGTCTCCAAACAGATCACCTCTTGTCTTTAAGCCTGACTACCTCTTGAGAAGATCTCGAGCAACAATCCCATTAGAAGCTTGAGAAACAACAATCACTTGATGAAGCTTGATAAAGAACAAGTCCGCGACTTAAACTTGCACTAAATTATGATTTAGAACCTATATTGAGCACAACAACGTAACTCCTTTAAATATAGGTAGTGATATATACCCAACCTTCCATCCTTAATTGTATATATCCACTTCGTGAACATCCAAGTCTAATCACCTTAAATTGCAAATTGTGATTTAGAACCTATATTGAGCACAACAACGTAACTCCTTTAAATATAGGTAGTGATATATACCCAACCTTCCATCCTTTATTGTATATATCCACTTCTTGAACATCCAGGTCTAATCACCTTAAATACGCTTGAGCAAGGGTCATCAAACATCGTGCATCCATCCACCCCGAGATGTTTGTGACACTAAGTACACCAACCCGTGAATTAACAAACCAACCAAGTTACCATAATTTCCCAATTCCTGCTGATCTTGAAGCACAAACTTATCCCGAAAAAGTAGTCAAACCCCGTAAGTTATATTTTGTCTAAATCCAAGTCCCGCCTACTTGTCCAAAATTAATTTCACGGGATTTTACAGCTCTTGAGATTTAAACCGAGAAATCGAATCTTTCGCGGGATTTTCTAAAATCTACAAGAGAAACCGTGAAATCAACAAGAACGACCAAGAGAGAAGTACAATACTGATTTTAGAAATTCAAGTCACAGGAGTCAAATCACAACTTGATCAGATCGCAACAAGTCAAGTCACAGATTGTCAATTTGCAACAAGTCCGATTGCGATCAACCAAATCACAATTTGTCAAATCGCAAGTGTCAACTCACAACGTCAAATCGCAACTGGTCAACTCACAATCAGTCAACTTGCAATAAATCAAATAGTAGCTTGTCAATTTGCAATTAATCAAATCGCACTTTGTCAATTATAACTTAAATCGCAAAGATCAAATTGAAGGCTTGCTCAAGTGGTAGGCTCTAATTGGACTACGCTGGCAAATCCGCAACTCTGTAAACACGTAGACATTCACATACCCAAAGACTAGCCGAGATGTGTGTATCCTTGTGAAGTTTGTACCTCCAAAATATTCAACTCAAAATTTGATATAATTTGAAGGATGCAATAAAACATTCCAAGCCACAATCTTGATATAATTTGATATTCAGCTCAGGTGTAATTATACGGTTTCGATAATGCAGCCCAACAATTCGTGTAGGCCTAGTAAATCCATTAGACACACCCGACCCATTACGTTAGAAAGCCCAATCCAATCCATATCTAACCCTAATCTTTCGGGTATTAATAAGCCATAACACACCTAACATAACCCTAATCAAGAACATCAAACCATTCGCTGCTATCTCCTTCCTTTTGCTCAGCCACCAACAACAACACAAACCTTAACCCTAATCCCACTTTAATCCGCCACCTTCATCCAATAATATTTTCGTATCTGATCCTATCAACTCCACAAGCACCACTTTGTTAATCGATTAGTGAGGTGTGGAACAACTTAAGGTCACATCTTCGAAGAAAAAAACAAACAAGACCAAAACCATTTTGAAAATATTTCAAGCGGTTGATCTTCAAGATCCATAACGGGTCACGGGTAAGGTTGTATCACTTTGTTTTCATTTTGTTAGAACGATATTAAGAATGATTATAACAGATTTGTTATTAATCATTCTTTATCATCGGATATTAACACAAAGCAAAGCTTAAAAAAATGTCCCGTGATGGTTAATTTCTTTTTGTGCATATGATCCTTGAACGGTCCATGGGTTTGTACCACACGAAAAGAAAAGAAATCTGAGGACTTGTAGATGATATTCATTTTGAATTCGAGACTTGTAAAGACCTATGATGATTGTTCATTCGACTGTTAAGATCTTTAATGATCTTCGTATCATTGTGAAACGTGGAAGAATATCTGAGATCTTTTTGTTCTTTTTAGTTTGTAGTCTCGTTTTTTGTGTGAAGATGGGGTAGATGTTGTGGCTTGATGTATTAGTTGTTGGTTGGAAGATGAGATATTAGTGTGGCTGCTGTTGTTATTGTTTATTTATATTACATGGACAAATGATAGAATCGAACTGAGGTTTTGATTTGGTTTATGGTTTGCTTTAAGATGTCAAGTGGTTTGTTGTTTTGTTTAGAATTAGCTAATGATAGGTATCATACACAAGCCGCATGGGTGCGAAACACACAAACCGCGTCTGTGCAAAACACACAAGTAGCATACAGGTAAGAACACAAACCGAGTTCGTGAGTAAATAGACAAACCGAGTTCGTGATTGTACAGAAAAACCGAGTTCGTGGTTAAACAGACAAACCGCGTTCGTGGTTAAACAGACAAACCGAGTCCATGACTAAGTAGACAAACCGCGTCTTAGACAAACCGCGTTTGACCAGTCAAAGCTGTCACTCTCACCCTTTTGTCTTTTACCCCATTTTGGTTACAATCCAAACTGCACCCAAAACTAACCTCAAACCGCATTCAAGAACATCCTTCCATGACACAAACATATCTGCTGCTGCATATTCCAAACGTATGCCTTAAAACCCAGAAGCAACAACAATTAAATATCACCACAAGTCACCAAACTGTTACATGCCACAAAACAATAGGATACAAGAACAAGACCATAAAAAATTCAATCTATTAAACAATCCGACCAGAACGACATTAAACTATTGAAGCCCAAGATAAACGTAAGCGGCCAAACAAGTGAGAATATAGACCAAGTCTAATATGACCGGTTAACCTTGAAGATTTGAACAAACCAAGACATGAGCTCACGACACACAAAAGAGAACCAATCTGTATTACACGGTATAAAACACATTTGATTACAAATCCATTGGAGGCCCATGTGAAGATTAAGACAGATCTGTGTCTCAAGATATGTATTCAAGCCAATTGTAGTACCAAAGATTCGAACAAAAATTTATTCAAAACATTTTAAGCAAACAAAAACATGTTCGAATCACAGAAAACAGATTTGAGGCCCACATGAAAAAAAAAAAAAAAACATGTGTTCAAGCAACTTATAATACCCACGATTCAAACAAAGAAGTAGATGCAAAACATTTTAAGCAAACAAAAAAAAACTGTTCGAATCAAGGAAAACAAAAATCGACACACAATCAAACCGGACCTAACCATGGCTCTTGATACCAATTGTAGGAAATAACCTTCTTGATTGTGTGGATGATTCGGGTGGTCTTGGTTCATGGAAGATTAGATCCATGGTTAAGATGAGATGAACTAGAGAGAGAGAGGGAGACTCTTGAGAGAAACCTGGATCTATTAGATTCAAGTGTGTGAAAATAATACAAGAGTTCCACCCTTCCCATGTGTGGGAAGGGGTTTATATACTTACTACTATTTGTGCCCCTAGTGGGCTGTGGAGTGAGCTGACAGTGGGGAAAGCCCCGACCCACTCCACAAATATAGATACGACTAATCTAATAAAACTAATAATACTAATAATACTAAGCTTATATAAATAAGCCTACGAGCTATGTGATATGCTAAATAGATACTCGGGGTGACCGAACCTTCATATGAATATTTATATTCCTAACAATAATACTAATTCATCTCAATGCCAACACCTGTGTTCACACGTGTGATCATTCACTCCCACAAGTTTGCAGTTTTAACTTTTTACCTAATTATTTAAACACAATAAACTTATCACCTTAGCTAAAATGAACAACTAGGAATCGTAAATTATGTTAAAACAGAAATCCCATGTGACGCACCAAAATACTAAAAAAATCCCATGAGTCGACTCAAAGAAATCTCAATTTGTCATATACTAAAATACTAAAAAAATCCCATGTGATGCACCAAAGAATCCCATGGGATTCACCAAAGAATCCCATGAGATTCACCCAAGAATCCCATGGGATTCACAATGAATCCCATGGGATTCACAATGAATCCCTTGAGATTATACTGAATCCCACGGGATTCACAATGAAACCCTTTGAGATTCATACTGAATCCCATGTGATTTCATACAAGTATCAAACTCAAAAACAGTGATTTAGTTATATTTACAAATCACTTGTGATTTTTTAAAAATAACAAATCACAAGTGATTTTTTTACGAATCCCCTGGGATTTTTTTACGAATCCCATGGGATTTTTCTACAAATCCCGTGGGATTTTTCTGGACGGAATTTTTAAAAAAAAATTCGTCGAAAGTATATAAAAGTGCCTATCTATAGAAAGATAATTTAATTCTCGTCGCGATGTTGTATTTTTCATAGCTTGAAGATTTACCGTTTGCAAGATATATTGTTTTTAAAAAAAAAAAAATGAAAAGTGAGTTTTTATATTAAATGAGCTAAAATACCAATTTTGCCCTCCCTTTATTTTTTTTGTTTGATCTATACCGTTGGATGAAATCAAAATGGATGGCTAGGATGTGCTTATTTGTTCTTTAGATTTTGTTTGTTTGTCATGGATCTCACCTCATTCATACGATATCTTATTCATCTTTTATATAATAAAACAAAACCCCTAGTGGGGACTTTTACATTTCAAAAAAATCAAATCATACCTTATTAAGTAATAATCAAATTATTATTATTATTATTTTCTTAAATATTAAATAAGAAAAGCCTAAATACTTCTAAATTTATCCATATTCTACAAAAAAAAGAATGTGATTTGTAATCATTCAATAAAAACTTACAAAAATATATGTGTCAAAATATAAAAAATTAAAACTTGAAAACGGTGGAGCAAGTTTTTCAAATATTTGGGCTGAAACTTAAAATTCAGTATCATTCCCACTAAATATTTGAAGTCCCAACATTCCCAAATTCCTCCTCCATCAATCAAACTCGATCTCTTATCATTCATTCACGCACAATCATTGACGCAAGAACATCTCTTCCAAATCTAATTAATATTAAAACCCACTACATTCGTAAATAACCATAATTCAATACCTCAATCAAAGTACAATGGTTTTGAAGGTCCTGTTATAATAATTAAAACCCGAAATTAAAAATAATAATTTATTTAAATGATTAGAAAAAACCTCGCGCGTGCGCGGGCATTATATCTAGTTAAAAACATATACAAGAATTTGTTCACTTAACGAGAAAAATTTAGCCCGTCGCGATGCGTAGGCAAACGTAAACCTTGTTAGTATCAACAGCGTTAAATCTAGCAGTTGTGTATACATCAATGTAATGAATAATATCATCCTTAGAGACCACAATACTAATGTTGCCGATTTATAGTGGTGTTATTGATGGAGTCTCGTCTACCTGTCACAATAATGTCAGAACAAACTCATCAGAAAACATAATTCATTAGAGAATTGCATGCATACAAACTGCTAAACCAATCATTTGTGTATGAACACTAGTAGCAGTAAAGTTCACTCACATTTGAGATAGCAACTTCCACGTTAGATTCCACATCATCATCCGAAAGAGGCAAGAGATCATTGATTGATTGTGGAGGATGCGAAGGGAACCCATCGGGGTGTCACAGGACTATATAACCCAAAACATTTAAGAAGATTCACTGGTAAAATATTTTGAAGAAATCCGATGATATTGTATACTATATCAGCCTTTTCAAGACGCATATATACCAATGATAATTCCTTAAAAGGGAAAAAGAGAAGAAAGATTAAGTTATCACGTAACAAAAATAGTAAAACTAAACAAGACCTTCTATTCTTTTGCTTTAGCGGAAGATCGATTGTACGTTAGAGGATTATTGTGATGTATTTAAACCTATTGAAGTGTACTATGAATTAAGTCAATATTAAATGGTTTTCTAATGTTTTTGTTGTCAAAGTTTGTGGTTTCGTAAAAACGCTGCAAGTTGTTGCATAACTACTTTTGTAGGCAAGTGGAAGGTGGAAGTTGTGAGTTGCAATTCAATGCTAGTTTTCATAGTATATACCAGCAAACAATGATATAACTGTTTGTACCCACCATCTTCTTGGAAAATTCGCAAATATCTTACAAACAATCTCTACTTGGAAACTCCAGAGTATAAAACTCGGCCATCGAACGATCTCTGCTGGTACAAAGAAGCCATGGAAAGAAGTAATACAAAACACAATTTCAAGATTTTTTAAAAATGAAAAATAAATAAATAAATAAATAAAATATTGAGTTTCAAATCAAAATCAACCATATAATCTTTGGTGCTTTGATTATATAATGGCTAACCAAAAAAAAAAAAAAAAAACACTGCAAAAATATATTCTTTTAAATACAAACTTAAGTCTTATTAGGAATTACGAAATATAGGTCTAGCTTAGATTATCTCAAGTGTGAACTGCATATCTTTTTTTCACTTGCCTACAAAAGTAGTTATGCAACAACTTGCAGCGTTTTTACGAAACCACAAACTTTGACAACAAAAACATTAGAAAACCATTTAATATTGACTTAATTCATAGTACACTTCAATAGGTTTAAATACATCACAAAAAAAGATATGCAGTTCACACTTGAGATAATCTAAGCTAGACCTATATTTCGTAATTCCTAATAAGACTTAAGTTTGTATTTAAAAGAATATATTTTTGCAGTGTTTTTTTTTTTTTTTTTTTTTTGGTTAGCCATTATTTAATCCAAGCACCAAATATTATATGGATGATTTTGATTTGAAACTCAATATTTTATTTATTTTTTTTTTTATTTTTTTTCATTTTTAAAAAATCTTGAAATTGTGTTTTGTATTACTTCTTTCCATGGCTTCTTTGTACCAGCAGAGATCGTTCGATGGCCGAGTTTTATACTCTGGAGTTTCCAAGTAGAGATTGTTTGTAAGATATTTGCGAATTTTCCAAGAAGATGGTGGGTACAAACAGTTATATCATTGTTTGCTGGTATATACTATGAAAACTAGCATTGAATTGCAACTCACAACTTCCACCTTCCACTGTGGAGTGTGCATTTTCAGCAATGAAGTTGATAAAGATCAATTTGCGCAACAAAGTGGATGATCAATCTCCGAGGGATTGTCTAGCATTGTATATCGAGAAAGACATGTTCGATACTATTGATGATACCATTATACGTGAATAATAATTTTTTTACTGCATTATTGATTATTCGTAAAGACCCAACCCAATACTCAACTTGCCAGACCTGTTTATTTTGTCGTGCCAGCTATGTAGAGAGAACATAATAAAGAACTTAACCAGACAGAAAAAAATGACACTGAAGAAATTTGCACAGAAATACATGTACCTCACTTGCATTGGATTGAACAAGAAGACCAAATCTAACCACTACACAGCAAAACCTACAAATTGAGTATTAGACGCGTATATTTAACCATTGATTCGATCGACCCTCTAATAGATGAGCCTTCAAAAGATACAATTGTGTCGAGAATGAAGCACAAAGAGACTTGGAATTGTGAGTGATCAATCCTGAACTAATCTTTCATTCATGAGAGCAAATGCAACACCTTGGCGAATCACAAAGGTTCTTTTTTAACATGTGTAATTGTAAGAACCCAACTTGGGTCAAAACTGCCAGAGTAATAAGGCCACCTCAAAATTGGTTCTGCTTGATGAGAGATCTGTAACAAAGTTAAAACCACCTAATTTACCTTTTAATCCAGGGAATCACGTTCTCCATTTGAATCATATTCAAGGGGAATTGATATCTAATGAGCAGAAGTCCAGATAAATGAGTTGTTTATCTTCCAGAGGAAATCCATATCTCAGAATATTAAGACATTTCTAAGGGCCACTAAATTCCTCAATGATGAAGATTGAAGACTAAAGAATGAGCTAACCATCTAAGATTATGTGGAAGATTTAAGAGTGACCCAAAGCCAATTCAAGGAACTCCCAGGTAACAATCTAAGATTATGTGGATGAGTTAAAGAGTGTTTTAGTTCAACTGCCTAATTTTAGAATAAAATTTGAAAAAATGATTCTTGGATTATGGTTAATAGATACTTTGGTTTTTAGAAGACAAAGGATCTCACAATCTGTAACAAAAAAAAAAAAAAATCAAATTGTCTACTGGCCATTGACACTCCAGTTATGTTACTATTGATCAAGTGAATGAAATACCATGACATTAGGACAAATAGAGGGAAAACAGCATGATACAACTGTTACTTACCAACAAAATAAACCACCTTGACCAACGTCAAGATCATGATGAATTGTGAAATTATAAGTTTGAGCATCTACATAACTACTCCTAAATGATAAAGATGTATGGGAGCAATCGACATATGCGATCTGCCTGTCATATGACAAGCATTTTCATTATAAAAAATGGCAGCCAATAAGATGGATACCTTCCATGAGAAAAGACTGCTCACACCATTCATAATACAACAAACCATAAGCTGCAAAAGTTATCTTCTAAAAAGTTAAACAAGTTAAGCTATTAAAATTAAAACCTATATTATCATGCCTACAAGGCTACGATAGCATCATGCATTTTTAGCTTTGCATATTCGGTATAAGTCTTGAATAAACCAGGCAACTCAGTCTCAAAGCGTTTCAGAAACTGTAGAAATTTCACTTCTGAATAGGTTAAAAGCGTAACCAGACATGGTTTACTACTAACAAGCTTCTTTTCTTTCAAGATATGTAAAACTTTATATCTAGGTTTCACTCTTTTTTCCAAACTCATACTCAACATCGTAAGGGAAGAGGTCAAGTAAGCTGGGGTATACCCGAGTTCTTTCATAAAAAAATCCAACCATCGACGAATTTTGGCTTCTGAGTAGCACAAATTTAAAGGATTAGACCTCCCAAATGTAGCTATTTCTTCTTCAGACCATCCATAGTCCCTAAGGATTTTCAACTTCTTCTGAATAGTCGATTTTTTAACGCTAGAGACTGCATAAATCCCATAGACGAACAGCTTCGAGTTCTCAGGGATTCCCAGTTCTTCAACAACCCTAACCAACCTACGCTGAAAAACTAATGGATCTAATGTAAGACACCAAGGTTGATTAATAATTAATCTTACAATTTGGTCATTGGATAAACCTCGAATCTGCAATTGCAATAAATTGGCTGATACTTTCTCAAAGTTATAGGATACCCAAAACACCCATTTTGTTTTCCTGAGAATTTCAACGGCTTGTTCATCACTACTTACAAATCTTCTAATAAATTCAATAACAGGAATAATTCGTGTACGTAGCCCAATTCTGAGAAGACCCGGATTCCCCTTAATTAAATGAACAAGGTCCGACCCAGAAAACCCACATTCAAGAAAAACCCTAATCTTAGGTTCTAGGGTTTTGGTGGGATTGCAGTTAAGGATTTTGGGAGCATAAAAAATGATATCTTTGATATGGGTATTGTCTAAATTGTATTTTTTCAAGCTATTGATAACTAATTCAGGGTTTTTAGTGGATTTAAGAGTTGGTACCTTACTTAATGTGGTGACGGCTGCTTCTTTTGTGAAACCAACTGAATTAATCAGGAAATTGACCAGGCTACTGAAATGGGGTTTTGGAGCTTCATGATTTAAAGAAGAAATCGAAAAATAATTGAGATGATGAGATGATATGAAGAAACCTTGAATGAAGAATGAGCTTGAGTACAGCTTGTTCAACCGGAGGGCATTTCTACCCAACATTCTTCCACCTAACTGTCTTCAACCGGATGCCCCTTTTACGAAAGGAAATTCATCCCCACATACACATTATTTATTTCTTGAGACACACTAGTATGTAGTAGATAGTTGTATCTTATAGGAGCATTTAGGGTGCGTTTGATTTTAGCGGGTGGATTTTGGTTGTTTTTTAAAGCAAATATTTGGGTTTGAAGAGTTTAAGGGTGTGTTTGTTAAAACATTTATGACACGAAACCATTAGGAAAAGGCACGTACAAGTTAAGAGACCGAGAAGGAAATCAACTTCCGCGAGCATTGAATGTTTGTAACCTCAAGAAGTGTTATATTCATAAAATGTAAGCAGTCCACTCATGCGGACTCCACACTGGATATTTGCATTTCAAATTATCTTATTTATTGTTTTATTTTAAAGATTTTAATGAAAAGTGAAGATTAGCTACCTTCACCAGTTTACTTTAACAAGTCTTGTACTGCTTATTTTGCAAAGTTATATGAATAAGACGTGCACACATCAGGGCATGACCTAAGAATGTTATTCCGTATAACAAAAGAATGAATGACAAAACAATTCATTAAAAGTACATAAGAGGTATTGCAAGCCCGGTACTAGGAGAATAACCCACAAATATTTAAGTAAGACTATTAAAATAAGCGTATCCGTACGACATTAAAACATTAGCAAAATGAACATTATAATAAATAAGTTCAATATATTAGACAATTACACTCTAAGTATAAAAAGCCGTATCAAAAATGCCATAAATGACCAAGGCATATAAAGGAAAGCTATCCATACAAGCATAAGCATTAAAGGATTATGTTCAGTTACAAAAAGCCGCTACAAAAAGACTACATGCGGTCGTGGCACAAACAAATCTAACTAACAAGCTCATGCTCCGGAGTGGTCTCGATTTCTTCCTTTTCAAAATTAATTGAAGAAGCAGCACCTTCGTCCTTGCTTTGATCACCTCCGGAGTTGTCCTGATCACCTCCGGCATTAGCTTAATTGTAACACCCCCGTTTTCGACATACGCAGCGGAATATCAGTTTGGGGTATTACTTCATGTTCACAGTCATGAGAATAGAAAACGAATCGAAAAGAGACGTTTTAAATAAAATTGTTATCATTCATTTATTAAATCAGAGTACATTATATAGGTCCCAGAGGGAAGTTTTGGAAATATGTTATAAAAGATACATTATTCATTGAATGATAACAAAGTGGACACTCTTATTATAAAAAGAAAGTTCACAGCCACTCCGTGCCGATAGCCATACTCCTAGTTACCTGAGATAAACATGTTTAAAAAGTCAACACAAAGGTTGAGTGAATCTATAGTGTTTAAAGTAATAATCAGTTTGAACACAAGATAAATAAATAGGAAATCAGTGTGTTCGTAGTTCGGTATATTACACTAAACCTCATGACACGCAATGCGTTGACAGTTTCCAGTCTCACTAACATAATTAAATGGTAGTGGTTTGCCCCCGAGTTTAAGAAATCAAATATAATGCATCTGTCTAACCGGCTACCACGAAGATATCCATCCGATTAGTACAAATGGGTCGTTAGGCCAATAGATCTATTCACTATATTCGCGCTCACCCTGCGGGTGACTAATGGTGCATGATATGAGGGTCTTTCAATAATAAATACAATCATAATAAAGGACAGTTAGCCTAGTGCAATAACAATCAGAAAAATACTTGTGTTCGATTTGATAGCATGTATCTCCCCACATATTTGGAAAACGTATAAAGGAAAAGTGGGACTATAAACTCACCTGAACAGTCTGGATGGAAAACAAAGTTAATCAAAGTTGATAAACGTCTCCGGCTCGCAACCTGGGTTGGTTATGTCAAGTTTCAGTAACCGGTTTCAGATAATATAAGTTCATTTGTTCGTTTCGTTTCGTTATTTGGTTGTTGATTAAGTGTTAAATGAGACAACATGAAGTCTTTTCAAGAGTTGGATAAGATTGTATTGTTCGTTTTTATGTTCTCGTTTGTTCGTTTGTTCGTTAAATATATATATCTTGCGTTCGTTTGTTATCAAAATAAACGTATTACGTTATTAATTTCTATTAGATCGGAGAATAAAAATGATAAAAATATTAGTTATGAAAAGTTATACTTTTATCCCTAAACTTTGGTCAAATGACAATTTATACCCTGAACTTTTTGGAAATTGACAATTTCTACCCTCTAGTTTCAAATTTGACATTTTTTACCCTTGTTGACAAAACGGTTCTTGATTTAAATAACTATGGAATATTTACAAATTCAGCCCATAAAAACTCTAATTTTTATAAATCTTGAAAATATTTAAAAATAGTATATAAAAACATGGGCGATGGAAAAGTTTTGGCATCGAATATCTTAGCGAATAATAGGTCTTTTTACGAACTTTCTGTTCCTATGAAAAGCTAGCTGGGTCATCTTAATCTTGGCTAAGTTTTATGATTTTTGAAAATCATTTGATTGTCGAAATATATTTCTAAAGTCGAGCGAGTGAAAACAAGATTTTTATAAAATCTGGAAAATGGTTTTAAGGCTAGCGATCGAGCAAACTTTGAAGGCTAATAACTTTTAACTCGTTCAATCATTTTACTTGTTTCTTCTTTCTAAAATAAGTTAGCTAAGTGGTATTGAACGTGACAAAAACTTAGAAATTTTAGAGATCTTATAAGGGTCGAAAAATAGGTCTAAAGTTAGGTCACTGGTCGACAACTGAAAAGAAATAAGATTAAAAACTTGGTTTGTAGTTTCTAGCGATTTAGACAAATATTGGGAACTCGATATCTTTGTGAAAACTTGATCATATTTCATGATTCTTTTTCCTAATTTTAGTTAGCTAGGTGAACTTTATATATACCAAAAATCAGATTTTATGGAGGTCTCTGGGGGGTCGATATCTAGGTCAAAACTCAGCGAGTTGGGGCTGTTTTCTGCTCGACAAAACTCAGAAAAGAAACCCGATTGGGTTTTTGAGTTTTTAAAGGTTTTTAACTAATTTTTATGCATGATATGATAATATTTGATATATTTTAACATGTTTTATAGGTTCTTGATTTTTTCTTACAAAATCTCAAATACTTAGGGTGCGTTTGGTCTTTCTGTTCGATCAGACAAGGAAAGGGAAAAGAAAACTTAAATTTTTGATCTTGTTTGTTATTAGTGATTATGTATTAATGTTTTTAGAGGTATTCAAAATATATATATACTGAATGAAAAGAGTTAGTTTGACTTACTTAGAGTTTTTGGTCGACTAGGGTTTGTAAAGGTTGGATTGGTTTCTTGAACACTAGTTGCTCCCTCCTCCTCTAAGCTTCCTAGGGTTTTTGGTATTTGCTTGTATATTGGGCTGTGATCAATAAGAAATGGGGATGGGAGTTGTTTTGGTGGTTGTCGATTGATATGGGATGAAAAGAAATGAGACACTTGATATTGGTATTTATAGAAAGGGAAGAGGATTAGGGTTTTCAAGAGTGTATGTAGGAGGGGAAAAGTGGAGGGTGTTTTGGAAAAGAATGAAGGTGAAGGCGTGTCGTGGGGTATGGGAAGAAGGAGGGGATGTGGATGCATGATAGCCATGGTTTTTAACTAATAAAGAGGAGAGTGTTTGCACATAGTGGGAGACATGTGGAGTTGTTCTTTGGAGAGATGAATGAGGAGGGGAGGCGTGGGGTTTTGGACTAGAGGGGAAGTATTTGGTGTAGGTTGTATGTAGAGGCTAATTTAGTTAAGGTTTTAAGTTATGGATCGACTAGGATATAGTATGGAACCGAATTTGGCTTAAGGGAGTGGTGCTTTAGGTTTTAGTGAGTTGTATTTAAGGTTTATGAGTTTTAGTTGTTTAGAAAATATTTAGAGCTACTATATATATATAGTTCGAATTTTTAGAGAAATAGTGAAGAAAATGGTTTGAGCTTATGAAGGTTGTACCATATGCTTAATAAGGTTGTACTATGATTTAAAATATAAGAAAAATATAGTTTTAATATTTTCTTAAGTTATATAAATTATATGTAAATTTTATTAAGTTAAAAAGTATATAAATGGGATTTTTGGGGTTTTGTGCATTAGGCACTTGTACTCTGGGTTTAAAGACTTGTACAAATATTTAGTGAGTTTAGAAAAATAAATTTTTAAGACTTATGCATGAAAAGCTTGTAAATTATGCTTTAAAATAAATATATGTAGGGTTTTAATAGGGTTTTTATGAATATATGGTTTTTATGCTTAAAGGACTTGCACTTTGGCTTAAATAACTTATACACTTATAATTTTGTAAAAATCTTATGTAAATAAATTAGGGTTTGTGAATTTAATACATAAAATCAAAGTTTAAATATAATTAAGGTTTTACCGGGAGTTGTTATGGAATTAGGGTTTTTGAGCTTTAGACACTTGTACCTTAGTTAAATAAGTTGTACTTTAATATTTTTAGGGTTTTGTTACTTACATTTGTTGTTATGGTAGTTTAGGGTTTCATAAAAACTCTTATCAGATAGAAAATGCTTAGTTTTAAACGTACGTTAATGAAATAACGTAAAGTGGTAAATGGGATCTCATAAAGTTTTAGGTCAAAGATGTTTAGATACTAAATCAGTTAAGGTTGGGTTGCGAGCACGTTTATCGAGGATGTGATCTACGTCACATAAGATAACAGTTATGTTCAAGTAAGTAATTAAATAAATAAATAAATTATACGTAGAAAATGGGTTAAGTATACTGAGAGATAGTTTATTTTAATGTGGAATTTTCACAGTAGTTACATTGATTATCCGGACCGGGCACATCATAATCATATATAGTGAGAGAAGACGCAAGGGTGGTTGATAATGCAGTGGTGGTTGCGGCAGCGGCTGGCTCAATGTGCGTAATAGCCGCTGTACCTGTCAAAGCCTCAGCAGATAAAGGATAAGTAAAGGGAGCCCATACATCAGCAAGCGCTGACCGTTCCGCAGCAATGTTCTCCCTGATCCTTTCAACCCTTTTATGAGCAACACTTAGGGAAAAATACAAGGAGGATTCACCAAGGACCACTTGGTCTTCTGCACGATGAATAGGAATGGTAAGCTGTTCCGGATCAGGCTGCAAGTTGACCATCCCAAGAGCATTGGCAATGGAATCATCAAGACGAAGCAAACTCATGACATCTTCAATGCTTGCGTCATTGAGGGCTTTTAGATCGGCCAGCAAAGGGAAGTCAAGATCGTAGAGCCTATGTAATGCATAATTATAGTCCGCTTCCGCATTAAGGTTATAGGAACCTACATCCACGAGACCCTTACCTTCTTTCCCATGGTCAATACCAGCAGCAAGTCCGTTTTGCATTCCCTTTTCGATAGCGCGACTTATGGCCGCTCCCAAAGCCCCAAGATAGTTTGAAGAGTTTAAACACTTAGCAATAAGGAGCTGCATACCCTAGTTCAGAAGCCACCTTCGGCTAGATATGACAATAAGCAAATGAGGGTAAAAGGCTTCTTCAAGGTGCAAAGCCATCTCTATTAAATCTGTTTCAGCTTGGCCACTTTGCCAACAACTTTACCCATTTGAGCATCCTGGATCTTTTCAAATTGATTCGTTAAGTTCTTGAAACTAGAAACTTGCTTACGGAGGTCAGAACGGGTAGCCTCCAATGTGTGCACCTAAGGCAAAGAAAAACATACAGCAAATAAGTATATAAAAAAAGGAAGAAATAGCGTACAAAACACCTAAGTTCCAAAATACATACCTAACCCCCAAGGTTGTCATTGTGGGACTTGACAGAAGTAAGTGAAGCATTCAGATCCGCAAGCTCGCTATCCTTGCTTTCACCGGAAGATCGGAGCTCTGCTAGTTGTACATCAAGAGAATACCTTTCCTTCTCAAATACAGAGCTCTGCTCCTTCAAAGAACTCAACTCATCAGCACGGGACTTCTCAGCGGCTTCTAAAACAAAAACTTTGCTATGGAGGAAAATTGCCTCCGTATCCTTAGCCTCCACCAAGGATAATTTAGCCTTCAGCTCCACGATCTCCCCATCCTTGACCTTCAGCAAGTCAGCCTGTTGGTAACACTGGGAAGTTAACTTTCTCTTCTCCTGAATGTTGTACTCGGCTTGCACCCTCAACTCTGCACTTAAAACTGTTTGACGAGCCGTACCAACCTTAAACTCAGAAAATAGTTGATCATGCTCCATGCCGCGGACTGAAGCGAAAAAACAAGGAGAAGCAAATTCATCAATCATCTAGCAACACTCAAGAGGATCATCGAGGCGGGAGCCGTTAGTCACGTTCCACCTCGGAACATATATTTTGTGCGAAATGTCAGAGTCCACATCAGCTGCGGCGCGGATACCACCCATAAGAAAATCATTATCAGATAGGTCTGAAAAACCACCAATATTTGGGTTAGTACCGCTAGTTGACAAAGAAGCATCCAAAAATGAGGAAGGCTCGGCAACTTTTTACTTATCCTTGGAGGCAAAGGCAACAGAAGTAGTAACGGTGGCCGTTGTCATCACCGGAACGGACGACCTGATAAAAGAATCAACCTCAGCATCATGAGTACTAGAATGATGGGAAGAATCTAAGGAGACGACAAACCTTTCGGAAGGGTTGACAGAGCGGGGGTTAGGTTCTGTAATGGAGTCAGCATGTAAATTAACCTCCTGCTCCGGTGTGGTGGATATGAAGGAGGTAAGAAAAGGCAGAGTGGGCAAAGCCTTAACCCCAAACTCAGCATTCAACACGTTCCCTCTCAGCAACCTCTGGATAGCAGACCTAGACTTGCCATCTGTAACAGGCCTGTCAGAAGTTCCGTGATCCTCCCTTAGTCTCTTTGGAGGATGGGTAGGCCTACTAGTACCATCTCCTTTCCTTTTTCTTTGCTTGGGCCTCACAACAGCAACATCTTCCGGTACAGTGGCCAAAACATCAATGGCAAGTTCAATCTCAGTACCACCAGCAGCGGTATCATCATGTTCGTCGCTACCAAACTCTCTATCAACACTCGCCTCTAACTCACCCTCATAACGGGCAGGTGCAACGGGGAAGAGTGGAACTGTTTGCCCGATAGTAGTATCCAAAAGTCTAGGCTCCCCCTCCAGACGCTCCCTTTCCACCACCTTCACTTTAGTAGGATCGGCGACATGAATAAATGCATACAAGTCCATCTCTGCATAACAAAAGGAAAAAGTTAGAAACAAGATCAAAAAATTACAAGATAAATAACATATATAGCAACAAGTGCCCACCCTCTTCGTTGCTATCAAGAAACGAGGGATAAGTCTCCTCATCTAAATGGTAGTTACGACTCAACCAACCCAACAAAGAAAGGGTTTCGAAAACTTCCGGAATGGAGAAGGATGTGCAACAAGGGTGGCATAATCATCGGCACTAAACTCTTCGGGCTTAGGAACATGATCTTTAACAACACTTTTGGTGGTGTGCCACGGAAAGGTAACGGGGCAAGCAAAGGCATCAACCCAGAAAAAGTGGTCATTCCAACTTTTAAGGGAATCAAGGGGTTTCGTATAATAAAAGCCAGCGCTGTCTGAACGCTTACTAAACGACAGCCACCCCTTGTTCTTGGATTTTATATAAAAGCAACGGAATAGCCCAACCATTGGTACGATATTTTGAACGCGACACAAAATCTCAAAATGGGAAACCTTGGCTGCCCCTATAACAGAAAGTTGGGATATATTAATGCGGTATTACCTAAGGATATCAACAAGAAAGATGAATAAAGGCAACCGGAAATTGGCATACTCAAAAAACCTAGAATAAACACCAATCTTCCCAGTAGGTGACTCATGTATGGTTTGGCTTTGACTGGGTAATAACGGACGGACTTATGGGGGGATACGAAATTTACCACAGAAGTCGTTAAGCACTTTCTGAGAAAGAAGGGATTTAACATCCATAATAGTCCCCATGACGGAAGAAAAGTACTGAAATCTAACTTGACAATTCAAAAATCTCTCAAAGAAAAGTGTGACACAAGAAGAGCAGTTAAAGCTTGGAGAAATTTTAACAATGGCGAAGATAGTCAAAGAGAAGAAGTAGAATAGTAAAAACCAAAATCGAGTATTTATACCCACGATATATTTAATTCAAGTTAATCCCAGATGACGGCACGTGTCAAGTGACGTTTGAGTTGACGGTTCGGATTAAAAGTAAAAGATAAGGATGACAGTAAGATAAAGGGGCCACCTGTCAAATCAATCAGAAGACGAAAGGCCAAGAAATGTCCACGTCTCACATACTACACCTACCAAGTACAACAAAACGTCGCGGAAAAGCAACAAAGTGCGAAAGAAGCAGAACTGCCACGGAACCTTAGTCTAGTAACATTCACCACACGCTACCAACAAGGACGCACACAATGAACGAACTAGAATGGGGGGACTTGATGACGTATAATATGGATAGCAGGCCTATTGGGCCTGGACCGTACTATACACATTTGGGCCCCGGCCCAACAAAGTAAACAAGCAAGTATATTGGGTTGCCACTAAGCCCAATGACAAACGAGCTATGGCCCGGATATACAAAGACGCACGCAGGTCATCCAAAGGGTATTTTCGCAGTCCTCCAGCGGATCAGCCAAGGTTTGCAGAATATGATTTGTGTCCACAATCATGATTATAGCGGATCTTTGCCCGAAAAGGGTCCCACTCTGGCTACTAACTATAATAGGAGAAATAATAGGAACCTTAGTATTAGACTCGCCTATAAAAGGAGGTCCTCACACATTTTATGAGGTATGACTTTCTCACACATATTAACACACACACTTTGAATATTCTCTGACAAACATGGTTACTTACTCTCACGTCGGAGCTTAATCGTGGGGTCCGTCCCCACAGTAAGCTAACGGTTTACTTTCATTTATACAAGGAATCACTTCATTACTTGATTTAGTGCAAGCATAATCAATCAACGACCCGTTAGAACAGCCCATTACGCAATTCTAACCCAATCAAATACCCATCACATATTTTGAGGTAACAGTTGTCAAAGTTTGTGTGTCGTAAAAACGCTGCAAGTTGTTGCACCTTCATATGAACATAATGAAATCTAGATATATTATTTGTTTTTTATGTCTTTAGTTTTGACCTTTGTTATGTAAAGTGTACTCAATCGCATTATTATTCTTTACGGATGCTCTATTGTTCTTATTTATATATTTCTAACATGACTTTCCATAACTACTTTTTGTAGGCAAGTGAAAAAAAGATATGCAGTTCACACTTGAGATAACCTAAGCTAGACTGATGCGTGGTTTTGCAACCTTACAACAGGTTTTACCTCTCGAGGGATCTCAAGAGGCTTACAACCCCACCAGGCAGTGTACCTGACCGATGTAGTATAGTGTAGTGGTAAGTACGGGGGATTGACCGTTCTCCACAGTGAATAGTGTTCGTTAGGTATGAAAAACTACTCTAATAGGTCTAAGGGTGAGAGAAGATTCTTTTTATGTTTTATATATTTTTATGAAAGCAAGTAAAATCTCGGGTTTGAAGGAGTGGGCGAAATTAGTTGCTAGTCAACTAACCCAAGTTACTACGAATGCAAATAAAATAAAATAACTGAAAATGAAAAGAGTTGTGAAACTTATGTGGAGAGAAATGTGTTTACTTAGATTTCCTTACTCCCTAACTATCTTTTACCGGTTGATTAGTGTGTATTAATCGCGTGGATGACGGGTGTATTCCTTAATACCAATCGTGGGGTGGCGTACGTACTTCCCCAACTCTATAAGCTCCTACTTCACTCCTATGTCGAGCCGGCTAAGAAGCTCCTAACATGGGATCACTAGAATTCGCTCATGCATTAAATACAACCATAAAAACCTTAGTACGCATTGGTTCATGTTTCTTAAGACGTTCAAGCAAGTTACCGAATAGGAAGTTAGCCAGTTTTCTTAAGCCTAACATCGATGAACAATCATCCAATACAACTAATAACATACTAATAACCAATAATCAATAGCTAGGTTTCATTAGATCTAAGCAAACACAAGATAAATCTAGCCTAGCATGTTAATCAAAAGACAAGAACAAGATATAATCAAACAACACATAGACATATTGATTGATTAAATGAACACTTATCTTCAATTAAACATGGGAGATCCAAGGGTATGAAAACCCTTAAAAATGGCAGAAATTCGTCTTAGGGTTTCTCCTCCAAAATTACACACAATAAGTTCCACCTAATGACAAAAAATTGCAAAACTATATATAGAGTTTAAGGGCTGACGGCGTCACGTTATAGATCCTGACGCCGTCACCTCGCCGCTTTTAGGGTTCCCGGATGGCCTTCATGACGCCGTCCCTCTTTAGTGCTCCAAAATCCACTCTGGCCTATCAAGGGGTGACGCCGTCAGAATTGAGCTTGACGCCGTCCCTCTTTAAGTTAAACCGTGATGGCCTTGATCACTTCAAAGGGTGACGCCGTCAGATTTTTCATGCAAAATTCTCTGGCTTATCATGCGTAATTTTCATATCCATCTTTTTTTGCCAAGCCGTGACGCCGTCTGGACCAATCCCTGACGCCGTCAAAGGAACTTTCCAGCATAATTTTGAGACTTTGCCGTTTTCTTCACTTTTATGCTCCAAAAACGTCCAAAATGCTTCCTTTTCCAGATTTCTTCTCCAAAGTACCTAAAATGACAAAATGAACGATTTAGGGCAATATTTGATCAAATAAATACGATTTAGGGCTTAAATGACCCCCTAAAAGCGGTATACTTTTCGCTTCACACTTCAGATAACCTAAGCTAGACCTATATTTCGCAAGAGAAATGATATATGGACCTAAACTTAGGCCTAATTGTAGGCCTAAAACCAAGTGTCAGCAGCCTGACGAGTTGTAAAATAAGTGAGTCATTGTCTGCAGCCATCAGGATGCTGACACTTGTTTTTAGGCATACAATTAGGCCTAAGTTTAGGTCCATATATCATTTCTCATTTCGTAATTTTTAATAAGACTTAAGATTATATGGTATATTTTTGAAGTGCTTTTTTTTATTTTATTTTATTTATTTTATGGTTAGCCATTATTCAATTTTGGGCAAAGGGTTATACCCCAATACAGTATATTAATCACCAAAAATATAAGTACAAATGGAATTTGACAGACATTAACCTTAAGCAAAAGTTTGATAGAACCAAACTAAAGATGTTTATGACATGCCATAAACATTTACACCTCTAGCTTTATACTACATAATCAATAAACCAACTAGCTAGAGAACGATCCAACATAACAACAATCATATAAAAGACGACCAGAGTCCCAAAAGCACCTCCATGCAACTAGCAGCAACACATAGGGAGCAAGAAATAAAGCGATGCCAAACGAGACTGCCTCTTTAAAAAACATTCACAAGAAAAACTCAATGGGAAAAACCTTGGAGAAGGAAAAAAAAGTACAACTCTCGTTTAGCGCTCCCAACACAATGCTGCTCCAAATAAATATGTAGTCCATTATCATGATAATCAATGAGACTACAACCCAGAGTTGGGATCAACGTACCCCACAAACGAACTTGGCACCTTCCATTTATCAATGATATGACGAGCGGATGTAGAATTCTTCTTGAAGCGAAAGCTAAGAACCCTTAACCGAACCAAGCTAACAATATCATCAAAAATCTGAGTATACGCCTTAAACTTCTTCTTGAAAAGTCTAGAATTCTTTTCTTGCCAGATGTAATAACAAGTCGCCTCCAAAAGAAGACGAGCACTTACACTTCGGGCTGAAAAACCTTTAGATGATGGAATAAGAAACACAACAACATCTTCAAAACGTGAAGGGATATTCTCCATACCTAAAAGATCACGAACTCTCGACCAAACCTGCAAAAAAAATGGACACTCAAAAAACAAATGAGTGTGACAACCAGGCTGAATATCACAGAAAGGACATCGAAGCAAGTTTAAGTCAAGTCTTATGACCGACATCCCATTACCTCAGCCTATCTTGCGTCTTCAACTTATAATTAACCACCAGCCAAAAATGGAACACATTCTTAGGAATACAATGTGGGAACCAAATGACATGAAACCAAGGAACTGTTCCCACCCTTAACCGAATTGAATCCCAAACACGAGTAATGGAAAATGGCTTAATATCACCATTATAGCCATTATTCAATTTAAATCCAAGCACCAAAGATTATACGGTTGATTTTGATTTGAAACTCAATATGATTATTTTTTTTATTTTTTTATTTTTTATTTTTTTTCATATCTTAAAAATCTTGAAATTGTATTTCACGATGGCTTCTTTGTACCAGCAAAATTTATACGAGCATTTGAAGTAGATGAGTTAATAAAAATGGCCGAGTTTTATACTCTTGAGTTTTCACGTAGAGATCGTTTGAAGGTATTTGCGAATTTTCCAATAAGATGGTGGGTACAAACAAACATATCATTGTTTTGTTGGTTTATAATCTATGAAAACTAGCATTGAATTGCAACTCACAACTTCCATCGTGGAGCGCGCATTTTCAGTAATGAAGTTGATAAAGATCAATTTGTGAAACAAAGTGAATGATCAATCAATGAGTGATTTGTCTAGCAGTGTATATTGAGAAAGAAGTGTTCGATGCTATTGATGATACCAATATACAAGAATAATAATTTTTTTACTGATTATTCGTAATATCCCAACCCAATACTCAACTTGCCAGACCTGCTTATTTTTTCGTGCTAGCTATGTAGAGAGAACATAATAACGAACTTAACCAGAAAGAAATAAATGACACTGAAGAAATTTGCACAGAAATACGAGATAATACTCATGTACCTCACTTGCATTGGATCGGACAAGAAGATCAAATCTAACCACTACACAGCAAAAACTACAAATTGAATATCAGAAGTGTATATTTAACCATTGATTCGATCGACCCTCCAATAGACGAGCCTTCAAAGGATACAACTGTGTCGAGAATGAAGCACAAAGAGACTTGGAATTGTGAGTGATCAATCCTGAACTAGTCTTTCGTTCATGAGAGCAAATGCAACACCTTGGCGAATCACAAAAGTTCCTTTTTAACATGTGTAATTGTAAGAACCAAACTTGGGTCAAAACTGTTGGAATATGTATATCATAACAATTATATAAACATGTAAACATCAAAGCATGCAGCGGAATAATGGATCTAATACTTGTAATTAATTAACGAAAATAAAATAATATGTGTACCTTTGATTTCTAGCAAAACAAGAAATCGATTAACCAAGATCTAGTTAAACCCTAAATTAGGGTTTAGAGATATTCGACTATACACAATTCGAATGGGAAAATAACACAAGCAAAAGTATGCTTGTCCTCCGTTCTTGTACACAAGTATTACTAACGTTTCAATGTGAAAAGCTAAGTTCTTGATCACAAAACAAACCCAACACTTGGTTTGAGCTCAACAAAAATCGATCCTGTTAGCATTTAATTTATTAAATGAAAGTGATGGTCATTTGTAAGCATTAGAATTAGTGTGTCGTGTGAATGTCTAAGGATATGAAGGTGGGCTTTTGGCTAAACTTATATGTAAGAATTAATGTATAAAGGCCCATGAGCCAAAAGCCCAACCGAATCTCAAACAAAGCCCATGGAAAGCCTTTAGGGCATCACATGGAGCATATATACTCACACTCTCACATCATTCACGGTTGGCTCAATTAGTGTGTATTTTAGAGATAGCAAAAGGTGAGAGTGTGTGTCCTAAATGTTTGTGTTTGTTTCTCTTCATTCGAAGCTAATAAACACTTGGTAAACTTTCATACAATCCACACTCTTGGTCTTTATTTCTTGTTCTTGATTGAGTACCTTCGATATATAGTTTGTTTGTATGTTAAAGATGTATTTCAAGCTATAACAGATCCTATGGAATAGGAGGGGGGGCCGATCGGTTGAGCACAAAGGGAGGAGAAGAAGAGAAGAAGTTAGGGTTTGCTTAGGAGCAAGATTAGAGAATTATGAATACAAGGGGTTTGTATTTATACTAATCCAAATCTTGTTCTCCAAGCTAGGGTAGAAACCTTCTTCTCTCGTGGGTCGGCCGAAACATCAAGCCCAAGAGGATTCTAGATCCTCCTTGGCTTGTTTCCTAATTTACGTCTCCCTTTAACATTTAACGACCGTTAGTTATTTCCGTTAAGTACTAACGCCCGTTAAGTGTTTATTTGTGAAATTTAATAATTAAACATAACTTATTATATTAATTATTAAAACATTGAAACTTATACGTAAAGTGTGCAATCCCGAAGTTTCGTGTTCGAATCCTGTCATACGTATATTAATTTATATCCATAAACTTAACAGCTCCCACTTGGATATGCATTAATATAGTAATGACATTGGTTAGTCTAGCATAACACCCCAATGCCCCAAGAACGACCCTGAGTGTGGTTTCCTGGAAAAAACCTTTTGGTGATTCATCATTATACTTATCTTTTTGTTTCCAATACCAAGTTAATATGGATATGGATCTAAGTCATTCCGTAATCAACTATTCTGTTTCTCATTATTTATAATTGATCAAGATTACCAAATCATCTAAACGTATTCCAGATAGATCTTGGGTGTGTGCACGTAAACATCTTGTCAACCCTACGAGGGGCCCAGTGGTATGTGTGAAAACACATACCTTTATTTGACCAAATTAAGACCAAAACGACCAAAATGCCAAAGATATTTGTGTTTTTGTGTTTGTGATTGTGCAGGTAAAGGATATCATGAAAAGGGACAAAATCAAAGAAAAATGGGAAAACCCGAGCACGAGAAATGGAACGAATATTTAAAGTCAAAGTAAGGCAGCATTTTCAAGACTTGAGTTCTATATTTCAGAATAGCCCTTGGATCATTTCAAAATTACAGAAATAGTCCCTGGAATAACTATCTTTAAATTGACACATTTGGTCCTTCCATGTCTTAAATCCTTTCACACTAAATCCTAAAAATAAAATACAAACTAAAACTACCAAAATCCAACCCCAAAAACCTGTTAACCCAAAATATACCCCAGCCCAACACACAAGCCCATCCCCCTTTTATCCTAACCCGTCTCTTTAAAATAACCCATACCCAGTTACTACAACCCGACCCCCAACCCGGTCAACCCATTAATTAAAACCCAGTTAAACCCCAACTCCTTTACCCGCCAATTACTGTTTACCCTTCTCCCCCATTTTCACCCTGGAATTACCCGTACATAAGTAATCCTTCTAGAAACCTTGCCATGTCAGAAGAATGTTGACATAAATGCTCCACGTTGGCAATCCCAGGCGATTTGATTGGTTGATATGAGGTGTACACATGATCCAAGGGCTCATGATTATTGTGATGATGACATATGTTGATCAAGGGCTGTGATTAAAGGTGGGAAGCTACCAGAAACCCTAATGAAGCTCCTCTCTTCAGCTATAAATACCCCCATCACTCACAAGCTTTGGAGTCAATTTTTAGTGTCGTTATAATGCTATTTTAATTTGTAATTTAGTTAAGCTTTTAAAGTTTAGTTGTAATCTCTTATTTACTGTTTTGTAATCAATTTCCAGAAGCAATAGAGTTTGAATTTAATTTTTATTTACTTTGCAAAGTTAATATTAGCTTTCAATTAATGTTACTTAATCTTTCATAAGCCCTTTTCTCTGTTTACATAAGCTGATATAAGCTTTTCTAAAGCTTTTGTGAGTTACTTTAATATTACTCCTGTCTTATATTCAAAAATCCAAAAAAATAAGAAAAACATTTCAAAAATACAAAAATAATCTCAAATTAGTTTATTAAGCTGTCATAAGCTCTCATTTATGTTTCTATAAGCTCATATAAGCTCTCATAGCTTATTGTGAGTTTTTAATTAGAGTTAAACTGTTTTAATCTTAATTTTCCAAAAAAGTCAAAGAAAGTCAAAATAAGGGTCAAATAAGCTAAGTGGATGATAAGCCAGAAAGGGATGGGCTTATTGCTGTCACCAGCTTGTCATTTGACAAGCTGGAGCTGTTGAGTAGCTCCTCGAGCATTTATTTGCCCTGTTTTGAGCAAGGGCTAGGTTAGATCTCCTTTAAATTCAATTTTAGCTTAATTTTACTGTTCATTTGCTTATTTCTGTTAATCTAGTGCTTATTTTGATTGTTATCTGCTTATTTGTTCTTAATATTGTTATTTGATAGTAATTTGTTAGGTGTTATATGCTTATTTATGTTTTTACTTAAAATCCTCAATAATACCATAAATAGCTTAATCTAAGTTAGGGCTTATTAAAGTGCTTAATCAGAGTTGACAAGTGGTCATTAGTGTTTTATAAGCTAGGTTGAACATCTGTTTTAGATCTTATAGCTTATATTGGTCATTTCTAGTCTAAATCTCAATTTCAGTTGCATAAAGGGGTGTTTGGAGTAGGCTGTAAAATGGGTTAGAAGAGATGTTACTGTTCATGTGCTCATTAAGTATCTTTGATCTAGCTTAAATCACCTTGTATAAGTTGTTTTGAGGTTAATTTGAGATGTTTTGAAGATTTTTGTAGAATTAAGTTGTTTATCTTAAACTTGAGGCTGCAGACTGTTCTATTTAGCTTATTACTGAGATAAGTTATTTTTAGGTCTTATTTTGCAATTTTTATGTTCATTACAGTGAGTTTAGTTGTTTGATCAAGTTTCATTAGGATTAGAGGTGTTTTGACCATTTTATGCAACAAGTTCTGTCACAGAACCATATAACAGCCTGCATTTAAAATTTGCTCACCTAGCTTTTGTTTTTGAATTCTCATAAGTTCATTATAAGCTCTATTGTTCTGAAATTTGGTACTAATACTCTTTGGTTTTTAACATACTTGATTCACATTTTTTAGATTTTTTATATTAGCTTATAGGCAGCTTTTTCATAGCTGCAAATTGCCTCAGTAGGCCATTTAGAATCTGCATAACAGACCCTATTTGCTTATTTGCTTCTAAGTGCTTATTGGTTGGAGTTTGTTGCTTATTCTGTCTCCCTTTGCTTATTTAGATAGTATTTAGTCTGCCATAGCTTATTTAGTTCTTTTCTAGCTTAATTTAGCTTATTAGCTTAAGTTGCCTTTAGCCTTAGCTCATTTGTCTAATTCAATAGCAGGCTGTTTTGCTTCTTTCTAGCTTATTATTAGTTTCTAAAAATTGTTGCTTTTCAAAAAGTTCTTATTTTCGTTAGCTTTTCAATTTTGCAAAAAGGAAAAAAAAATTAAAATAAATAAAATTTACAAAAGGCAAAACCAGGGGTTCGACCATGGTCTCACCAACACCCACACCTCACATACATAGCCTGTAACCATAAGCGCCCTTGGGTCTTTTCTGCCCAAGGGTTCTTCTTTAATCCTCTTATCCATCTTTTTCATTTTTAGCTTAATTATCCAATTTGGTTATTAACTGCTTATTTAGAACAGCTTTTTCTCCCAACTTATTTTTCCTACATTTCTAATATCTTAAAGTAGCTTTTATAAAAATTTCAGATTTTTCCTTTGAGTTTTAATATTTTTAATCATTTAATTAGTTAAAATTAGTTTTTAATTCATAGAAAATTAAATATAAATAAAAATAAATAAATAAATAAATAAATAATCTTTTTCCTAAAATTCTTTTTGGTAAATTAGGATCTAGGAAAAATAGTTTTGCATTCTTAGGGATAGTATTTCACAATTTTCACTTTTAAAGCTCGGGATTAGCCCGAACGTGCGCATTTTTAGGTTTCCCTTACGTTTTTGCTTACACGTGTTTTAGATAATTGTTTTCCTTGCTTAAATAGTTGTTTTTAGTTTATGTTTATCAATTTTTAGTTTAAAATCCAAAAATCTCAATTTATCATTATTCACGATACAAAATCACGACTCGGATTCACTAAATTCCATTCATCCTTCGTTAGGAAAACGACTCGGGAAATACATACTTCACTTGTATTTCTTTGGTATACTATAATTGACAACGAATCAATTTTTGGTGTCGCTGCCGGGGAAGGTTGAAGTGAATTTTTGATTCTCGTTCGTCGATTCGTGTTTCGAAGACCCTTCCTCGCGAAGTTACCGTTTTCTTTGTGAATATTTTCTAAAAACCAAAAAAAAAAAAAAAAAAAAAAAAAAAAAAAAAATCATAAAAATTAAAAAACCAAAACACTTTTCCTAAAGTTTTTAAAATACCAAAAAGGTAAAAAAACAACAAAACAAATCGTGAAGTTAATTATTTTTTTATTACAACCTATACAAGGGGTTTAAGGAGGTTTTGACATTAAATTGCAAACCGAAAAAAGATCCATTATTCTCTTCCGCCACTCTGCGAGTAGTCTAAAAAGAAATGAATATCGGTTGAGGGATCGATACCAAAAATATTTTGTTTTTCAAGTTTTTCTTTAATATAAAAATCCAAAAATATTTTCTTTTCCAAATTTGTTTTTCTTTTTAATTTTTTGTTTTTTAGTGCATGCGCACTCATTCTCAGGGAAAATCTCCGACAATATCGACTCATCGTTCTCGTCTACGCAAAAGAGTAAACGTACCTGAGTTACGTACTCAAGTTGATATTCCCATTACCGAAATGGCCGAGGATCAACGTACTATGCAAGAGTTACTCCAATGTCCCACCGTGGGATACGGAGATGCTATCGTCTTACCACCGATTAATGATACGAATTTTGAGCTTAAAACTGGTTTAATACAACTCATCACGGGAAATCAATTTCATGGTTTTGAGAGGGAGGATCCCCACACACACATCCAATGGTTTAACAAGTTAACCTCGACACTAAACTTTAAGGATGTCCCTCATGATACTATCAAATTGATGTTATTCCCATTTTCCCTCGAGGGGGCAGCCCGGATTTGGCTTGAGAAAGAACCCCCTCAATCGATCAATACTTGGGAAGATCTCGTCCATAAATTCGTGAATTATTTCTTTCCTCCGTCTAAAATGACTAATCTCAGGAATGATATCACAAATTTCCAACAACGTTTTGATGAGAATTTTGGTGAGGCATGGGAACGATTTAAGGATCTCCTACGTAAATGCCCACATCACGGTTTTTCAGAATTACATCAAATCGATACGTTCTACAATGCTTTAACTCAATCGGATCAAGATTCACTCAACGCAGCCGCCGGTGGCAATATCTTGAGTCGAATGCCGAGAGATATTTTGACGATTATCGAGAACAAATCTAAGGTTCCCACTTCTCGAAACAAATCGGTTGTTTCAAACGTGAGTACCAATACTTCTAGCACAGATGCTAAGATCGACAAACTCACGGATGCTATCCACACTCTAGTTCTCTCTAAACAAAAGAAACAATCTTCTCCACCCGCTCAAGTCAAAGCAATGGAAGAAAGTTGTGTTACATGTGGTGGTCCTCATGATTACTACAATTGTACCGCCAACGATGGTCGGCCTTTTGAGATCAATGCCGTAGCCGGGTCTTACAACCAAGGAGGTACTCAATATTGTCCTCAAGTTGACCCGAGCTATCGTGCTAGCAATCAAGCAGGACCACCCGGGTTTTCTCAATCTAATCAAAATAGATTCAACCAAGGAAGAGGGCAAAACGTTCAAAATTAATTTCAAGCCCCAATTAATCAATACCCGACTCAAGGGGTTAATTTCAATCAAGGGTTTCAAGCTCCAAATTACCCATCCCCGATTGTTCCCTCTAATGATCTTGCTAATTACATTAAGACAAATGAGGCTAACATGAGGGCTATGCAAAATCAGATAACAACTTTGAAAAACGATTTTCAAAATTCAATGACGAAGTAGGGTAATGAGCTTAAGAACAAAATTGATCAATCTCAGACCAAAATTGAAAATATGTCTGATACTCTCATAAATCAATTTCACCAAGCTTCATCTTCGGGATCTCTCCCGGGCAACAAAATTCCAAATCCAATGGGTGAAATGAAAGCCATCACCACCCGGAGTGGTGTATCATATGATGGACCCACGGTTCCGACTACCTCTTCTTCTCTTCCTCCCAAGGTAGCGAAACGTGAGACCGAGGCGACAAAGGACACGGAACTTCCTACTAATAACGGAAGAACCGAAGACATCCAACCTCCGGTTGTCCAATCGTCTAAACCGAAGATTGTTTTTGAGCCCGAAAAAGCTCCCGTCAAAACCAAACTTCCTTATCCGTCAAGATTAAACGATCAAAAGCTCCGTGAGAAGGCTTCAAATCAAATGGACAATTTATTTCAAATCTTCCAAGATTTTCATTTCGACATAAGCTTTGCGGATGCTTTACTCCTTATGCCCAAGTTTGCTTCCACAATTAAAGGTTTATTGAGCAACAAAGAAAAATTGTTTGAATTAGCAAAAACTCATTTGAATGAGAATTGCTCAGCGGTTCTCCTCAAGAAGCTTCCCAAAAATCTTGGAGATCCCAGAAAATTCCTTATCCAATGTGATTTTCCGGGGATGGTTGATTGCTACGCCTTGGCCGATCTCGGTGCAACCATCAACCTAATGCCGCTTTCCGTTTGGAAAAAGCTTTCTCTCCCGGAACTCACTCCTACTTGCATGACCCTCGAGCTAGCGGACCAATCTATAACTCGTCCACTTGGAATAGCCGAGGATGTCTTTGTCAACGTGGGGAAGTTCCATTTCCCCGCCGATTTTGTGGTTGTAGATTTTGATGCTGACCCCCTAGTTCCTCTAATATTTGGAAGATCGCTCTTGAGAACCGGATATGCTTTGATTGACGTATATGGTGAAGAAATAACGCTATGTGTTGATGATGAGGTCGTGACCTTTAACCTTGATTGAACTTTCAAATACTCCTTCAACTACGATTCTATCTCGGTTAATAGAATTGATGTTATTGATGTTGCTTCGGAGGAGTATTCTCAAGAGATTCTTGGTTTTTCTTAAAATGGTTCGAGTGGCAATCTCACTCCTTCGTCAGAACCAATCATTTCTGACCCTTCCCTGTCCCTCACTCCGTTTGAGGGAGGTGATTTCTTCTTGGAAGAGGTCGATGACTTTCTTGCTATTGATACTCCAACTTCACCGAAAGTTGATGATTCTTATCTTGATCCGGAGGGAAATATTCTTTTGCTTGAAAATTTGTTGAATGAAGACCCGTCACCTTCTCTCCCTCCGAAGGAACTTAAAAATGAAGAAATTAAAGAAGTAAAGTCGTCTGCTGAGAATCCTCCGGTGCTCGAGCTCAAAGATTTACCTCCTCATCTCGAATATGCTTTCTTAGAAGATACCGACAAATTTCCCGTCATCATTTCTAAAGACCTTAAAGATGAGGAGAAGACCCAACTCTTAGACATGCTTAAGAAGCATAAGAGTGCCATCGCTTGGCAGATCTCCGACATAAAGGGCATAGACCCTCGTTTTTGTACCCACAAGATCTTACTCGAAGATAATTTTAAGCCCGCCGTCCAACAACAAAGACGGGTTAACCCAAAAATCCATGACGTCATAAAAAAGGAAGTTCTTAAACTCCTTGATGCCGGGATGATTTATCCAATCTCTGATAGCTCATGGGTTAGCCCGGTCCATTGTGTTCCTAAAAAAGGTGGAATGACCGTCGTCACGAATGAAGAAAACGAGTTGATTCCCACACGTCTCGTCACCGGATGGAGAGTGTGCATTGATTATCGTAAACTAAATGATGCTACTCGCAAAGACCATTTCCCGCTTCCTTTTATGGATCAAATGTTAGAACGTCTAGCGGGAAATGAGTTCTATTGTTTTCTCGATGGCTTTTCCGGGTATTTCCAAATCCCAATTGATCCACAAGATCAGGAAAAGACCACCTTCACTTGCCCTTATGGCACGTTTTCCCACCGACGTATGCCTTTTGGCTTATGCAATGCTCCGGGCACGTTCCAAAGGTGCATGATGGCCATATTTCATGATATGATCGAGAAAACAATGGAGGTTTTTATGGATGATTTTTCGGTCTATGGAAATTCTTTCTCATCTTGCCTCTCCCATTTAGACAAAATGCTTAAACGGTGTGAAGACACCAATCTTGTTCTAAATTGGGAGAAGTTCCATTTCATGGTCAAAGAGGGCATTGTCCTCGGCCACAAGATTTCCAAATCCGGGATTGAGGTCGATCGAGCTAAATTCGATGTTATCGCAAAGCTACCTCATCCCACAACCGTCAAAGGAATTCGAAGTTTCCTTGGTCATGCCGGTTTCTACCGACGATTTATTCAAGATTTTTCTAAAATCGCCCGGCCTCTGACCCATCTTCTTGAAAAAGATACTCCATTCTTATTCTCTCCCGAATGCATCGAAGCATTCGAAATTCTAAAAAAGAAATTAATGGAAGCACCGATCTTAGTTGCCCCCGATTGGGACTTGCCCTTTGAATTAATGTGTGATGCTAGTGATTTTGCTATTGGGGCAGTCCTGGGGCAACAAAAATCTAAGTACTTTCAACCGATACACTATGCGAGTAAGACGATGACCGATGCTCAATCTCATTATACCACTACTGAGAAAGAGTTATTAGCCGTTGTTTATGCTTTTGAGAAATTCCGACCTTATCTCGTCTTATCAAAGACCATAGTGTATATGGATCATTCGGCTCTAAAGTATCTCCTTGCTAAGCAAGATGCTAAACCGAGATTACTTCGGTGGATTCTCCTACTCCAAGAATTTGATGTCATCATTCGTGATAAAAAAGGAGCGGAGAATCTAGCCGCCGATCATTTGTCTAGACTAGAGAACCCTCATCAAGGTGTTCTCGAGAAAAAGGAAACTACCGAAACATTTCCTCTCGAGACCCTTGGGATGATTTCATTAAAAGATGATCCGAGTACCCCATGGTTTGCCGACTTTGCAAATTACCATGCGGGGAATTTTATTGTGAAAGGGATGTTGTCTCAACAAAAGAAGAAATTCTTTAAGGATGTTAAACATTATTTCTGGGACGACCCCTATTTGTTCAGAATTTGTGCCGATCAAGTGATTAGACGGTGTGTTCACGGCCAAGAAGCCGTTGATATCCTCACGGCTTGCCATAATGGACTCAGGGGGGGCATCATGGTGCCAGCTACACCGCTAAAAAAGTCTTTGATTCCGGATTTTATTGGCCGACTATTTACCGTGATGCCCACGACTTGGAAAAGTCATGTGACTCTTGCCAACGTCAAGGAAAAATCTCGCAAAAGGACGAAATGCCTCAAAATGCAATTCAAGTTTGCGAGATTTTTGACGTGTGGGGCATTGATTTTATGGGGTCATTCCCGTCTTCACGAGGGAACAAATATATCCTCGTGGCCGTCGATTATTTGTCAAAATGGGTTGAAGTGAAGGCGCTCCCCACTAATGACGCCCGAGTTGTTGTGAAATTCTTGAAAAATCACTTCTCCCGATTCGGAACTCCTCGTGCTATAATCAGTGATCGCGGTACCCACTTTTGCAATGACCAATTTGCTAAAGTTATGCTTAAGTATGGAGTTACCCATCGTCTTACTACCGCATATCACCCGCAAACGAGCGGTCAAGTCGAGGTTTTCAATCGTGGATTGAAATGTATCTTGGAAAAAAACGTAGGTGAAAATCAGGCCTCGTGGGCCGTTAAATTAGATGATGCATTATGGGCCTTCCATACCACTTACAAAACACCCGTTGGGTGTACTCCTTACAAGTTGGTATACGGAAAGGCATGCCATTTGCCCATTGAGCTTGAACACAAGGCCTACTGGGCCTTAAAACATTCTAATTTTGACCTTAAGACCGCGGGTGATCACCGAAAAGTTCAATTGAATGAATTAAATGAACTTAGGTATCAAGCCTACGAGAACTCTTTGATCTACAAAGAGAAAACAAAGAGGATTCATTACTCCAAGATTAAGAACCGCGTTTTCAACGTTGGTGATCGAGTCCTTCTCTTCAATTCTCGATTAAAGATCTTCTTGGGCAAGCTCAAAACCCGTTGGTCTAGGCCGTTCACCGTTGCTCAAGTTTTCCTGTATGGAACCGTCGAGTTATCTCAACCCGGTGGTCCCAACTTCAAGGTGAACGGTCATAGGCTCAAGCATTATTTTGGAGGGGACATACCATCCATGGTTGTCCCGGATCTCCAAACTTTCCCCATGGAAAACTAAATTCGGGGTCGAGTTAAGCTACGTGACTCGGTTAACAAAAACAAAGCGCTTCGTGGGAGGCACCCCATGCTTATCATTCTATCTTCTTTCTATTTTCTAATAAGTGGCGTGAAGGGGTTCTCCTTTTCCATTTGTCGTGTTTCGTGGTTGTTTGTGATGTGTCCAGGATTTGCCCGAATTATGAAGACTCTCGTGCTCGTGGTTTTGTCTTTCTCCACTCGAGTTTCATCATTCGTTGCTCATCCGATATCCTAAATCTTTTCGACTAACATTTATCTTTTGGCATAATTAATAAACGGCCTTAGATTTATGTAGGAGAACCCTTACCTTTAAGACATTGAGGACAATGTCTCGTTTTAGTCTTAGGGGTGATCTTTCGATCTGATTTTTTCCTTGCATTTTTTGCCGTTTACTATTGCAACCCCGTTTTTCCTCCAAAAAATAAAAAAAAATTGAGAAAATTTAAAAATTTATGCAAAAATATAATAAGTGTTTTGACACTTTGTTGACTTTCCGCTGGTGAGAGTAGGAATAAAATTTTGACTTGACCGGGCGTGTTGAGCCCTAGCTTGTCTCCTTAACCTTTATAATCAATAAGCTTGTGCTAGTCTCTTATACAAGGAGCTATAAAACGCAAATTCTTTTTAAGAATTTGCAAGTTCCCATAATTGACTTTATATATGCATGGCTTGATTATTTGGCTAAGCATTCGCGGATCTTATTACTTAAGATTTTAAATTAGCGAAGAACGAGAAATGATAGAGTTATTTATAAGTTAGATTGCTAAACGTGGAGTAGTTGGATCTCTTTAGAGCTCATTGAAGTTATTTGTGGCTTTTTGTTCCTATAAGCTTGTATCACCAAAAAAATAGTACTCTAGGAATAATTAAAGGTATTTTGGTTTTGGCGATAATTAGTTTTTATTTCTTCCTTAGAAAATCCTTGCTTATAAGAGTTGGGTACACATCAAGGTACTGTTAGTGTTACGGTGTAATAGGCAACTGATTCCTGATAGTACGTGCTATTGTCTCTATTGCTATAAAAGCCGTAGGACTCGGAATTTGGCAAAATATATAATGAATAATAATAATAATCCAAAGCCGATAAAAGTTTTCTGTTTCCTGACGGTTCGTTCCCGTTGACTCAGACTTCAAAAAGGCAAAGGAAAAATATCCAAGGTCAAAATAAGACTCCCGATTCTTGACGGTTCGCTACCGTTGTCTAAGATGTTTAAAAGGCCGAGGATTAATAATATGTGCTTAATAATGTTAAAGAATGCCAAATTTCGACTCCAGGGATATCCTAATAAAAGCTTCTGTCTCTGGACTCGTAGATGAGTTGTTTCGGTCGTATATAAAAGGGATATCCTCAAAATCATGTTAAATCAGAGACCTTGATATGGACCTCATTTTTGTATGCAACGGTTTTTGAGGGAAGGATTTGAAACTACTTAGCGTCTAAACTTGGTGCCTTTATCGGACTAAAACTTATCGAAACGAGAATATGAAGAAATTCATTTCTCACCAAAAATAAAATAAATAGAGGAAAATAGGAATATGGGAACAAGAAGTAACACACAATTAGCTTCTATGGGTAGTGTTAGCAATCAAGGATGAATTTTATCCGTATGGTCACTTCTTTATGAGTTGTGTTTCCTACTCCATGATCCTAAAAGTTACCGTGAGATATTGATAATAAACAAACCGTCACATGGAAATGAGAAAAATATATAAATAGAATAAGTGTGAAAAAATTGGAAAAATGGGGCGTTTTTAGAACTTTTGATTTTATAATCTCTTTTGAATATTTTGCTACTTTTCAAAATTAGTAAAAAGAGGTTGGAAATTTTTGGTTTCAAAAGCGTGTTTTTATGACATTGCGTGAGGACACGGCAATACCTTAGTCTGGGGGATTTTGGTATGTGTGAAAACACATACCTTTATTTGACCAAATTAAGACCAAAACGACCAAAAACTAACCAAAATGCCAAAGATATTTGTGTTTTTCTGTTTGTGGTTGTGCAGGTAAAGGATATCATGAAAAAGGACAAAATCAAAGAAAAATCGGAAAACCCGAGCACGAGAAATGGAACGAATATTTAAAGTCAAAGTGAGGCAGCATTTTCAAGACCTGAGCTCTATATTTCAGAATAGCCCTTGGATCATTTCAAAATTACAGAAACAGTCCCTGGAATAACTATCCTTAAATTGACACATTTGGTCCTTCCATGTCTTAAATCCTTTCACACTAAATCCTAAAAATAAAATACAAACTAAAACTACCAAAACCCAACCCCAAAAACCTGTTAACCCAAAATATACCCCAGCCCAACACACAAGCCCATCCCCCTTTTATCCTAACCCGTCTCTTTAAAATAACCCATACCCAGTTACTACAACCCGACCCCCAACCTGGTCAACCCATTAATTAAAACCCAGTTAAACCCCAACTCCTTTACCCGCCAATTACTGTTTACCCTTCTCCCCCATTTTCACCCTGGAATTACCCGTACATAAGTAATCCTTCTAGAAACCCTGCCATGTCAGAAGAATGTCGACATAAATGCTCCACGTTGGCAATCCCAGGCGATTTGATTGGTTGATATGAGGTGTACACATGATCCAAGGGCTCATGATTATTGTGATGATGACATCTGTTGATCAAGGGCTGTGATTAAAGGTGGGAAGCTACCAGAAACCCTAATGAAGCTCCTCTCTTCAGCTATAAATACCCCCATCACTCACAAGCTTTGGAGTTAATTTTTAGTGTCGTTATAATGCTATTTTAATTTGTAATTTAGTTAAGCTTTTAAAGTTTAGTTGTAATCTCTTATTTACTGTTTTGTAATCAATTTCCAGAAGCAATAGAGTTTGAATTTAATTTTTATTTACTTTGCAAAGTTAATATTAGCTTTCAATTAATGTTACTTAATCTTTCATAAGCCCTTTTCTCTGTTTACATAAGCTGATATAAGCTTTTCTAAAGCTTTTGTGAGTTACTTTAATATTACTCCTTTCTTATATTCAAAAATCCAAAAAATAAGAAAAACATTTCAAAAATACAAAAATAATCTTAAATTAGTTTATTAAGCTGTCATAAGATCTCATTTCTGTTTCTATAAGCTCATATAAGCTCTCATAGCTTATTGTGAGTTTTTAATTAGAGTTAAACTGTTTTAATCTTAATTTTCCAAAAAAGTCAAAGAAAGTCAAAATAAGGGTCAAATAAGCTAAGTGGATGATAAGCCAGAAAGGGATGGGCTTATTGCTGTCACCAGCTTGTCATTTGACAAGCTGGAGCTGTTGAGTAGCTCCTCGAGCATTTATTTGCCCTGTTTTGAGCAAGGGCTAGGTTAGATCTCCTTTAAATTCAATTTTAGCTTAATTTTACTGTTCATTTGCTTATTTCTGTTAATCTAGTGCTTATTTTGATTGTTATCTGCTTATTTGTTCTTAATATTGTTATTTGATAGTAATTTGTTAGGTGTTATATGCTTATTTCTGTTTTTACTTAAAATCCTCAATAATACCATAAATAGCTTAATCTAAGTTAGGGCTTATTAAAGTGCTTAATCAGAGTTGATAAGTGGTCATTAGTGTTTTATAAGCTAGGTTGAACATCTGTTTTAGATCTTATAGCTTATATTGGTCATTTCTAGTCTAAATCTCAATTTCAGTTGCATAAAGGGGTGTTTGGAGTAGGCTGTAAAATGGGTTAGAAGAGATGTTACTGTTCATGTGCTCATTAAGTATCTTTGATCTAGCTTAAATCACCCTGTATAAGTTGTTTTGAGGTTAATTTGAGATGTTTTGAAGATTTTTGTAGAATTAAGTTGTTTATCTTAAACTTGAGGCTGCAGACTGTTCTATTTAGCTTATTACTGAGATAAGTTGTTTTTAGGTCTTATTTTGCAATTTTTATGTTCATTACAGTGAGTTTAGTTGTTTGATCAAGTTTCATTAGGATTAGAGGTGTTTTGACCATTTTATGCAACAAGTTCTGTCACAGAACCATATAACAGCCTGCATTTAAAATTTGCTCACCTAGCTTTTGTTTTTGAATTCTCATAAGTTCATTATAAGCTCTATTGTTCTGAAATTTGGTACTAATACTCTTTGGTTGCTAACATACTTGATTCACATTTTTTAGATTTTTTAGATTAGCTTATAGGCAGCTTTTTCATAGCTGCAAATTGCCTCAGTAGGCCATTTAGAATCTGCATAACAGACCCTATTTGCTTATTTGCTTCTAAGTGCTTATTGGTTGGATTTGTTGCTTATTCTGTCTCCCTTTGCTTATTTAGATAGTATTTAGTCTGCCATAGCTTATTTAGTTTTTTTCTAGCTTAATTTAGCTTATTAGCTTAAGTTGCCTTTAGCCTTAGCTCATTTGTCTAATTCAATAGCAGGCTGTTTTGCTTCTTTCTAGCTTATTATTAGTTTCTAAAAATTGTTGCTTTTCAAAAAGTTCTTATTTTCATTAGCTTTTCAATTTTGCAAAAAGGAAAAAAAAAAAAAAAAAAAAAAAAAAAAAAAAAAAAAAAAAAAAAAATTACAAAAGGCAAAACTAAGGATTCGACCCTGGTCCCACCAACACCCACACCTCACATACATAACCTGTAACCATAAGCGCCCTTGGGTCTTTTCTGCCCAAGGGTTCTTCTTTAATCCTCTTATACATCTTTTTCATTTTTAGCTTAATTATCCAATTTGCTTATTAATTGCTTATTTAGAACAACTTTTTCTCCCAACTTATTTTTCCTGCATTTCTAATATCTTAAAGTAAAGGTTAGGAAGTAGCTAGCACCGCGTTTTGACACAAATCTAAGTGGACCCACACATCTGTATGTATTAATCCAAGTAGATCTGTAGCCCTTTCCAATTGATGTGAAAAAGGTTTCCTTGTCATCTTCCCAGATATGCAAGATTCGCATTTATCAAATGAATCATCATTGATATTTTGCCAAAGCCTATCATGTTGCAACTTTTCCATGCGTTTCTTGCCGATATGTGCAAGACGAAAGTGCCAAAGATAAGATGAATCCAAGTCTGACTTGATTCTCTTATTGCTAATGCTATACACAGAATTATTTTTATTGGACACATGATTTTCCATGTCAATTTCATACACACCATTTATTGGAATTGCATTAAAGTAAAAAATATTATTTAAAAAAACCGAAATTCCATAATCAGTAAATGTGTGAACAAAACCATTATCCTTTAACAAAGAAACTGAAATGACACCCCTAACAATAGAAGGTGCATAATGACAATTATTCAAAACTATTATTAAACCCGAAGGTAAGACTAAATCGAATGTCCCTATGGCTTCAACAGCTACACGTATGCCATTGCCTACGTACAAGTATCTTTCTCCATAGGTCAGCTTCCTTGCTCCTCTAAGCCCCTGCGATGTGTTACAAATATGAGTACCGCATCCCGTATCATATACCCAGGCATTATGCTTACGAGGAAAAGAAAATAATTCAATCATAAAAATACCTGAAGTGCTCGCGACATTCCCAGCCTTCTTATTTTTATTCTGACGCAACTCCTCTAGAAGCAATGGACAGTTCCTCTTCCAATGTTCTGGAGTGTTGCAGTGGTGACAAGCAGCCAAATCCTTCTTGGGATTCTCCTTCTTCTTAGGAGGATTCTGCTTCTTAGGCTTTTGTTGATAGGTCACAACTTGTTTGCCCTTATCATTGCCTTTACCCTTCTTGTTCGCATGTTACGGTTTGTTGGGCTTAGTAATCCTACCACCTTGTATTGCTAATACCGTGGGTGTAGGTGGCTTCTTTGACAATCCTTTCTCATAGTCAATAAGCATTGCATGTAACTCACTTATTGTCTTCCCCGTGCAATGCATATTGAAGTTGCACACAAAATCACCAAACAACTCCTCGTTAAGGGATCGATTGATGAGGCCAACACATACATCTTGCACGTAACCATAGCCGAGTCGCTCCAATTGGTCCAAATAACTTTTCATTTCCAATACGTGGGCACTCACTGGTTTACTATCATCCTGCTTACAACTATGCAGAGAATCTATCAATTCATATAACTCTGCAGTAGGTGGTTTCTCAAACATACGTTTGAGTTCATTGATCATGTCAATGGGACCATAGTTCTCAAATTGCTTTTGCAATTGAGTGTCCATCCCAGATAACATAAGACAAGCCACATCATTGTGCTTCTCATACTCAATGTTATACTCTTCATGTTCTGCATTAGATGCAGTACCAGCAGGAGTAGTAGGAAGAGCCTTACTAAGATAATCAATTCTTTTGGCCATTCGCAGAACAATTCTCAAAGAACGGTACCAATCATTGAAATTCTTTGTCCCAGTCAACTTTTCTCTTTCAATCATTTGCTTGAAAGCAGAACTCATGTTGTTCATGTTAGTGTTGTCGGGTTGGGCCATTTCTACAGAAACAAGTTCAAAAGTTAGTACTTTCGATAATAAAACCTTTCAAGAAAATTAAACACCCATGGTAAATAACATTTAACCATTTAATTTTCACTGAAAACTAGGATCCAAATTGACATAGTTTCATCACATCAGCTGAGGCTGCTAGTAATGAAAGTACTCAATAAGGTACGAGTCGAACTCAATTGCCAATCTCAAATTGCAATTCCTAGAATTATGGGATTTACATATTTTGCCAACCTCAGTTGCAAATGTAAGCATGTTTTATCCCCATCTTTATGCCTTGAGTGACTAGTCCTTTTCACTATCAACTCAATTAAGTTAACCAACTTAAGAAACTGCAAATACTTCCATGCTCGTCCCACGACAAATGGAGATTTACCCTTTGATTACCATCCATGCTCGTCCCACGACAAATGGAAATAGTAATCTCAGGTGTTTCCGTTTCATTGGATGGCATATAACTTAAATTAAGGGTAGTAATTTTGATGTGTGTAATCAAAATATGTACAAAGATGTCATGCATTCATCTTGTATCATATGTTTCAAAAAAAAACTTTTACTCATTAGTTTCTTTACTGAGCTTAAATCAACAAAGTTTTAATTGATGGCGTTGAGAAACTTACAACTTTGCCTTAAGATGCTTCGTACATATAATGGTTGTACTTGGTAAGTCTAATTTGACGCACAAGCGGGCGGAGAGACAGAATGGAGTCTCTTTAAGGCCACAATTTAATGCGAAACCAACCTTATAGTTTGTCAAAATTAGGTCCGCCTTTCGACCATTTTTGTACAGTTGCATCAATCAATTAAAAGTTTAAGATTTTAAAGCTTAAAACCATGTTTCACCATTATTAAGTCAAGTTTAATTTTTTTTATTTTAAAATTACCCTTTGCTTACTATCATGTCACAACATATATAAACAAATAGCAATTAACAAAAAATAAATGATTTAAATAATGTACATGCTAAACAAATCAATTAACATGTATATATTGATCATAAGACTCCCATTGATTTTCGAGCTAGGTACCAATGGACCACATACACCAATAAATTGGTTGCGTAAGTCCTAGATAAATATATACAATAACACACATAATTGATTCAATATACGATTCATATGGGGTCTTCCCCAATTTTAGGTCTTCCCTAATAACCTAATAAATTAACTTTTAGTAATTAAACATGTCATACACTTTTATTACTAAAACCCTAATTAATTAATTCTAATCGCATAATTATAGCATGTAAAACACGTAACAATTACATCAACTTCCATAACAAAATATGCATGTTTTTGTCATGGATTTCATATAGCACTTATTATAACCTTAATCAAATCTAATGTACGCATATCAAGTACTCATTAATTAACACATAAAAAATTTACCTGCAACCTAGGGTTTCTACAAGTTTTACAAAACAAAAACCCTAATTATAAAAATATTAGGGTAATCGACCCATATATAAAAAAAAATTAGGGTTTACAAATTTTTAAAACCCTAGAACACCATAAACATGTAATAATCATATAGATTCAATTTTATGTGTTTTGGTAATTATTACATAGTATTAACGGCTCTTGATGCCACTGTTTGAATATGTATATCATAACAATTATATAAACATGTAAACATCAAAGCATGCAGTGGAATAATGGATCTAAGACTTGTAATTAATTAACCAAAATAAAAGAATATGCGTACTTTTGATTTCTAGCAAAACAAGAAATCGATTAACCAAGAACTAGTTAAATACTAAATTAGGGTTTAGAGAGATTCGACTATACACAAGTCGAATGGGAAAATAACACAAGCAAAAGTATGCTTGTCCTCCGTTCTTGTACACACGTATTACTAACGTTTCAATGTGAAAAGCTAGGTTCTTGATCACAAAACAAACCCAACACTTGGTTTGAGCTCAAACAAAAATTGATCCTATGGAATAAGAGGGGGGCCGATCAGTTGAGCACAAAGGGAGGAGAAGAAGAGAAGAAGTTAGGGTTTGCTTAGGAGCAAGATTAGAGAATTATTAATACAAGGGGTTTGTATTTATATTAATCCAAATCTTGTTCTCCAAACTAGGGTAGAAACCTTCTTCTCTCGTGGGTCGGCCGAAACATCAAGCCCAGGAGGATTCTAGATCCTTCTTGGCTTGTTTCCTAATTTACGTCTCCCTTTAACATTTAACGACCGTTAGTTATTTCCGTTAAGTACTAACGCCCGTTAAGTGTTCATTTGTGAAATTTAATAATTAAACATAACTTATTATATTAATTATTAAAACATTGAAACTTATACGTAAAGTGTGCAATCCCGAAATTTCGTGTTCGAATCCCGTCATACGTATATTAATTTATATCCATAAACTTAACAAAAACTGCCAGAGAGTAATGAGGCCGCCTCAAAATTGGTTCTACTTAATGAGAGATCTGTAACAAAGTTAAAACCACCAAATTTACCTTTTAATCCAGCAAATCACGTTCTCCATTTGAATCATATTCAAGGGGAATTGATATCTAATGAGCTGAAGTCCAGATAAATGAATTATTTATCTTCCAGAGGGAAATCCATATCTCAGAATATGAAGACATTTCTAAGGGAGTTAAGACTAGAGAATGAGCTAACCATCTAAGATTATGTGGACGAGTTAAGAGTGAGACAAAGCCAATTCAAGGAACTCCCAGGTAACAATCTAAGATTATGTGGATGAGTTAAGAGTGTTTTAGTTCAACTGCCTAACTTTGGAATAAAATTTGAAAAAAGGATTCTTGGATTATGGTTACTAGATACTTTGACCGGTTTTTAGAAGACGAAGGATCCCACACTCTGTAATACGAGTAGGAAAAAAAAAAATCAAATTGTCGCAATGCTTCGCAAGCTACGTGCCATTGACACTCCAGTTCTGTTACTATTGGTCAAGTGAATGAAATAGCATGACATTAGGACAAATAGAGGGAAAACAGCATGATACAACTGTTACTTACCAACAAAACAAACCATCTTGCCCAACGTCAAGATCATGATGAATTGTGAAATTATAAGTTTGAGCAATTACCCGCCCAGTATTGAAATTTCCCTAATAATATATCGATACTTTTTAGAAAGGGAATATTTAATTAGCCTTCACACTTTCAGAGTCATTTACTTAAACATATTAGTTCCCTTTAGCCTTTGCTGCATAGAAACTTCTCTGAACATAGTTGCACAAATATTCTACTCAATATATAGTTAATACTTTATTCTAATGTATGTGCTTTTAAAAAGTAGAAATAATATTTTGTATAAGTAAGCCACAAAACATATGCACATAATTACACACGGGTTGTTGACAAACATTTTGTCATATTACATAGTATACACTTCTTAGTTTGGCTTACATTGTGGATTTTATGTATATTAGGTGATGTACCTTTGTCATTATACACCACAAATTGCAAGCATAATTTATTAAAATGTACACTAGTTATTTAAACATAAATTAAAAAAAGTTGAAAGTTTTAGTTGAAAACAACACATTTCTTTGTAATGATAATGTTGATCCATGTAGTTCAAATCTAAGGGCTGGTTTAAGCCCATTGAAGCGATTAGTAATGGACAACCAATAAACCCAAAGCCCATGATAATATTAATATAAGAAAAGACATAAATACGGCTCAACATTTTAATAGAGACAGATATACAGAAACATGGATTAAATGAAGACATAATATTAGAAGAATATAAATGTATGTTCCCCTAGTGAAAGTTTACAACCGGTTGAAATGTTGAATCTAAGTGACATTGTATACCTTTAACCCAGTTCTGGTGTCGCTCAATATAACCAGTGTGAGTGTGATTGAGCATCGTTGTTGTAGTATTTCAGATTGTATACCGTTTGCATACGTTAACGTCGAGTAGATGTCATAAATGATTCTTCTTTTGATGATATGACATAAGTAGTTTTGAAAATTGAATTATTTGAAGAGCAATGTTAAATTCACAAAAAAAAAGTTACATAATTATATTCACATAGTGATTTGACAAATAAATGCGGAGGGTGAAAAAAAAATTATAATGCAATGTGATTAGACCACTACGCTTGTCAAGTAATTGTGTGGATATCATTTTGTATCCTCTTTTTGGATATAGCACTTCTCTTATTTGAATACTACTACTCCAAGTCTCCAATTCATAATTGGTTTGATGAACTTTAATATAGTATTTAGAGTAGGGCAGAAGCATTTTTAAAAGATTTATAAAATGGCTTCTCACAGTGGCAACCCATATTGCATCATCTTTCCGGCTGCCACCTCAGCTTTCTCTCTCTTCAACCCATATTCATCTCTCTCATCACAGTGGCAACCCATATTGCATCATCATTTTTTTTTCTTTTAAATTTGGGATTATACGAAATGAAATGGTAGAAATATCGTTCGGCTAGGCGAACGATATTGCAAAATTGTTGCCGGCGATCGATGTTCAATCCACACTCCACAATGGCAAGATCGATCGTCCAAATCGATCGATCGATACCCATGATCGATTTTTTCAGAAGCATTTTTAAAAGATTTATAAAATGACAAATCAACAATTTATGAATGTTATGATATTATAAACCAGATTTCACTATGATATAAATCTTTACAGTCTAATACAAATTGAATGATTTTCATAAAACATGTATTAACTGTCTTGAAATTATTAAAAAATTTAAGAATTAAGACTTTTCGATGACATATAAACATGAAATAATAACTCGAACTTGTTGGTATGAAATCTCGACATAGACCATCCATAATGAGAAGCATAAGAAAATTATAAAACCAATCAAAAGCTTTATTTCCCATTCCATTCATAACGAGTTAGTTATGATTTCATGTTTATGTGGCATGCAAATATTTAAGATGTTGACAATGTCCATAATATATTGTTTGAGTTATATGAAATAATTATAAGAATTTTAAGTTCATGCATAGTGAAAATGTGTGTAAAATAATAAAATTTATAGTTTAATAATGTGGTATCTATTTATCTATATATAAAAGTTGAGTTGTAGGGTAAGTAATGACACATAATTTGATTAGTGTTGTAGGGTGAGTACTGAAATGCAATTTGATGATTAACTTTTTTAGTGAGTAATGAAATGCAATTTGATTATTAACTTTTTTACTTATAATTGAAGTAATTTCAAAAGTCATTTAACAAACTATATATGAATAATTGAATATTGAGTTACTGGTTAACTAATGACATGCAATTTGATTATTTAAACTTTAAAAAGTATATATGACAAATTAATTTTACGAGTTTAAAAATATGAAAATGTGCATCAACACTTTAACAATTGAAGAAAACTTTTCACTTTATCATGAATACTAAAATTGTGTTCTCCACCTATTAAAAAGCATATGAGCATAATTGCATTAGGAAGTATTGAGCATTTGAATGTATAAGATAGTAAAGTTGTTAAAGTGGCACGTGCAACTAGGAGGCATTCAGATGGATACTAGATTTCATGGTTGCTAATGGAGGACCAAAAACAAAGAACCTATAAGACATCTATATATGACAGAATGAAAAGGCCATTGCATAGTTTGCTTTTCACAAAGTAATTTGTGTCTTGTGTTTGTGATGGTGTATTGTTATGTCGAACTTATGTGTATTCTTATAATTTCAAATGGGTAGCGGGTCAAACATAACCATACTATCAAATGTTGGCGCCAAGTCTAATTAGTCTTTTGGGAATGAAGTCATAGAATATGTTGTGTCACAGGTCATTCATGATCAAGTTGTCAAAATTTGTTTATAAAATTGAGAAGTTAGTAAGATGTCTCAATTCTATGGCCAATCACTTACTATTAGCATACAAATGACCTATAACCCGCCTATCTTGACACCTTCATATTTATGCTTCTTTCCACTTGAAGTAGATATTAGTCAATGTACTTGCAGACAAGATGCATTGATAATTACTTATAGTATCATTTGTTCTACAGGAAGATTTTTGCAAAACTGGTTTGTTATTACAATACAAGAATTGAGGTGCAAATCTAAGATTGTAAGTGCAGTATTTTTCAAAGTTATAATAAACATGATTACAGAGATGTTACTTGTGAGTTTCAACCCATTTATTTGTAAATTTGTTAACTCGAGTTATGTTTTCTACCTAACAGGTAAAAAAGAATCTTAAACGGGTCAAAAAATCTAGATAATTTTCTTTAGTAAAGTAGGTTGAAGGGGGTAGATTCGGGTTGGCCTGAAACACTTCTATTCCAAAAATAATGAGTTCTTTATAAATTAATTGTGTCCCAGGTTACAAAATAATGAGTTCTTTATAAATTGAAGGGTCCAAAAAGAGAACTAAAAAAAGTGCAGAAAATACTTTAAAGATGAGAGTTGACAGTGACATAGTAGAAGTTGCTAAATTGGTAGCGTACAACTACATTTGATGGAGATGGTTTTAAACATGGAGATAGGAGTGTAGTTGGTCTATGCGACAATATCCATAATACAAGTAGCATGCTAACAATTTAAGGAAGACAATATCCATAATACATAATATCAAAAATTGTTCTCTTCTATAAACTAATTTCTTTTCATAACAGATTCAAAACTACTATTTCACGGTTCTCAATTTAATCCCGTGAATTTCACGGGTCAATAACCTAGTTTATCTATATATAAAAGTTGAGTTGTAGGGTGAGTAATGACACATAATTTGATTAGTGTTGTAGGGTGAGTAATGAAATGCAATTTGATTATTAACTTTTTTACTTATAATTGAAGTAATTTCAAAAGTCATTTAACAAACTATATATGAATAATTGTATATTGAGTTATTGGTTAACTAATGACATGCAATTTGATTATTTAAACTTTAGTTATAAATCGGGCAATTTCAATAGTCATGAAACATAAAGACTAATATATTATAAGTTGCACTCTATGCTTTGTTTCATTTATAAGTTGCAAATACGTGAAGCCTTAATTGCTTTTGAAACTTTACTATGCAGCCTGATAGAAGCATTGAGTTACAAAGGTCAACTCATATGAGCAAAATGTAACAGATTTCGTCATATATATAATGACTTAATGTACCCAACCGGTGAGGGTTATACTTGAATGAAAATTCATGTTTGAAGTCTCAATACTTCTAATAATTGTGATGATACATTGCCATTAAAATGTCAACAAAATTAATTTGTTGAAAACACATGTCCACATTCTTATTGTAAAAAGTCATTTTTAGCTACATTGTCTAACAAATTTCCATATAAAATGTACGTATTTACGGAGTAATATCAAAGAATTTAATGTAACATTGTTATCTGAGATGCAGACACAATATACTGTAAAGTAGAAGAGTAAAAGGTGGTGTACGTATCAGTTTATATCACCTATACATAGCTTTCCCATGTAATAATATACTTCAATCTTTCAAACTAGGCTTTCAATATGTTTTTCTGTTTTTGTTTCTTATTGTTAATTGGAGTTTTAACATATTAGTTAGTTAGTTACTTAATCATGAAAAGTTAGGTAAAATAGTAAGAAATTGCGTTATGCTTAATCAAGGGCGCAGCTACCTTTGGGGGGGGGGGGCCCGACCCCCCGAAATTTTTTTTGCGATGTAGGGGGTATATAATTTTCGTGTAGAAAAATTTCGGTATATTCGGTTTCGACCCCCCATTTTAATTGTGAAATTTCGGTATATTAGATCCCGACTCCCCACTGAAGTTGGTCTAGCTTCGCCACTGTGCTTAATTAAAGTGTTACATAATTAAAAATTATTTGAACTTCATATTATGTGCATTGCGTTATGCTTAATTAAAGTGTTACATAATTACAAATTATTTAAACTTCATATTATGTGCATCTTATGATTTTTTTTATTTTTTATTTTATTTATTTATTTATTTTTAATTATTAAATTGTTATTTTCGTTATTTGAGGCTAAATTGTGAATATGTGATGTATGAGATTGATTTATCATTGTAAACAGAAGATCCGTGCATTACACAGGCCATGTTGACTAGTTCTAAAGTTTTAGAGATCTTTATCTTTGTGGATTTAATTTAAAGAGTTGAAGCATATGCATTAACTTAATTTGCATTTAGTTATTAAAGGTTTGAGATTCCTTAAAAAGAGTTAAAAGTATATACACCCACTTGAATGCATTCTATTAGATTTGAGATTCCTTAAAAAGAGTTAAAAGTATATACATTGACCACTTTTAATCCGTAATAGGACCAAAATAACCAATCGACTCTAAGGCTGAAGGGAGTGAGGCGAACTAGAAGGCGATAGAGGCCTGGATCGCCTCTGGATCGCCCTCAACACCGCCCCCCCCCCTGGCGATTTGCTCCTCAGGCGATAGATTTGGGTCGCCGGTTTCATTTCATTCTTCCATAAAAATATAGCCGTTGCAATAAATTCGTGTTATATTGGAATAAGAAAAAAATAATAAAAATGAGGAAATAGATCTGAAAATGGAGTATGAACTATGAGGAAGAAGATGAATTGATGAAAGAGAAAGAGGTGGTCAATATAAAAAGATACAGTAGTAAAAAATATATACATTAAATATAAATATTACCCACATGACGTGAAAGGAAAGCAGTAAACAAATTTCTTTTAAAAATAAAACAATTATATGACTTGCTTTAGCTCTTTTAGCATGTGAGGTGATCCATATTAACTTTTCAAACAGACACATATGTATAAAAATTAAGATATTATGACATTTTGTTTATTACTAATATTTTTGTGACTGTGATACAATTCTTTAAAAGATAGAATTTTTAGTTATTATTTATATAAAATGTATTTTTAGTTATTATTAATAAGTTGATAGTGAAAAAAAAAAAAAAAAATCATTACAAGTGACACGTGTCGCGAGTTGCCTCACCCTCCTGGGTAGCCCCACTCCCCCTTTTTTTTTGAGGCTACCCAAAATGCTGACTTAGCGCCACGTGTCGCGAGTCGCCCCTTAGTTGGGTAGCCCCACTCCCTTTAGTCTAATCGATCTTGATCATGGTTAGCTCTTTTATAAAGTTTAATATATTATAATCATCATGATTATTTTATACACATGTTGGTATTTTTTTAATTGAATTTCTTGACTTGGTCCATCTATGAATGTTATCTTTGCACTAAGATAGGCTTTGGCTCAGTTGGTGTGTTACACATTTTTTTTAAAATAAATGGATTCACGGAAGAGATTTTATGGATAAAAGATCACGTGTTCGAGTCTCGGTTCGTGCTCACTCCAGTTGGTGCCCCACTTGACCATGAGAGTTTCTGGAGCTATTCCTTGTGAGGTGGATAATGACTGGTGCTAAAATACATCCGGGATCAAGGTGTTCTCCCCAATTCACACTTTTTTTTTTTTTTCATCTTTGCATTAAGATTAACACATCATGTTAGGTAACTCATGTGCCTTAAAACGTGCAATGGCTTTAATTCGAACGTTTCATTACGTTTGCCCACCCATGTGCATCTTGTTACACATATATATCGGACTAGTCAATTATGTTAGATGCGTGTTCATGTTCATTTTTTAGCGAACGAAGTTATTGTTATCTTCACAAAACGATAGCGAGAGAAACGTGATAAACTTTAAGTAGTAGTTATTTAACATTAGTTAACTTCAACTTACAAAGCTAAATCTCACGTGGTTACTAAAAATGTTTCATCAAAACCTCAAGAATATAACTCAAACATTTTTTTAACTATTATATGGGTTATAGATTCAGTTTAAAAGAATACTTCAAAGTAAATAATAGTATACCAAATGTCATATACTTGTGTACTCTGACAAAATATACACGTATGTTAGTATGTAAAAGTTACATTGGAAGTTACATTATTGTCCTTTAGACATTGAACATGATAGTCACATGAAGCTATTTAAGTTTTGACAACAAGGATAAAAGCTGTTGGCATTTTTGCAAACACATTGGGTTAAATTCAATGTCATTCAGGAATAATTATACGTAATAAAAGAAACACGAAAAGTTGATAGTGCACGATGGTGTCACATACTAGTACTTCGTAAAACATTGAACTACTCATATGAATCACAGTACAAGAGGTAAAAGTTACTATTGTGGGTTTTTTCAATAAAGTAACAAACATCGTAACAACAATACAGGTAACACTTAGGGTGGTGGCAGTCATGCCACTGAAAAATCCCCATACCTCCCAACCCACCAATAATATCATTCCACCTCATTCATACTTTTTTCATACCTCTCAACCATTTTTTAGTGGCAACCATGCCTTTTTCATACCTCCGAACTAATTTTATTTTTTTATTTTTTATTTTCATAAATTATACATGCCTACCCTAAATTTCCACAGGTTTAAGTTGAATACTAAAACTATATGATTCTGTTGTACAACCTCCGAACTAACTTCAAACATTGTTCTTAAAACTTTACAAGTCTGGAAATATTATATCGAACACTCTGCTTCATCATCAGTCATACGAACACGCTCCTCAAACGGCTATTTTCCAAACGTTCGAATAAATAATTGAAGATGCCGTTGAGGCATTGTATGCCGCCCAAGTATACCGCTGAACCATACCGGTGGGGTGGCAATGGTGTTCACCGCCGGTATGGTGATGCTGATGGGCATACCGCCAACCATTGCCACCACCCTTAACGCTAAATTGGGTCTACTGAGCTGGTGTTTTAACTTAACTTAATTGACTTAAAAAAAAAATAATAAATAAATAAAAAAAAAAAATCTGAATTTAGAAAATTATATGAAAGTTATTTGTTTATAACTTAATAAAGAAATATGACTGAAAATATAAAGTAATAAAATTGAAATTGTCTGCATTAAATCATCTTTTATTTGTTTACATCTCACATCTTATTTTTTAACCACAGATAAATAATCGAATGAATAAGCGTTTTAATGTTCTTACAATTTTTACCATACCGAAAGTAACTAAGGGTACTCGGAGCGCCCAAATTTATGGCCAGTGGGTTGGATTAAACCGGCGGTAACACCGCCACCGGTTCCAAATTTATGGCAAAAATTTTTGATACACCGGTTTGCAAACCCGTTGGTGACAAATTCATAGCAATGCATGTGGGCCAAAAAAAAAAGAGACGTTGGGGACAAAAAAATAGACGTTGGGCAATTCAAAAAAAAAAAAAAAAAATTAAACCTACCCATTTTCACTTATATATACCCATTTTCACTTCCATTTCAAATACATCAACTAACCAATTCAATCAAAACACACCCATTTTCATATACACTCCACCAAAAAAATAATGTCTTCATCTTCCGACGAAATCATCATCCCACCTACGCTACCCGATTTATCCACGGGTAGTACATGGCCCTTTATTATAGACGCGATACAAGAGATTGAAGCCCTTGAAGACTCGGGTAGCTCTAATGATTCACGCACTTATATTGAGCGACACCGGGAAAAAGCTAATGAAATACTAATGCGTCGTTATGAGTCAAAGGTTGTTTTTGAAGATTGTTGGTGACATTGAAGCGTCTTTTCCGTATTTTCAAGAAAGCTTCGACGGGCGGGGTAAAAAAAGCTTCACGGCGATACAAAAATGCACTTCGGCAATTAAACAACTCTCAACGGGTGATCCCCCGGATAACTTTGATGAATATTTAGGAATGGCCGATAGAACATCACGCGAGTGCCTTACATATTTTTGTGATGCGGTCATTCATTTATATCGTCGAGAGTTCTTACGTAAGCCGACTTCCCATGACGTCGCAATGATCCAAATGGCGCATGAAGAAAGACATCACATTCCGGGGATGCTTGGTAGCCTAGATTGTACACATATTGAATGGAGGAATTGTCCTAGGCATTTGCGAGGCCAATATACGCGAGGTGATCATAAAGTGCCGACTATTATGATTGAATGTGTTGCTTCGCAGGATCTGTTGAATCAGTCTCCGTTGTATCTTACTGCCCGAAATGGAACGGCTCCAGATACTTCATTTGTTTTACGCGGGCGCTATTACAAACGTGGCTATTACCTTACCGATGGGATTTATCCTAATTGGTCTACGTTTGTTAAAGCGTATCCGCATCCAGTTGACCCGAAAGAAAAGAAATTCAAGCGACTACAAGAGGCGGCAAGAAAAGATGTCGAACGAACTTTTGGTGTGCTTAAGGGAAAATGGAGGATTTTGGATCGTCCTCTCCGGTTTTTCGAGAAAGAAAAGATTGGAAAAGTCGTCGAAACGTGTTGTATATTGCACAACATGATCATAAAGGACGACAACAGGACAATATCACCGGTTCATATAATGGACCAACCGGTGCTAGTATCTTATGACCCAAGTGTACTACGAGAGTTACATGACGAAAACGTCCATCATCGTCTCCAATATGATCTTACGGAGCACGTAGCGGGTCTAGACTTGGCATATCTCGATGACCCAACGGCTCAACCACAACCGATTGATGACTTAATTTAGTGTTATGTAGTTTTTTTTTTTTTTTTTTTTTTTTTTTTTTTTTTTTAAATAATGTTACAATGTAGTTTCCTTTTTTAGTTTGTAGTGAAATGTTATGTTTTTAATAAAATGTTTGTGTTTTTAATTAAATTGATTTTAGTTTAATTATAAAAAAAAAAAAAAAAAAAAAAAAAAAAAAAAAAAAAAAATTGGGAGGTATGAGAATTTATGCGCCGCCAGTAATTTAGGTTGGGAGGTATTGGAATTTATGGGTATTAGTTGGCTGAAGCTTATTTGTTGAATTTATGAGGTATGAATAAGTGGGAGTCATGACTCCTAGTAGCCTTAAAATAATATATATATATATATATATTATATATCCTTTTTGATGTTATGTCATGTCACTCTGTTTTTTTCCTTTTAAGACAACTAAAATACCCAAAATCATCTTCCGTTATAACTCAAGGCATAATGCCCATTTGTACTCACTATTTAATTTTCTTTTCTATTTTTAGTAATTGGTTTTTATTGTTTACAAGGTGATTAGCTGAACATTCAAAGACTTTCTAACTACTTCCTCTAATTGAACTTTATACATTTTACTATTTTAGTTCATTAAATAAATGAATACACTTTTAAATCACTTCCAAAAGCAAAAAAATAAAATAAAAATAAATGGCCAAAACACATATTATTATCCCGAACTTAGCAAACAGGATCATTTATTACCCTGAACCTTTTAGAGTTTAGAATGGTACTCCGAACTTGTCAAACTGAAATTACTACTATCTACTAAATTAACTCCATAACTTATTATTTTTTATTTTTTTTTCTAAAAAATCAATTTACTAAGTTTTGATGTAATATAAATGATTTGCAATTAAACTTGGGATAATTAATCATAATTTATTTATAATTTAGTTAATTTTATTTTTCTTTTAATTAATATAATATTATATTTATTTATTGAGAATAAATATATATTTGTTTACAAAAAATGAATCCACTGCACTATTTTTGATATATAGATATCCGTATTATATACCAAGTGTTTGTGTAAAATATTTTTGAGACCATAACAATTTAACTATTTATTTCTTCATATGCATGTTAATAGAAAATTACAAAAACTTATATAAAGTCATTATAAGTTAATCTCAAAATTATTTGTAACAAACGTTTAGTAATATAATATGAAGATATATTTTTTAGAATGGCTATAATATGAAGATATATATTAAGTGTAACTCGTTATAAATATTTTAGAAATAGATATTACATATACTGATATATATTCTTTATATTCTAAATAATATATTAAATAGTATATTAATTTTTTTAAAATGAAAAATAATTAAATTTTAGGAGAAAATATATTTACCTATCTAAAGTTTTACTATAAATTATTTATTAAAAAGACTTTACTATATTAATTTTTGGAAGAAAAAAACAATTAATTGTTGAGTTAAGGTAGTAGAAATTCTATTTTGTCAAGTTCAGGGCACCATTATGCACCTTTAAAAGTTCAGGGTACTAGATGATCCAGTTTGCCAAGTTCGAGGTACTAATATGTGTTTTGGCCAAAATAAATTATTATTATACACTCAAAATTACTCCCCTCGTCTCAAAATTATTGTAAAGAGACAAAAATTACACAATTTAATAAAAGTGAGACCACTATAATTTTCAACCACTCAAATAGAATATTACTCCACTAAATTCTCTTTTTATTACATAAAACGGAAAATGTACAATTATTTTGAGAAGAAAGAATTATATGCTTTTTTATGTGAACTTCCGGCAGACTTTTATTAAAAAACGTACAATATTGTCAACTTCTGCCAGACTAAATTCTCTTTTTCTTAAATATGGACTATAATTTTGAGAATGAGAAAGCATATACTTTTTTATGTCAACTTCCGGTAGACTTTTATTAAAAAAATACAATATTGTGTGTAGTTCACAAACTTCAATAATGCAAACAAGTCTTGTGTTTGATCACAACTCACTAGTTAATAGAAAACAACTTCGTTAAGTTTAAAAGAAGAAGGAAAAAAAAAAAAAAAAAGAAAGAAAAAAACACCTTGGGTTCATGTTACTCGTCAAACCAACCCTTTTGAGTATCATCCATGGTATGCGATGCTGAGGTCACAAACTAAAATTTTGCTCGACGCAAACAAAACTAAAGTTGTGACACCAACTTTTCGGAAAGGATGCCTTTTCTCGTTCCAATGCTTATCAAGTTTTTAGAGTAAGGAAAATTAAAAAAATAGGAAGTAAATATTTTCAGACAAATTTTAAAAGGAAACATTTTACTTTTAAAATCAATTAAATCATTTTTTATCTTCCTTTCTTTTAAGTGATACTTGAGAGTTGAGAATACATTTTTTTTTTTTTCACTTTATTTTCTTTAATTTAATTCTTTAAATAACACTTGAAAACACAATGTAATTATGTGTCTTAAACCCCATAAATCAATCGGCCCAAAATTCAAAAAGATATTACACATATAAATCCAAATAGATAAGATTGATTTACAAGTCACATTTCCACTTAAAAAAAAGGAAACATGGGCACATTGAGAATATAAATTAGATGTTGTAATCTATGCCTAAAATAAAAAAATCGGCTAATTTTGACTATTTTATAAAAGATTTGGGCACATGTAGCATTATTCTTTTTCTAAAATGGACACATTTAGCCTATTGAAAAGTTAAATGAGCACAACAAGCACATATTTTCTGTCAAGTAGAAACTTTACTATCTTTTTAAATTAACAATTTATTTATACTTAATTTATTTCTGTCTTCATCACCGTTTAGCCTGCCCCCGTTTAGCATTTGCCCGTTTAAGGGGCCCCCGTTTTGCCACATCTGATATAAATAAGAGATTGATTCGTTCATTAGTTAAGAAGAAAAGGTGTAAAAGTCGCCAAGCGCGAAATAAGACAAGACACATTTAAAGAAAAGCAAGAAACAAAACCCTTTTTGTGTTCTGATCTTCCAGATTCATCATTTTCTGTCTTCGTCCACTCAGGTATTATTATTGAAGTTCATTTTTTTATTTCAATGTTTGTACTGACGAGATTTGATCCTGTAATTGTGGTTTATATGATGTTAGTTTTGTTCCTAAAGGTTATATTTTGGGAGGTTATGACATGGTTGTTGTAGCTACATTATAGTTTAGTTTTTATAAATTTTGATTCAGTTGACCAAAATTACTACTCCAAATATCAAGTGTGTGTGATCTTAGAGACAGACAGACCAGTCTTGATGTTTGTTTTCTTATGATTTTCCTGTTACCTAGGGAGGGAGGGCTGGCCACCCCCCTAAATTTGTAGCTACTGAGAACCTCTTGTGAGGAGGACATTAGGGGGTGTTTGTTCCGCGGGCTTATGGCTTATTAGGTTTTCGGCATAAGCCGAAAAGTTTCGAAATCAGCCACAAAAAGTGAGGTTATGAAACATAAGGTGAAAATCACATAAGCAATAAGCCCGCTATATAAGCCGAAACAAACACCCCCTTAGAGTGCCTAATTACTAGGCCTTAAATAAGACACTAAAAAAAGTTTGAACATTTTGTCCTAAATTTTACGAGTACACGAGTATTGTCGTTTTTTTGGAATCTACGGTTTTTTGAAAGCCAAAGGCAAGAATAATGTCTATAATGGTAAGGGTGGCCAAGCTCACAAGAGCTTTTGACCATCATCAATAAAAATGTGAGCGGTCTCGAGTGCGCACCATGCTTGGTGCAAACAAATCTAAAGTGGTTTGAAAAGGTGTGGCAATGGGATCAGGTCATGTGGATTAGTCGGCAAAAGGTTGGAAATGATAGTTACCCAAAAAAAGATAATGTTTATAATGGCTGTGTACTTGTTTATAGATGTTGCTCACATGTAAATTCATTTGTTGTATGGGAAATTAATGTGATAATATTTATTGATTCTAGTGTATTTTTTTATAGTGTAGTTGTATAGCTTTTTAGGCTTTATCATTATGTTAAGCATCATATATTCATACATGTTTTAGCATGTTACTGTATCTGTATGATTAAAGTCAACTGGTTGACTTACAAAATGTTGACTTTGATTGTGTCTGGTACAGATTGGTGTGCGAGGTTTGAATGAATGATACTTTCTTCTGAAATAATTCAAGAGGCCACATACGAAAATTTGTAGCTTATTTAAAGTGGTGACCGAAAGGTTGATGTTTCTAAAATAGAAGTTACAATGGCAAGAAAGAATATCGGTTGTACATCAACGGCGTTTCTTGCTCTTTTGGCCATTGGTACATGCTTTGCAACATATAATTTAATATTGTTAATCGTTAACAACAAAATGGTGAATTCTGGAGGTTTAGATTTTGATCCTATTGTGGAGATGCCTGATAATATGAAAAGATCAGGTGGTGCGAAGGCGTTATATCATGTTGCATTGACAGCTACTGATGCTCCTTATAGCAAATGGCAATGCCGTATTATGTATTATTGGTATAAGAAAACAAAAGATATGCCTGGATCAGAGATGGGAAAGTTCACCAGGATTCTGCATTCTGGACAACCGGACAATCTGATGGATGAGATTCCAACTTTTGTAGTTGATCCCCTTCCATCCGGTTTGGATCGAGTAAGATACCGACTCTTTTCTTTTTCCTTTCGTGTATCCTAGATGTGGCATAATGGGCTGGTCAGGCAGGATGTTTAACATGTCAAAACGGGACAGGTTAAACACATCAGTTTTTTCGTTAGGGTCCAAATGGGTCAGGTTGAGATAACCACCAAACACTTTTTGTCAGTATTATTACTCTTACAAAATTTATGTTTGAAAATGATTTGGGAGATTGTATGTATCTATAAATGACCTTTTCGACTCCCCATTTTAGCTGGAAAAAATGATTTGTCCCCTTTGTCCGGTTTGAGGTAAATAAAAAAATGAACCATATCGACCCATTTTTAAGCAAATGGGTCGTATTACACCTCTTTTATCCTAGTTTATCTTTGTGGTTATATGTATGGTGTGTTGGCAAGATTTTGTAATATAATCGTAGTACGGTTAATACTTAATAGTACTCTTATGTTCCATGAGAAACTGCTACATACCCATTTTGTGACATCCCCGGGAAACTGCAATAGTTCCTAGTTTCACAATTTTTTTAAGTTAAATTCACATATCCACACACTGACGTCACAAATAACTGATGTTATAGATAATTTGTTATGTCATGCTAGGGGCCAGACAGAAATATATTGATTTTAAACAGGAACAATCAAACAAACTAGTAATAGGGTAAGCAAAAGACCACGATAAACCATATATTTAAGAGATGCACCAAGTTTCCAATATAATGATATACTATCGAGAGTTAGACGAAGTCCCATATGATGCTCCCCACTCTAGTCTACCGAGATATATTGAAATATAAGCATCCCTATGTCTTTCTCAGCCATCCTATTATAGACTCACAAAAATATGCAAATGCCTAACTAAGCCTAACATGTCAAATCTTAGAGGGCAATCAAGACATTTGACTAATAATTACACCCTTATGGGCGGTGGTGGAGCTTGACCGTTTGGAATGGGGGGGCCAAAAAATTTCGAACAGCATATAAAATTAGGACGCTATTAAAAGCGGAGGTTGACCGTTTATGAATTATGATCCTTGTGACCATATAGTTTCAAACAGCATATAAAATTGAAACAGTTTGCAAGCAATTAGAAACTTGAGACAACTTCAATATGTTAATATATGTGATCATCTCTAAAGCTACTACTTTGTTAGACTTTACCGAAAACAAACACCACTGGCTTAAATTTATCATCAAACAATTAAATGATCACAAACAATTAGATGATCAATGCTTTAAAATTGCTTGGATTGATTAAGAGCCACCATCTTTGCCTTTTTTGCCGTTTGCGGTTGTGTCAATTCGAAGGGAAGAGTTATAAGTATAACTTCCCTCGTTTTAGTTACCTTCTTTTATTTAAGTTTGACTTTTGTTTCTCATATGTCACTTTTTGTTACCAAATTTTCAGAGGGCCACTATGTAAATAATTTCTAAGTCTCTAGGATTATAAAAAATTGCTAATAACAACCCAAACTTTTGGGGGGGGCCAGCAACCCTGCCTGCCCTATTGATCCTTCGCCAATGCTTATGGGAATCCCCATTTTCTACATGTCTCGTGATCAAGCCGCTGGGAAAAAGAATTATGTGTGTGTAGTTCTTTTTAATTGTTTTTAATCAAGGAAACAAAGTGTATCCTTTGATAAAACATGGAATGAGCCATGATCAAAGTTTATGCTTAATTTCGAGGTTGTTTATTTTATTTCATGAACAAATTCTGTAAAAAGAATTTCTTTTGAGAAGGATGCCAAATAAAAAATTGATAATAAGGCATTCTTGTAGTTGTTCAAGTACTACTCTGTAGCAGTGGGTGACAAAATAAGTTATCGAAGTCCAAAGATATAACTGGGCCTTATCTGAATTAGTTTTGTAGCTAAAATTGCATTAGAATTAACTAACTATTAATTAAAGGAAGACCAGAAGTTCAATATATGAATTAACTAGTTACAAACCAATTATATGAAGTAAAAAACCTGAAAATAAATTTCATCGGGCGTTCATAGGAATCAAGTCTATATGTTTTTTTCCCAGAATATTTCTAGATTCGTTGGTTATGTCTTTGTAGTGAACTTTTTCATGTCATGTCAATATAGGTTTTCATGTTTTATATAACTTATTATGGCTCCGATTGATATAGTTAACCTTTAGTGGTGAATGCTTTTTTTCTGTCGTTCCCAATATACATATCTAAGTTTGTGGATTATCTGTTTCTATTATATTTATGTGTCATGTCCGTATAGGTTTTATATAACTCATTATGGCTCTGATCGATTAGTCATTTAGTCCTTTCTGGTGCATGTTTCTTTTCTTCTTTTTCTTGACAGATGCTTAGTTGTGTGCACTCCAAGTTTTCATTGTCTCAGATAATTGTCCTTCTAAAATTTATTATATATTTGCAAATTATAGCTTTGATCACAATTTACATAAAAATCTTGTAATACATTCTCCTTTATAACATGGATTTCATTTGGTATACAGGGATACATAGTTTTAAATAGACCGTGGGCCTTTGTGCAATGGTTGGAGAGGGCTACTATTGAAGAGGAGTGAGCATTCTTATGCTGGTTCTAAAGATTCCTAATCACGTTTTTTTTTTTTTTTTTTCAACAAAGTTTAATTACTGTTTCCCCTTTGCAGTTACATATTGATGGCGGAGCCTGATCACATTTTTGTAAATCCACTACCTAATTTGGCTCGTGGAGAATTTCCTGCTGGATTCCCGTTTTTCTACATTAAACCTGAAGAACATGAAAAGATTATCAGGAAATATTATCCTAAGGAGAGCGGGCCAGTAACTAATGTTGATCCAATTGGTAATTCTCCTGTTATTATAAGAAAGGTACTATTAAAATTGTTTTCATAGACTTCACATACCTTTGAAACATCTTTAAACAATCTTCTTATTAAACTATAGAAGGACATGTAACTTTGAAAGAATGTACTGAATGACTAAACTAACTTCATACAGGATCTACTAGAAAAAATTGCTCCCACATGGATGAATGTTTCTTTAAGAATGAAAGATGATCCTGAGACTGATAAAACTTTTGGATGGGTGCTAGAAATGTGAGTCGATTTTTATAAGAGAAAAACTCGACCCTTTGCGTATTGTTAGATTGGTGAAGAGTATTGACTTTATCGATTTTGATTTTGTGTCAGGTATGCATATGCCGTGGCCTCTGCTTTGAATGGTGTCCAGCACATCCTTCGGAAAGATTTTATGCTCCAGGTATATAAACCTATTTTCTGATAATTCTGGATTAATCAAAAGTCTAAGTTAACGCATTATAATAGAACTAATTGTGTTTTTAAAACTTTGACGTCAACATATCAGCCCCCTTGGGACTTGGAAACAGGCAAAAGGTTTATCATTCATTACACTTACGGATGTGACTACAACATGAAGGTAATTTGCTCCCCTCTTATTCATCTGCCTGGCTATTTACGACTTCCGCTTCAAATTGTCAGTTTTAGTTAGAGGTGGCAAAAAGGACAGGTTGGGTAACCGGTCAAAATGGTTAGTTTTTATTGTATAGGTCAAAATGGGCTGGGTTGGCCCACATTACTTTTTTGTTACATTTCATAACTGTTTTTATATATAATTATTGTGTTAGATATGATTACAAAAACTTATATAATTCAAATGATAACATATATTCTAAAGTAAAATGATTTATGAGGTTTAAAGCATTAAAAGTAGACTCTGGGCTTTGTTCGCCTTACCTTAGTAAGCTTTTTTCTACTTTACCCGTTTGACACTTTGACCTGTTAGAGATGAAACATAACCTGAATTGATTGGCTGATAAGTAAATCAGTTGAAGCTGCGACCTCCGTTTGGTATTTATCTGTTGGGATATAGACATATAGCTAAGTTGTTGATATTGCAGGGTGAGCTAACATATGGAAAGATTGGAGAATGGCGATTTGACAAGAGATCATATCTACGGGGACCTCCGCCAAAAAATTTGCCTTTGCCTCCTCCTGGAGTTCCTGAAAGTGTGGTAAGCATATCAACATGAAATTTTCTATGATTTATCCATAATTCAATTACAGTTAGACACCATATAACAAGATTCAAAACAAATAATACTAGAAAATTTAACTTCTTGAGCACTGTTAGCTAATAGCCCTTTAGACACATCTAACCCTCTTCCATCTCTGCTATAGTTTCTTTCTCGTCCATGAAATAGAAAAAAATGAGTCACTTCTACATCCAGCCAATTATCACTAGTAAAACTACAGATGCACACTCAGATTCTCTTTATATGTATGATACAGGTAACTCTTGTAAAGATGGTGAATGAAGCTACTGCTAACATACCAAATTGGGATACTGAAAACACATCGTAGTATAACAAAAGCTCGTTTGTAGAGGAAAAACTTTCAAGTGTGAATTATACGAAAATTTCGTGCCTTTTGAGGAACTTACAGAAACAGAACATTCCTATCCTTTTGTTTAATGTAAGCAGATTTTATTTTATTTGGTGACTCGTATGGTAAATTTCCGTATGGTTTCTATGAAAAATATAAAATTTCGCTTCTGTGTTATTAAGTAAAATAAGTATTTTTGTCACAGTAGTTACAAAAACTTGTTTGGAATTATATTTCAACATGCCCATTGGCCCCGCTTCTGTTTTGAAGATGTTTTGACTGTTGATGTAGCTTTTACCTTATCATCTCTTACTTAGGGTGTGTTTGATTTGTGCTGAATGGAATGGTTCAGCACTAAGTGCTGAATCGGTCAGCATTCCGAGTGTTATAAGTGGAATGATTCAGCACTAAGTGCTGAATCGGTCAACATTCCGAGTGTTTGTTAAACACTCGGAATGCTGACCGATTCAGCACTTAGTGCTGAATCATTCCACTTATAATTTGCTACTGAATCATTCCGATTGCTAGATGAATCAAAAAAGGTTGCTGCTACTCTTTCTTTTTTATTATTCCTTCGTTCTTTTTAAGATTTTTAAACCGATTTGTTTTGTTTTTTTTTAATTCGACCATTGTATCTGAATGATCATTCAGAACCGATATCAAACATACAATTTTCATTCAGAACCAAGTCATTCAGAGCCTTTGAACCATTCAGACTTCAGAATCATTCAGCACTAAATCATTCTGTGTTATCAAACACAGCCTTACTTATAATTTGACATTTGATTTCAAACCAGTTATAATACCGTGTACGCACGGTATTTTAACATAAGATTTTAATTACGTATTAATATTGTATATTACCATTGACAAAATGAGGTGTAAGAGAAAAACTATAGCAAAAACACCAATCACACCCTCACACTTCATTTGTGGATGTAGCATACCTCTAAAAAGTTATTTTTTATCAAGAAAATTATGACTTTATGTGAAATATTGTACCGTAAGAAATGTTTTTAAGAAATGTTTTGTTTATTTGGCAAATCTATATTTATCATGAATAAAAGTATATGTTGATAATTGTTGTGCTAAACAATGTTGGATTGTTCATTTTACAATGCGTTTAATTTTGTTTGTTAATACATTTGACTAAAGATAACTAATAAATAAGGTCAAACATAGACAATGATCTTCAGATCAACCATCTTCACTCTCGTCCTCATCATCCTTGTCCTCCTCCACTGTCGTATCTTCACCCTCGTCCTCATCAGACGTGTCATTCTTCACATCAATAGTAGTATTGGGACTCACTATATAATCATATTGGTAAATTGCAGAAATGGTCCCTGTGGTTTGCTCAGATTGCATGTTTAGTCCCTGGTCTTTCGAAATTGCAGGCGGCCTCCCTGTGGGGAGTTTTTGGTTCCGTTTTGGTCCCTGGCCAGGGACTAAACGTGCAATTTTGAGCAAACCACATGGACCATTTCTGCAATGGCCAGGGACCAAAACGGAACCAAAAACTCTCCACAGGGACGCCGCCTGCAATTTCGAAAGACCAGGGACTAAACATGCAATATGAGCAAACCACAGGGACCATTTTTGCAATTTACTCTAATAATATTGTTCAACTACATCATACACATAAATGTTGTAGTAAGCAGACTCTCTTCACAATTGCCCTCGTTGTCCACTATTTTAGTAGAAGCAAACTGCACAATATTTTCCTTTCTTTTCCCATCTCTCACTTTATCTTCTACTTGTTTGTCATTTGAAGTGCTGGGTTTGCCAACCTTTTCCTTATTCTTCATTTTTAGCCATTGATCTTCCTTTTCGTTGACCACTTTTTCTATAGGAGGAACATTTAAATTTAAGCCAACATCATTGTCCAAATCCGCCATACTACTCAAGATGTCAAAAGCATTATCAACCGTTTTACAAACGCAAATCATGTCTTGGAGCATTCTTTAATATATCCGAGATGATCTTTTTGGGCATTGTTCATTACAATGACCAAAAGTTTTGCATGTAGCACACCACAGAGGTTTCCCCTCGTATTCAATACATATAGTACCAAGAGTCGTACATTTCCCATCCAATCTAGGGACGACCACAACCATGCTCTCTTTCAAATCAACATTAGCCCTTAAATCCATTAAAGTTCCAGCAAAGCTAGACCTACCCACGGATCCTTGCATATAGAGCTAGTGTAAGAGTCGTGCATCATTGGGGTGCAAAGTTTAGTTGCAATCATACTTGAACCATCAACCGTGAAGGTTGGAATAGGGACATCATGGATTTTCACCCACACTTGGATCGAAGTCAAGTCACCTTTACACAAGTTCGAGTTAGGAGTCCATTTCATGAGCACAGTAGGGTTGTTGTGAATCATCCGAGGCCTATTCTCAAGCATCCCTTCCATACCCCGACCTGAATAAAATTTGAAGACAAAAAACCATTTGAGTTCATCATATCCTAATTAAGACAAATTTAGTCCAAGCATTCTTTGCATAATTCTCTACCTCATGTTTATGTTGGATCGTTTACGCTATAACTTAAAATAAAAACATCAAAAATTGGTAAGTGACATATTCTATTGTCGTCATTCATCTTCCTATTAATCAGTAGAGAAACATGTGATGTTTTGTCGTACCAAGCATATGATGTTTATGCTAGTATAATAGTTTGTTGACTTTGCTCATTGCTGCTCTCTAACCTCAAGCCCCTTCTCGGCTTATTTTCATTTTAGTTCACTTTGTCTTAGCAGACCCACACGCTCTTTCAGCTGTTCTTCCCGGCATCTTTTCATCTTAGTTCACTTTGTCTTAGTAGACCCACATGTAGGGCTGTAAACGAACTGAACGTTCAGCGAACATTTCATGAACCGTTCGATAAAAAGTTCGTTTATGTTCGTTTATTTATTAAATGAACGAACATGAACAATATTTTACGATCGTTTAGTTAAATGAACGAACATGAACAAAAGTCACGTTCGTTTATTTATGTTCGTGAATGTCCGATTATGCGTTCGTTAACGTTCGTTTATGTTCATTTATTCATTTATGTTCATATATCATATATTTTAATTGTATAATTTTAAAATTAGTTTGTTTAAACAAAACAACACTTATAAAACACTATTAGATGCATAATTTAATAAAGTTTATGTTTGTTTGTATATGTTCATTTATGTTAGATCTATTACCTCATGTTTTAGCGGATGGTTTACGCTATCTTAGATAAACATAAACGAAATGGGAAACAACTATGTTTCTTCATTACCATGAACAAGAAAAATGTGTGTTTTGTCGTACCAGCATTGTGTTTATTATATAATGTTTGTTGACTTTCAATTGCGCCTCTAACTCAAGGGCCTTCCTTATTTCATTCAGTTCACTTGTCTTAGCAGACCCACACGCTCTTTCAATGTTCCGTCTTTTATCTTACTTTTACCAACGAAGTCTTTCAAATGTTCTTCCACATCCTTTCACTTACATATCCCTTTTCCCATGATTGGCACATATATGAAGAAAACTACCAAAAATTGATAAATGACACTAATTAACAAGGTTTTCAGGTGCCTGCGCCCTGCGACGGGATGGTTCTCGTTAGTGTCAATATTTGTGTAGGATTCTCTTTATAAACATAAGAATTATAAATTGAACTCGCGATTTTAGGTGTATTAATGATTACTCTCAATCACCACACCAATAATACAAAATACGAATTTGAAAAAGAAAATTTTAAAAAAGTAAAAGTTTTTGGTAATTAGTATCAAGGAAAAAAATTATATTTGCGTAAGCTTAAATACATTGTAAAAGATTAAAGAAAGTTAAAGGGGTTAAGCTGTAAATTACTTTTCAATGAATAGTAGCTTTTGATGATTGATAATACGTATAGATAATCAGTAGTATTCTTATGAAAATCTTGAACAAATGTTATAGGATAGACAAATAAGCTAGCATTTTCTTTACAATGCAAGAACAAAATAAGCTACTTGTTAAGAGGTGGCATTTTTTTAGTTGTTTTTCATTCCATTTGGAACTTAAGGAATGGAATGGAAAATCATCATGTAACTTTTCATTATTCCCACACTTTAATAACACTAGTTCCTCTAAAGGTTCAAAATGTTCATCAAGCTGCATTTTACAAAATGGCATGAAATAATATGTGCGTTATTATCACAGAGTAACAAAAATGTTTTCAATTGCATGCTTTCGATATAAATACAAAAATTCATATGTTAAGCGTTACAAAAGCATGAGTTATGCTTATACGTGAGATTAATCTTAAATCACATATTTTTACTCAGTTATTTCAGTATAATAATACATGTGGGATAACCACTGCATATATAGCACAAAACAACATCTTTTTGTTGAAAAATCAATGTTAAGTATCATTTGTTATCATGTGCCACATCTTAGAGCGGACGGTGTGGGCTCGCCGTGCCTCGCCGTCCGCCCTATTCGAGGCTCGCCGCCACACCGGACGAATTAATCGTGGCTCGCCGTGGAAGCCTCCTCGTCTACACGAGGAAGCAAAACGTCTGACATTGGTTTTTTTTCTTTTTTTGTTTTTTTCTTTTGTTTTCCTTTTTTTTTGTTAAGTGTTGTAAATATGTTTGTTAAGTGTTGTAAAAGTAGTGTTTATTTTAAAGTTTATAAACTAGGAAATTAAGATACATTAAACAGCAAATACAAACATTACTCAAATACACAAATTTACACAATTTAAACGTCTGACATTGGATATTTGACACACAAACGATTAACACAAATAACATACGATTAACATAAACATCGAACGATTAATGAGAAATGTTTAACAATGTTGTGAGGTTGTGAGAAATGTTTAACAATGTTGTATGATGTGTTATCTTTATCGTTTTTAATATGTTGTATCGTTTTTAATATGTTGTATCCGTATCGTATAAGTATGTTGTACTTTACTTTGAATTTGAATAAAACTCCAACGGCTAGTTTAATGGCCTTTTCGAGTATGTTGTCAATTACTTTGAATTTGAATAAAACTCCAACGGCTACTTTAACGGCCTTTTCGAGTATAAATACAATACACTTGTAATATTTGTCACAACACTTTATTTTCTCACAAACTCGTCAATTTCACAAGTAGCCTTAAAGACTTCATTTTCTCACACGCAAGTATAATAAGTGTATCGTATAATAAGTATTGGTTGTATCGTTATTTTTAATTCATGTATTTTTTTTTTTTCGTATCGTAACTTTATTATTATGTGTTTAAAATTGTTGTATTGTATTTTTAATTAAATGAAATAATTGTTTTATTTGGTCTTAAGAAAGATAGTGGTGGGGCGGTAGGTTTTCTAAATTTTGTAAATGTTGTTTTTTTATTTATTCAAACAAATAACAAATTTTTGTCTTTAGTGCACGGAGTGGCATCGGGGCTCAAATGATTGAATGCTGTTACAGAGGACGGGATCTTTGCGAATTAAAAAGTTGTGGACCATTTAATTTTATACCACTCAAGTTATGTATTTGTCCCCTATATTCTGAATTTTAAAAAAAGATTGAGAGGGGAGAAGTATTTGCCCGAAAAAATTGGACTTGAATTTGGGGGGGAAGAGGTGGAGGATTTGATTGGTTAATTTTGGGAGTTAGGTATTATGGATACTCTACTTATAACAAGTTCAATAATTATTATTCAAGTCAAGGATGAATCAGTGAATGTAAATAGTTGGTCACTTCAGAATAAAGTGTTTAGCACATGTTGAATAGTGGCTACACACAACCAAAAATATTCATCACAGGACTTTTGACTTTTTCACCATTATTTGTTTATAACAGACAACCACAAATCACGTTCAGGCATGGGTGTGGACGGTTGCGAATGAGGTATTATGATGTTCTAAAACACCAAAAGTTAAGGCATGTGGCCGTTCGAAATGGGTATAAGTAATGAGTGGGACGGGTACAAACAAACCATATTGAACCATAACATACAAGAATATATGAACTGATTATAACAACATTATAATTTGTTATTCACAATGTACGGACCAAATATTTGTCTATATGTAACAAGTTAAACATCATAGCCAGCCTAGAAAGTTCTGGTTACCTATTTTAATATTTCCATTTTGATCAAAGGTTATTATCAATGTCAGGGCCTTTTATGTCGGTAATGCTATTAGCTCCCCTTCTTTTTGTGATGGATATTAAGGGCAAGGTCTATATACTGTAACAACTTTTTTTCTAATAAATAACCGATAAAATTTCGTAGTCTCACTTAATTGACAAGATCATTGGTGAAATAGAATAAAAGTAATTGTATTGTTGATGCATTAACCCAATATGTTTGCAGAGAAGATTAAAATTTTACTGAAATTATGGAGTTCAAAATGCTAATTTCGTTATATTGACTCTTTAACATGACATACATAGCCTGAAATCACTATTAGATTTATGCATAAAAGACAATAGAATTTCAGTGCTTGCATGACATGAATAGAAGTTTCTCTCTTAAACTTAGATGTATTTTTGAACATAGCCCACACCTAACTAAAGCAAACTCAGTAGCAATGTAACTGATCAGATATAAGAGTTAAACATTTCACGAGGCGGTAAACTATAAAATAGGTAAAATAAATTTATAGAATAAAAACGTATACGTTATTACCCTCTCCAAAGCACAACAACCTTTGGTAACTCATCCAAGATCAAAGCGTCATTAAGTGACCTAGAAATGAAAAAGAGCAGGTTATGGTTATTGTTATATGTAAAAATTATTGAAAGTCTTAGGATCAAGTTTTTCGACATGATATAAAGTAACTAACTAACTAACTATTTGCTCAATGAGGAAGTGAGAAATTTTTCACAAAATATACCTTTCTAGATATGTTCAATACAACCAGTTGCTATCTGTATTGGCTTTGTTGTATATGAACCTTAAGTGCCATCCAATTATATCACCTCTACGCCATTAGGGCCGACTATTCTCCTATAACCTTCAAACCATTTGACTTGTGCATAAAAGTGCGTGCTTGTATATCCCATTCAACAACTATTTATTTCTAGTTATACTTCACATTATCTAAAATCTTGAAATAACATGATCAACCAAACCGCTCTTCACATGTGTGATAGTATTATAAACAGTAAACTTAAGAATGAGAAGGGTCCTTTGGGCTCTTAACACTCATTTAGTTTATGAGGCTTTTAATTCGTTGGACCCATTTACTTATACAACCTATATCGACCCATTTCAAAGAAAATGGGTTAAAGTTGCCACCTCTATATAAAATTTAAAGATATTTAACAAATATACGAAGAAATGTTGCCACAAAACAATCTCAAAATCTCATACATGCTTCAATACTTAATAAATTCAGGATAAACTTCATCATCACTATTTAAAGTTGGTTTTACTTTAGGTGCAGAACAATCATTTTGCAAACATTCACTAAGTCGTCGCGATACCATAGTAGGCCACCAATTTCAGAAGGCATAGTAAACCAATTTTTCGTTGTAGTAATGCAACCATAATCATTGGGCCTAAAATCAATCACAGTTGCATAAAAAGAGTAATGTCAACTCATTCAAATTATTAAACCAAATAATACCTACCTATGCACTCTTCAATAACTTTACTAAACCCCCTAATCTATATTCTATAATATACAGTAACTTAACTAACCATCCTAATATGTAAATGAATTAAACAATAACTTAACTAATCATCCTAAGCTATAAATAACAGTAACTTTTCTAATCATTAAAATTAACAATCAACGATAACCAGTGACTTCATTAATCATCCTAATCTTCATTAATCATCCTAATCTACAAATTCTAGTAACTCCGCGATGTCTATCAACGTTTTGCGATATAATTATTCAATAATCACTAAGCATCCTACTCTATAAATTACAACTTTACTAACCATCAATAGAACAATCAACAATCCACCCTAACTACACTAACATACACTAACTTCACTAATCATCGTCTATATGAATTATTGTAACTTATGGGCGTGCGACCATGTTATCATTATCATTTAACAACATTGTGTAAATAAACCACAGTAACTTCACTAATCAACCTAAATTATAAATAACAGTAACCTCACAGCTTGTAGGCCGGTCGGCTTTGCCGGTTATCAACATTCGCAAGTAAATTGCAGTAACTTTACTAATGCACAGTAAATTTACTAATATACAGTAACTTCACTCATCATCATAGTTATAATTTATAAAAACCTAGCCTCAATCAACACAACAATTAGACACACTTCACAACTAATTAACCTAACATATTTTCTAAAAATAAAAACAATGCAATCCCAAACACCCTATAGAGTTGAAACTAATACTAAAACTATATTTCTCACCCGGGTTTTAACCCATGGCCCACTTTTTCGGCCCATTACTGGAATCATCCTCAAAAAACTTCAAATAAGCATATAAAAGTGCTTAATTGGCACCAAAATAAGCATATAAAAACAACCTGTGTGTCTTTTTTCTTCTTTTTTGTTTATTTATTACATACATAGGGGGTGTTTGTTTGGGCTTATATAGCCGACTTATGGCTTATTTGTTTTTTGGCTTATATTTGTCCAACACATTTAAGCTTAAGGGGGTGTTTGGGAATGCTTAATGAAAATGTTTTTGTGCTTATAGTTTTTTAGACTATTGCATAAGCAGTTTTTAGCTGCGTATATTTTACTTATTTGATTCCTTTCAAAGAAGATAATAAGGTTATATGTTTGGGATGGAATCGATAAGCACATTATCACTTGCAATTTTTCTCAGAAGTTCAACATTAGCAATCCCAAACACTCCCTAGATAAAATAAACAATAAAAAAATATTATCTCTGGTATGAAACTCAATAATCAGTTTTAATAAACAATCCCAAACACCCACTCAACAAAGCAAATTAAGGATGTGAACTTACACGCGTCTAAGAAACAATGCCTCCTTTATGTTTCATTCACATAAACCATCATACTGATAGTCACTAATGAGCTGGATTAAAACCAAAAAGGAAGCATGTAATAACCAAGATTTCAGGTCCAGCTCAGGTCAAGGCACACATACAAAATAAAGACATGAAAATAATGAAGTAAATTAGTACAACAAAAACAAACCATGTGACTCTTACAAAAAAGTTGGTGGCGGGGTTTTTGGTATACTTAATAACTGTCCTATTAAGATAAAATTAGTTTTAAAATATGATAAAGGATTTTATGATCTTACAATTGACATCTAGTAGCCTTTTCAATTTGATGAGAATTGACTACACATATAAGTGGTTGAAGCTATATCCATCATGCAAGTCAATATTATGATCAGAAGCTTGAGAACGGGCGTATCCTTGTGGATTAGAACATCCAAAAGGAATCGACGCTGCATATAGTACTTCTGTGTATTAGAGAACTATAATAGTCTGAGATTGTTTCTCAAGGACATTGAGAAAATTGTAATATGATCATCCAAATACTAATAAAACACATGGTTAAATTATTTGTGCTTACTTAAACTATATATGCCTGCTAATAGGAGTCTTGGGTTTTAGTAACAGTTTAAACAACCTAGTATTGGGACTAAGAGTGCATATACCTTTTCAAATCGATCAACCGTAGCTCAAGACCTGTTACAACAAACTACATGTTTTACTAACCTTTTCAAACAATTCCCAAATAAATGTTAATGCTGAAACAGTTTGTAGCATCATAATTAAGCAATTCACATCCTTATTTTGTATAATTATCTCTGCAAAGCAATGACTTAATACATATTTTCTCTTGCCATCTATTGTAAATTTTCATTAGACTTGTTGATTCAAACTGAATTTTGTTTTTCCTACGTAACCAACATCAATAGTCTACCTGATTTGATACAAAATACTAAACTTAATTAAACACATTGATATTGATGTATCAAATTGCTAAATAAATTTATTTATACCCGATTACTAAATAAAATCATGGATAAAATAGAAAACCATACCTTGTAACATTCGTGTTGCCCTTTTATATCATAGGCTCATGGCTAAAAGTACTCCAATTGTGACATGAGATTCATTATTGGGAATATAGGTACGATGGTTTTCTTTATCTTTTGGGAGGAGTGATTTTTCTGGGACTCGTTATTTGAGAAGGGGTAGGATTTACTCCGGCTTTTTTTTTCTTTAAATTACATTTTTCACCCACGATTATGAAAATTACCATTGAAGCCCATGTGTATTTTCGGGTTTTTTTGTACATATGAGTATAAAAACGATTTTTTAAACTTTTTTTGGCAAATTAGGAAATAATTAGGTTTAATTATTTTTTAAATCCAGAAAAAAAAAATTCAAATTAAAAAAACTATTACTAAAAAAGGAACGATTTGATTTTTTTGAAATGCAAAAGTCCCCACTTGGGGTTTTGTTTTATTATATAAAAGATTTATATTCTTAAATGAAATGAATTTGTTTTATTTGGGTATTTAATTAAAAGAAGAAAAAAAAGATAGTGATGGGGCCGGAATGAGGAGTTTGTGGCTTGTTGTTGTAAGGGGGGGTTGTTTGTTGTGGTTTGTTGTGGTGACGTGGCATCAAGTGGGGCCAGAATGAGGAGCAAAATTTGCTCACCACACCTAGTCCTCTTAGGGTGCACGGAGTGGGCTTCGGGCTCAATGGAACGGGCTTGCGGGCTTGCGGGCTAATGGCTGCCGGTTCAGCGGGCTAGGAGGACGGGATCGTTTGGCGAGTTAGAAGCACGCTTCGGTTTGGAAAGTCAAAGGTTTATTTTATGCATTAGTTAGTTGTATTTTGTGCATTAGTAGTTATGAATATTTAAAAAAAGATTTGGGATCGGAGGGTTGAGAGTGATGGTTGCCAGTAAAAAAGGTTGGATTGAGGGTTGGAGGGTTGAAATGAGATGGAGGGATTTGATTGGTTAAAGTTTGGGAGAGTTGGAGGGATGGAGAGGATGACTCCCTCCACCCTTATAAACCAAAGTTAACTAATTGCTGACAAGTCAAAGGAGTGAAGTGCAGTGGCAATGAGACAAACCTAAGTTGGATCACATGCGAGACACTCAGCCAGTGGTTCAGCACATGTTGAAGTAGTGGCTCACACCACTGAACCCAATAATATATCACTCACGGGACTTTTGACTTTTTGAACCACCATTATTTTTTGTTTTCTAAACACCAGTACACCACCAAAAAATCCCACGTTAACAAGGCATGGGTGCTGTCCGGTTCGCATGATCGTATTTGTTTTCTAAACACCACCAAAAAATCCCACGTTAACAAGGCATGGGTGCTGTCCGGTTCGCATGATCGTTACGCGTATAAGTTTTTTAATGGAGGGGAATAATGCTTTGGGTACAAAGCATATATACTTGAACCAAACCTATACAAGAACTATAAGGCTGATACTATCCAACAACATATAACTTACTGTCTATTCACAATTTTCACGCGCACGAGATTTTCTATATGTAGTACAAGTTTACAACCACTCATAGTCTCAAGCGACTCGGATAAAGTATCTGGTTCACCCTTTGTAATACTTTTATTCCCGGCAATTTTTGATCCAAGTATTTAGTCAAAATTGTCAAGTGACCTGTTTATGTCGGAAAAGCATAGTTACATTCTTTTTGTCGCATGGACTATACCCATGGGCCATAAAGGTCTATATACGTGTAACGAACGTTGTTTTGTATCAGTTCACCAGAGTGAAATAACCTGAAATGAGATATTCGTAGTTTCTCACCTTCACAAATTACAAGATTCATTGAGTCGAAAATAAATTCTAAAAGGGTGAATCTTGGTATTTAGTTGTATCATGAACAATTTTTGCAGAGAGGAGATTAAAACTTTTGACTGAAACTTATGGTTCAGTTCAAACATGCTAATTTCGGTTTTATGTGACTCTTTATAACTACATTAGCTTATAGACCCGTGGAATCACGGGGTATTAAAAGAATTTATGCATAAAGAAATTAAGAGTTATATTAAAGTAAGAAAGAAAAACGAATGTAAACAGTTTGAAATGTTTTGTGAATGGAATAATAATTAGTAACTGAACGATCGTATAAACTACTATGGCTGTAAATATCTATGTAACAAATGTCCATTGCTCGAACTACATTTCTCAATACTTGTCACTTCAATCTTCGTACCTATCCAAAATGAATATAAACCTGCACATGTGTACAGAAACACATAAAATTAGACAGATTATTTTGATTACATGGTATTAAGCTTCAAATAAATAATACTATTAGTTACAAAACGTTTACTTGCCACTAACCGTTTGAAGCTACATAATGTGCTCATTGGATTACAAAAACTGTGTTAATCGTAAGCTAACCTTTTTAAATAAAGCAATAAGGTTTTTGCACATTTGAATACACTTCGGATTACTTTCAACCCGTTCAACCATTTTCTTACCCATTAGAGAAGAAACATAAGTAGTTAATCATTTGGTACTTATAATAAACATCAACATATCATCAGAATGTACCTTATTCTTAAAAGGGTAACGAACATATTTAGGCTCATTAGTAGGATACTTTCTTTTATATGTACACAGCTACAACCAAGTACTCACACTGAAATGCATGAAATAGTTTCAAATCAAATGCAATATGGAACATAAATGATCAATTATATGCCAAAGAACACCAAACAAAATTATTAAACAGAACAAAAAATAAACCTGGGTTGGAAGCCTCACAATGAGTCTTTCAGGTTCTCTCATTTAGCATTAGTCTCTTAATCAGGTTATGGTGTGCCGCCCACATAATAAAACAATCATTGGAATATCTATTACTCCAATAGGTACATAAGAAGATAGTTATCCAAAAACTTAAGCAACCATGTGAGCTACAAATTATCAACATATTGATTTGTCGAACTCAAGGGGGACCAACTAAGAAGAGGAATAAATACTTACAGCAGCAGAGGAGATTAGACCTGAACTATCAAGACCCTCTTTACCACAAATGAATCAAGTGATCCCTTGCAAAACATTGAATAAAGAGCTTTGAAAGCTGGTCTATGCCAAAAAACATGACATTGACTTTAGCCATACTAATTTTTGTATTGTTTAGCCATACTAATTATCATCTATATTAGCACTCAAATAAAACATTCATTTACAATCAAACCAAGTATAATGCGGAATGAACCTCCCATATGAAACCAAACACCAACAAAATACTTATTAGGTCGATCCTAGAACACTAACTAAGAAAAACATACCTTTAATTTGTTTGTCTCCTCCAAATCATAAAGCTATTATATTTATTACAAAGCTAAAGAGGGACCTGGTAAAAATATTAAGAAAAAGACTAACTGAGTTGTTTCACTCCGGCTTTTTCAGAAAAACTTACCTTTAATGAGCAATACCAAACGCCCCATTATATGGTAAATATTGCTTTCTTACGGATTTACATATAAAGATCTCTTAAAAAGTAGAAACCACATAACCACAGTATGGTTTTATTGCCGCTGGTGTGTGCGGCAACAAAAAAACCCGAACATTTGATAATACTATAACCGAGCTGTTTCACTTCGGATTTTTCAGAACATACATAACCAACCCAAGATACGCAGTCGGTTGTAGGTGTTGTTCATTTGCTAGTTTCAACTATACTGACCGAGTTTTTCACACCGCTAGTCCTAAACACCTATATTGAAAATTGTAGTGAAGAGTCTAAAGAGTAAAACACAAAATTTGCCAATGTCAATTGAAAATTGTGGGTGTACATCACATTTATATAGCACATGTTCGATCCCTACATAATTATAAAGTATGACATACAAAATCATAACAACAAAAAAGCCATAACATAAAATTTGAAATTGAGAACAATGATTAGAGAGATGAGAGACTTACCATTGAAATTAAACTACACTTTGAAATTGAGTACAATGATTAGTGCTTGCTCTAATGAAAAAGATGGCAAAAAGTTCAGCTTTTATGCAACTTACTTGACATGAAGTTAACGCAATCTAGTCCTACTAAGCATTCAGAAATATGGGACTAATCACACACTTGACTCTTTTGAATAAATGTAGTACCAGACCAATGCAAAAGGATTCATTAGAGCAACCCCAAATACCCAATAAAATAACGCTACTACTATGTTTGAAATCGCAATTTTGTAGCAGGCACAAACACCCCTTGAAAAGACCCGAACAACACTTTTGTCCATAAGTTTTTGGCAGACCAAACACCCTTGTGATCTTCAACAATTATACCCAAACACCGATTTTAAACATCAGTTTTGCACCTGACTTAAACAACTAATAAAGTGTTGTTTCTTAGCAAATCGAGACACCCCTTAAAAAGACCACAACACCCCTTGAAAACTTAAAATGACCCAATCACACCATTTAAAACTATTGGTTAGCCTAATACACCCCTTGTTCTTAAAGCCGAACCTATATAGAAGAACATTCAACTCTTATATGACTTTTATATTTAATATTTATTCGTACCTGAAAGTTCTCCATTTATAAACACGTGACGAGCATGAACTGTTGACCGCACCAAGAGTTTGGGATGCTCCCCGTTTCTGAAAAAGGATTCAGAAGAACCAACTTCAACACTGCACGCAATAAAAATACATCAGTAGGAACTCAGAAAGGACTAATCGATCCTGTCATGTTCAGTGCATGTATTGTACCCATAAGGCTTTTAATATGATGTTCCAGCTACTAAATCCATATGACATGAATTGGAGTTTATATAAAAATCCTTATCGATGTGGTTGTTTATTATATTTTATAGTGTTGTTAGTAAGAAAAAGCCAATATAAGATTATAACCCAAATTAACATGACAATACAATCTTAGATTGAACTATGATGTTGGGTATTTGGTCGTAACTGTCTAAGCTTCTTCTTAATGTTTTCGCTAGTCAAAGAACTCTTTTTTGCAGCCTTGTATGCTCTGGTACAGCGGCTCTGTTTAGCATAAATATAAATTTTGTCGATTTTATAGCAAGTCACTATATAAGAAAAAAATGGGATTGGCAAAAGTAAGACTTGCATTCTAATAATTTGATTAACTTATTCAAATATGAACACATAATTTAGTGCATATGCGTTCATAGTTGGGCCATAGTTATATATACATGATCATATGTGAAGTGTTGCTTTTCTGTTCTAGTTCCTATAATCTCAGTATAATACACTGTAATTTACAGTCTTACTTTTTTTTTTCTCGAACTGTCACCGAAATATGCATTGATCCCCGCTACATGCATCATTCAAGCTACATTGGTCCTGCAATAGAGAAAAGAATAATCAACATAAAGATGACATTGTCTCGTTTTATATGGGAAACATATCAACTGCAGAATGTAGAAGTAAGCAGGTATAAGCCTGTTGTTAATAGCTTGCTTTGTGCTTTTATTTCAGATTTGTCTGAAATGGGAATCTCCTCCACAGACTCTGCTTATCATAACAAAACCAAACTCGACTTCTGTTAAAGTTATTTTTGTAGAATGGTCAGGTAGCGTCCAATTGTACACACTTGATTTAGTCTAAACATACACACTTGATTCGATAAAAAGCAATTGTATGTGGTAGGGCAGTATAAAACCACATCACCCAATCACTCAAATTTAACACCTCTAAATCAAATTCAAATCAACCATAACACAAATAAAAACACCATTAACACAATGAAGATTATAATAACAAATGACATAAATTCTTACCGGTGAAAATGAGTTCTGTACAACAGTTGGACCGCCAAACCGCACCTATTTCGTTTTTCCTTTTGCCCTAAAAAAACACTAAAAGATACACAACTAATAAATCCGTTGGATGACTTTTGGGAAAAGCGCAGCGAATTAATGTGAAGATACACAACTTACATCATCAGCTTAGTTTATTTCAGCACCCCCTATCAACGTCTCTTCCAACCTACTGATAACGAGATTGCCATCCATAAATGTGACCAACTGATCTAACCAAACAAATAAAACCAATCAATGAACACTTCGAATAAACCCAAAAGGTTATTCAATAGAAATAACAATTCTATCTAAGGGACATTTAGATTGCTTAAAAAATGAAAGGCTTCATAAGAACTGAATTTCTAACCTTATCGAGATCAACTTTGTTGGATAATAGCCTCCAGATGCCGGTTCCATCAAAGGAATTCTCACTATGAGCTACAACAGCACGCTGCTCCTTGAGACGTTGAGCCACAACCTGAGCTACCTTTATAGTTCTACAAAGAACGTGTCATGAGAAGCAGGTTGCACTTGAGCCACAATCTGAGCTACCTTTTTAACCATTTTTATACAAAATTAATACAGACATTTCATCAAACACCTTAAGTGTAGAAACATAGTCGACCTAATAATTCATCAAGGTGATTTCCCACATTCTTTTCTAGGGGTTTGGTAAAAAAAAATTAAATGTGAACATAATCAATGGAAAATATCCCTGAAAATGAATCGAAACCAAATAATTACAATATAGAACTAATAATTCGAAACCCTTAATATTATAATTGAATCGGTACTTACCAATTCTTCCATGTTGACAGCATACAAATCACTGGCACACTGATCTAACAAACGAATAATTTTCCCAATTCAAACAAACAAAATATAATAAATTTAATTTACCACCAATTCATACAAACAATTTTCCCCAATTTTTTTCTAGGGTTTTGGTAGAACGAAAATTAATTGAACCTATTTAATCAATGCGGTTTGAGAAGAATTTTTTTTTTGGGAGCCATTAACTGATTTGAGAAGGAATATGGGTGAAATGAAACTGCCTTTAGAAATTGATTTAGGAGCGTGTAGAGGAAGATTCAATTGGAGGAGAAAGTGGAAACTAATTAATCGGGTTTGAAATTTTTTTGCTATTCTGTTAAGAGCATTGAATGTCAGACACCGAATGAAGCTAAAGGAGAATGCTAAAGATGTTTTGTACGCAATAAATGATTGACCAATAGGAGAAGAGACACATCAGGGCATTGATTGCATTTGCTGCTTCAAATAGTTGTAACATGTAGCTGTTTATTATATAGTATAGATTAACTGATTTAAAGTCAACTTACTTCATTACCTCAAAATGTGGGCAAGTTGATAATCAATATGAGTATTTTCACTGTCTAGATAGAGAGACCTTAGTTCAACCTCGATCTTTAATGATATCATTTAGGCACGTGATATACTGACCCTCCCTATTAATACTATACTAACCCTCTCTAGATTCCTCTTGTACATTTTTTTTTTTTTTTTTTTTTTTTTTTGTAATGTTTTTTTTTTTTATGTGTTATTTTTTAGTGTAATGTTTATTTTTTTTACAAACTAAACGTGAAGATTATTAATGTCATCTAAAAGCTCATGTAGCATTGCACCCGACTGACATGCGTGATCCTCGGGATTCCTTGCCAATTCCAGTGATGCCTCGAGCGTCTTATTTCTTGTCATCAACAACTTGTTTTGAGAAACTAACATCTTGTTTCTTGTTTCAAGCTGGTTAATTTTATTATCTTTAGCAACGCAGTTTGAGCACTGCGTTGAAGAAGAAGCTTGACTAAAGTACTTCTTTTGAAACTCATCCTTCCACATAAAGTACCGACAACCATAGTCTTTTGTTCCTGGCTGTTACATGTTAAGAAAATAATAAGAAATGTATTATTAACAAACAAATAATTTACATAACTAAGCAAACGTATGATTACTTACCACTGAAAGAGGACATGCGTAATACGGTCGCCCATAACTAGCTTCTTTACGGGATATCCTCTCTATAATGAATCCGTTCTGACAGCGACACATGTAAGGATTATTTTGTTTCACCTGGACAAAGAATTAATTTAAATAATACAAACAGTTATTTACAACATAAATCAGTAATCATTCACAATGTTTTGTCGGTATAATTATTTACAACATAAATCAGTATTCATTTACAATGTTTTGTCTGTATAATTATTTACAACATAAATCAGTAACCATGTACTATGTTTGTGTTCGTATAATCTCATTATACATGTGTAGTTGATCTTGATACAAAGTTTGCCATCCGGATGCAGCGGCAACTCTGTGGTGCCTCCATTGTGGGTGAATATATGGAAATGGTGAGTTTTCGTCTAGCGTAAGATGAATGTAGTGACCACAATCTCCACTCCCCACACGGCCAATCACAAGGGGGCCAATTCCTTGTGATACATCTGGAGGAGAAAAAAATGGAAAACACGTAGTGCATCCATCGTTTGATATAAATACAACATGCCGGTTAAGCACTGTAGCAATAACCAACCCCGTGTTTGGCATAAGCATCCAGTGTTCTTGCGAACAACCACTATCATATAACCAGTTTATTCTCCTCCAAAGATTGGCATAGTCCACTTGTTGCCACAAACGTACGTAAAACTCATGATTAATTTCCAACTCTTGCAATAAAAACCTTCGGACATTGAGCCAGTTGTGTTGGCCTTGACCAATACCGTGGGCAACGCACCGAAACCCACAATTTCCATCACCTTCCACATTATAGATACTTGTGATGTATCGACGGAAAAGCTGTGGAAGCTGCTTAATGAAATACTCGCTCTCCGTATTTCCAACGTATAACTTGTGTCTGGGACTTCTTTCAACTCCAGGACCCATGTAAGAACTATGTCTCGCAGGTTGCTTGTTCAAGTCCGGGACTTTTGTAGATCTTATATTTGTGCTTCTTCGACTTGGATCTACGGTTGGTACTTTATTCAAGTCCGGGACTTTTGGTGCATGGGACTTTTTGTCCTTTGCGCTCGGTCGTCCACGAGTATTTTTTTGAACAGCAGGTTGACGTGTATCAACAGATTCTGGATTGTATATCCCCCTCATCTTATTTAACATATTTTTTTTCACAAACGATGACATTTTGCCAAAAACTTTTCACAAACCGAACCCGTTTACACAACTTTTTTTTTATACAAAGAAATAAAAAAAATAATAATAATAAAAAAAAATCTAAAACCGCGTTTATCTTACCCCTAAACCACTACCCAGCCCACAGAAACCCACCCACTATCTTATCTCTTCCCACCCCACTCACTTCATTCGTCCTTCGTTGAATACTTTCTCACCTTTCTCTCTCTCACTCAAACCCTAACCCACCCCCATCCCATCCTTCTGAAATATTCTCTGTCACTCAAACCTCCACCTTATGGTGGTTTTGTGATGTTCTTGATGGGTGGGTGGGTGGGTTTCTGTGGGCTGGGTAGTGGTTTAGGGTTAAGAGATAAGACGCGGTTTTAATTTTTTAGATCTTTTTAGATCTAAAAAGATGGAGAGTAATTTGTGATGGTTAGATCTTTTTGTGAAGGTTAGATATATTTGTGGTGGTTTCTCTGTGGTGATGGTGGTTTTTCTGTGATGATGGTGATATATTTCAGTTAACCTTTGTTAATTGAAAGATTTATTAAGTAATTTATCAGATCTATAAGTTTTTTATAAAACGCCTAATTTTTTAAAAATTAGGGTTTGGTATTTCTTGAGGGTTTTTCAAAATTAGATTGATATATTTCAATTAACCTTTGTTAATTGAAAGATTTATTAAGTAATTTATCAGATCTATAAGTTTTTTATAAAACGCCTAATTTTTTAAAAATTAGGGTTTGGTATTTTTTGAGGATTTTTCAAAATTAGATTGATATATTTCAGTTAACCTTTGTTAATTGAAAGATTTATTAAGTAATTTATCAGATCTATAAGTTTTTTATAAAACGCCTAATTTTTTAAAAATTAGGGTTTGGTATTTTTTTTGGGGATTTTGATTTTTAAAGACTGCTTATGTGCTTATTGTGCTTATTCTGGTATTATTGTGGTTATTTGTTTAGAAACTGCTTACTCTGCTTATTGTGCTTATGTGCTTATGTGCTTATTGTGCTTATGTGCTTATTGTGCTTATGTGCTAGGAATAAAATGGGCTTTAAAAATATGATGGTTGTTCTCTGTGTTTATTAGATCTATTTTTTTGATAAAAATATGATGGTGGTTTCTTGATGGTGGTATTTTTTGGGGATTTTGATTTTTAAAGACTGCTTATGTGCTTATTGTGCTTATTCTGGTATTATTGTGGTTATTTGTTTAGAAACTGCTTATTGTGCTTATGTGCTTATTGTGCTTATGTGCTAGGAATAAAATGGGCTTTAAAAATATGATGGTGGTTTCTCTGTGTTTATTAGTTAATTGGGTGTAAACGGGTTCGGTTAACACCTTGACCCTCCATCTTGAATGGTGTGGAAACCTGCTCTGGCCAACCCCAGTCCAATTGACTGAATCTTTGTTATATCTTGGGTGTGAGTTCCTTTTCATTTCTGCTTATGTGCTTATTGTGCTTATGTGCTTATTAATACTAGGAATAAAAGGCAACAGATTTGAAACTTGTTTTTTTTTTTTAAAAAACCGAGATACGGCGATGATGATTTAAAAAAAAACTTGATTTTGGCGAGGCATTTCCGAATGGACGGCAAAATAAATTTGATTTTGCAACCTTTGATGTTGCAGCCATATATGATAAAACTTGCTTATGTGAAACTGCTTATAATCTGAGCCTAATGTTATCTCGATGTCTTTTTAATGTTTTTTATACATGTAATATTGAAAAAGCGCAAAATTTATTATTACCTCTTGTGTGTAAAATGGTGAATTCGACATTTTTGGCTTTCACTTGCGGCTTGTGTGTTTGTGCAGCTGATTGTGTTTCACTTGCGGCTTTCACTTGCGGCTTGTGTGTTCGGTTAGTATGACCCTTGTGTGTTCGTGATATACTGACCCTCCCTATTAATACTATACTAAACCTCCCTACCTAGCTGATTGTGTTTCACTTGCGGCTGTCACTTGCGGCTTGTGTGTTTTATACATGTAATATTGAAACTGCTTATAATCTGAGCCTTTTGTGGTTTGTAGCTCAGATTGTGATACCTTGTGATACTGCTTTGTTTGTGATTGAGAGTTGCTTTGTGCTTCAGAGTTGCTTTGTTTATAATAGAGCAAAGCTGCAGTTTGAGAATCCTGCAAAGCTGCAGTTTGAGAATCTTACTATTGAGCTTGTGAGAATCTTACTATTGAGCTTGTGATAATCTTACAGGCTTGGTATGTGCTTAAACACATACCTTTTCTTGACCAAAACCGGACCAAAATAACCAAAAACCCGACCAAAATGCCAAAAGATATTGTGTTTTTGTGTTTTTGTATGTGCAGGGATGGATATCGTGAAAATTGACAAAAGACACGGAAAACCCGAGAAAACGAGCACGAGATACGGAAAAGACTCAGAGCCGAATCCGGGAAAGACATACTTGGTCAAAAATTCAAGAATCACCCTTAGATCAACTTTGATGAATTGGCAAGTTCAGTCCCTTGAGGATTCAGAATTTACATTTATGGTCCCTTTAATCAAAAATACTTAAAATCCATAACTAATTCCTTAAACCCGGATCCACTTTTAAACATTTCCCAACCCACACTTTATATTAAACCCAACCCACTTACCTAAACACCTAGCCCAACCCACTACTTACCCAGCCCACTATCTCTCTTGACCCGATCCGCTCACAAAAACCCGGTCAGCCTTATTATTGAACCCAGTCAAACAAAAAAATAAAATAACACCACACACACTCATACGCGCCCCCAAATATTCACTAAACCCAGAAAAATACTGTTACACGAACCCTAGCTATTTACCGTACCAATTTTACAGCAATTAAGGGTATATTCGACCAATCATTGGCCCTTCTAGAAGTTCCTGACAAGGAGAATGACACATGGCAGCGAGTGATTGGACCGAACACGCGTAAAGTTTGATCAAACGGTGGGAAATGAGGAGTGTTGAGCAAGGATTGATCTAAGGGTGATGGATAGCTCAAGTTGCACGCGGATTGCCAGGGTGGAAGTCCCAGAAGGTTCATTCGAGCTCTATAAATAGAAGAGGATTTCTCCTCATTTCGGTGTGTAGGATTTAGTAGTGAAACTCTGTCATTTTTATTTCTCAATTGTAATCTCCTTTTAATAGTGAAATCCAGTTTTTAATCAATGAAAGTTTAGTTTACTTCTTTATATTTCAAGCTTCTTCAATCTTACTTTTTAATCTCTATTTAGTTTAATTTTAGTTTAAATAGCTTGTTACTGTTTTATTATAATCTAGCAATCAATTTCAGTTAGTATCTTAGTTAATAGTTTATTGTTATTCATTTAATCTAAAGAAAAAAAATATTTTTCAAATTTCAAAAAAAACAGGCTTCAATAAGTTTGATTTCATTTAGATAAAGTGCATTTTAGCTGTCCATAGCTTTAGTGAGCTTGAGTAAGGTCTCAATCAGTCTAATTCTCATAATTTATCAAAAAGTCAAACGTTCATAAGCTCATTCAACAGCTTGATACATAAGTGGAGTATATTTAGAGGAGTTTAGACTATAAAAGGAAATTTTAGTTAGATAGCATAGTGAATCCCCTCTGTTCTAGCTGAGGGGAATTTACCTTGTGAGTTTTACTTTTCATTTCTATTCAATTCTGCATCAGTAGTTCAAAGTAGTATAGATCTGTGCTAGTTGGTTTGATTTTGTTTATTAAGTGTTAAAGTTGCTGAATATTGTTAGATTGGATCATTTCATGTTAGTCTGCTATTGAATTTTAGTAAAACTGTTTGAAACTGCTTCATTATTGCTATTTGAACATCTGTGATAATTAGTGGTCTGTGATCTTGTTACTGAGTTTGATTTAGGTTGCTTGATCATAAATTCAGTTTGTTTGATGGAGATTTAATCTAAATCTAATTGTTATTTCATAACAGTTTCATAGCAGTCACTTTAAGGGTGTTTGGATTAGTAAGCAAATAGGAGTTGTAGGCTTGTGTAAGTGGCAACAATAGTTTACAAAGTTCACTTAGGTTAATATTAGTCTAAATAAAGCTTAATATTAGTAGTTTAAAACACAAAAGTCAAAATTAGATTTCAATTTAGTTTACTGCTGCAATTAGATAAATCAGTAGGCCATTTTTCTTTTGTAGGTGCATAGTAGATCAAGTCAACTTAATTTGGATTCATAGCTGCTTAATATAACACAATAAATCAGTAGGATCAATCAAAATAGGATTTAGTCAAAGTTTTCAAAACAATCAAAAAGTCAAAAAAATTAGTATAAGCAGAAATAGCATAGATTTCTAGAGCACTTGTAGGATTCAATAGTGTTTGGAAATAGGTTGGATTGGTGATTTTAGTAGCTTGCCAGCTTGTGAATCTAGATCAACAAGAAAATCTTAGTTTGGAACTCATTAGCTTATCTCAAATTAAGCTCAAAGTTGGTTGTCTGCTAGATATCTCCCCTGCTTTTCAGTTTTAAGCCAAGTTCATAAGTAGTTTTCTTGCAATCTATTTGAGTTAAGTGTGAGATTTTTGGGGCAAAAGCTAGTCAAGCTAGCTGTTTATCAGTTTCTGCTTTTGGTTTTCTATTTTCAGCTTATTTGGTTAGCTTATTTGAGTCTCATTTTTGAGCTTGTTTGACTGTTTTCAAAAGAGTGTGAAAAACTTAACTGTTTTGTGTTCGAGCTGTTTTCCAGCTTATTCCAGCTTGTTTAAATTCATTTCTCTTCAAAAAATTAGTGTTTGTTAATTGTTAATTGAATTTCAAAAGAAGAAAAAAAAAAAATATATAGTTTAGTAAATTTGTAGTAACTCAGGATCGAACCTGGGTTGTTTTCTAGTTCTAAAACGTTTTTAATTTTCAGTTTTTACCAATTAGTCCCCTAGTTTCAGTTTAGTCTAATTCAGTCCCTATTTTTCTTTTAAAATCGTTTTCAGTTTTATACAAGTTTCAGAAAAGTACCAGTTAGTCCATGTCTTTGTTTGAGAATATTTAAAGTTTCAGTTTTTACATTTTTAGTCCTTAAACTTTTATAAACTTTTGTTTCTTTATTTTCTTTTATAAAATTAGTTTTTATAAATTACATTTTCAGTCCCTTGAGTTTTTAGCTTTGCATTTTAGGTTTATATCTTCACTATTAGTTTTATAAGTCTCGGGATTAGCCCGGGATTTGCGTTATTTGACTTCTTTTTGTGTGCATTTATTTTGATAACGTAGATTGCTTTTTTAAATTTTCCATATTTTAGTGTAATCAACACCAAAATAATCACTTTCACGTTCACTTATTCACTTCACATTTTCACGACACCGAATCATTTAAACGCCGTCAAACCTTCGTTGGGAGAACGACCCAGGGAAATATTTTCACAAATATTCCTTTGGAAAACGACTTAATCAAAATGGCGCCGCTGCCGGGGAAGGCTTGAAACGTTGTCGTTGATTCATATCGTATTTTGTGTTTTGAAGATCCTTCCTCGGAAGTTATCGTTTTATAAAAAAAAAAAATACAAAAAGAAAATAAATAAAACACTTTTCCTAAAGTGTTTTCAAAAATACAAAAATAAAATAAATCCTCACTTTTCTTCAAAAGTGTTGTAAACCATTCCGAAATAACAACAAAACAATCGTGAAATCATTTGATTTTCGGATTATTTTTTCGATTACAACCTATACAAGTGGTTTAAGGATGGTCTTGACATTAAATTGCAGACCGAAAGAGGCGGGTTTTTAATTAGCTTCGGCAGACCTTTGCTTCTCCGCCACTCTGCGCGTAATCGTAAGAGAAACGAATATTGATTGACGGATCGGTACCAAAAAAAATAAATTAAAAAATTAAAAAAATAAAAATCCAAAAATATTTTCATTTTCAACTTTTGTTTTCGATTTTTCTTCTTGATTTCATTTTGGTGTATGCACACCCGTTCTTCTTCTTCAAACCCTCTTCTTTCACCACTTTCTAATCCCGAGAGGATTATCCGTCAAAACAACCGTGTTCATTTCTCAACCGTTGAAGAAATGGCCGATGAACCAAACAATCAACACCCTCCGGTGGGTGTTAATGTTAATGCCAATCCGGCTCCCGATCTCCGACCAATGGAAGAATTACTTCAATCACCTTTCAATGGTGGTGGCAAAGCAATCGTGATACCCGATATGTTTGCAAATCAATTTGAAATAAAAACCGGGTTACTTAATCTTATCACCGGTATTTCCTTTCACGGTTTCGAAAATGAAGATCCTCATTCCCATGTCCAGAAATTCATTGACATCACCGAAACACTTAACTTGAATCACGTTCCTCATAATGTGCTTAAATTGAGGTTGTTTCCTTTTTCTCTCGTAGGAGCAGCCCGGACTTGGCTCGATAAGGAACCTCCTAATTCAATCTTTACATGGGATGATTTAGCCTCTAAGTTCGTGAACTACTTTTATCCTCCTTCTAAAACATCGAATCTCAGAAATCAAATCACTCGATTTCAGCAAGCTTTCGATGAATCATTCAACGAAGCTTGGGATAGATTCAAAGAGTTGTTAAAGAAGTTTTCTAATCACGGATTTTCAACCTTGCTTCAAATTGATACTTTCTACAATGGGTTAAATCCATCTGATCAAGATTCACTCGATTTTGCTGCGGGTGGAAATTTTCTGACTAGAAACACTCAAGAAGCTTTGACTATCATTGAAAATAAAGCCAGAGTGAGGAATTCTAGAACCAAAGCTCAAGTTTCAAATATGAGTAACAAATCAGATGATGCTTTCACCCGAGCTCTTAGCAAACAAGAAGAAGCTTTTGCCTCTTTCACTAAACAAATCGGGCGTCTCATTGATAAAGAAAGACCTTCTCAGCCCGTCAATGTTGTGAATCAAAAATGTGAGACTTGTGGTGGTCCGCATCCTTATTATGATTGTCAAGCCTTCGGTGGCCAAGGTTCGAATGCTACCGTAGCATCAGTAACCTACAATCAAATTCAAGGATTCCGTCCTCAAAATAACCAAATGGGACCACCCGGCCTTTCTCCATTCCACAACAATCAAAACCATTTCCCTCAACATTACAATCATCAAGTCAATATTGTAAACCAAAGTTGTGAAACTTGTGGTGGTCCACATCCGTATTTCGAGTGCCCAGCCGCCGGTGGCTACACTCAAGAGAACGTTTATGCTGCTACGGGATCCTACAATCAGGGAGGTAACGGTTACCAACCTCAAGGAGACCGTAATCTTCTCAGCTACCGTTCTAACAATTATCTTGGACCACCAGGTTTTAATAATCCAGCTTCGAACAATCAGAATCAGAACCAAAACAGAAATAATCAATTTGTTCCAAACCAAAACCGTAACAACCAAGGGAATTACCACCCACCAAATCCAGGAAATTACCATCCTCCCCCTAATACCAATCAAGTTCATAACCAAAACAACCGTGGGCAAAACCTTAATCAAGGAAACCAAAACTACAACCAAGGATTCATTCCGCCTCCGTCGCCCACGGATGAGTTGCTTAAGCAGATTATGCTTCAGAATCAAATGACCCTTAAGAATCAAGAAGATATGAATAGGAAGTTTAATCAACAACAAGCCGAGATTGCTGCAATGAAAAAATCTTTAAATGATCGACCCTCGGGCTCGGGTACTACTTCTCTCCCAAGCAACACGGTCGCCAACCCGAGGGGCGATGTTAAGGCGATCACTACAAGGAGTGGTGTTTCTTACGATGGACCCACGGCTCCGACTACCTCTTCTTCTCTTCCTCCTAAGGTAGTCACCCGTGAGACCGAGGTGACAAAGGACATGGAACCTCCTACTAACAACGGAGGAACCAAAGACGTCCAACCTACGGTTGTCCATCCATCTGAACCAAAGAACGTTGAGCCCGAAAAAGCTCCCGAAGAAGCTTCCGTAACAGCAAAACTTCCATATCCTTCGCGATTAAATGATCAAAAGCTCCGCGAAAAAGCTTTAAATCAAATGGAAAAATTCTTTCAAATCTTCCAAGATTTGCATTTTGATATAAGCTTCGCGGATGCTTTGCTTTTGATGCCAAAATTTGCTTCTACAATCAAGAGTTTATTGAGCAATAAAGAGAAATTATTTGAGCTCGCAAAAACCCCTCTGAACGAAAACTGCTCAGCGGTACTCCTTAAAAAGCTTCCGGAAAAGCTTGGAGACCCGAGGAGATTCCTCATTCCATGTGACTTCCCGGGGTTGGTTGAATGTCATGCCTTGGCCGATCTAGGTGCGAGCATCAACCTAATGCCGTTATCCGTTTGGCAAAAACTTTCATTGCCCGAACTTACCCCAACTTGTATGACCCTCGAGCTTGCAGACCGGACCACAACTATTCCGCTTGGCATAGCCGAGGATGTCTTCGTCAAGGTGGGGAAGTTCCATTTCCCAGCAGATTTTGTGGTGGTTAATTTCGATCCTGACCCCCGGGTTCCTCTAATTCTCGGAAGATCATTCCTGAGGACCGGGCGGGCTTTAATTGATGTTTACGGTGAAGAAATTACGTTGAGGGTGGATAATGAGGCCGTGACCTTTAACCTCGACCGAACTTTCAAATACTCCTCCAGTCACGATTCCGTCTCGGTTAATCGAATCGATGTGATTGATGTTGCATCGGAGGAGTATTCTCAAGAAGTTCTTGGATTTTCCGATAAATCCTCGAGTGGCAATCCCACTCCTTCTACTCAACCCATTCTTTCCGACCCTTCCCCGTCCCTCACTCCGTTTGAGGGAGGTGATTTCTTCCTGGAAGAGGTTGATGACTTTCTTGCTATTGAAACACCAACTCCACCGGAAGTTGATGATTCTTATCTTGATCCGGAGGGAGATATTCTTTTGCTTGAAAGATTATTGAATGAAGATCCGACATCTTCTCTCCCTCCGATGAAAGAAATTCGAAAAGAAGAAATCAAAGAAATTAAGCCGTCTACTGAGAATCCTCCGGAGCTTGAGCTCAAGGATTTACCTCCTCATCTCGAGTATGCTTTCTTAGAAGATACCGACAAATTTCCCGTCATCATTTCTAAAAATCTAAAAGATGAGGAGAAGACTCAACTCTTAGACGTGCTTAAAAAGCATAAGAGTGCCATCGCTTGGCAAATCTCCGATATAAAGGGCATAGACCCTCGGTTCTGTACTCATAAGATCTTATTGGAAGATAATTTCAAACCCGCTGTTCAGCAACAGAGACGGGTTAACCCAAAAATCCATGATGTCATAAAAAAGGAAGTTCTTAAACTCCTTGACGCAGGGATGATTTATCCGATCTCAGATAGCTCATGGGTTAGCCCAGTCCACTGTGTGCCCAAAAAGGGTGGAATGACCGTTGTGAAAAATGAAGAAAATGAGTTAATTCCCACACGTCTCGTCACCGGATGGAGAGTGTGTATCGATTACCGAAAACTCAATGATGCTACCCGTAAAGACCATTTCCCTCTACCATTTATGGACCAAATGCTTGAGCGTTTGGCGGGAAATGAGTTCTATTGTTTTCTCGATGGCTTTTCCGGGTATTTTCAAATACCAATTGATCCCCAAGATCAGGAAAAGACCACCTTCACGTGTCCTTATGGAACATTTGCCTACCGACGCATGCCTTTTGGCTTGTGCAATGCTCCAGGCACGTTTCAAAGGTGCATGATGGCCATATTTCATGATATGATCGAGAAGACGATGGAGGTCTTTATGGATGATTTCTCCGTCTATGGAAATTCTTTCTCGTCTTGCCTCTCCCATTTAGACAAAATGCTGCAAAGGTGCGAAGACACCAATCTTGTGCTAAATTGGGAGAAGTGCCATTTCATGGTTAAAGAGGGCATTGTCCTCGGCCATAAGATTTCCAAATCTGGGATTGAGGTCGATCGAGCTAAAGTTGATGTTATCGCTAAGCTACCTCATCCCACTACCGTTAAAGGAATCCGAAGTTTCCTTGGTCATGCTGGTTTCTACAGACGATTTATTCAAGACTTCTCCAAAATCGCCCGGCCTCTGACCCATCTTCTTGAAAAAGATGCTCCGTTCATCTTCTCTCCCGAATGCATCAAAGCATTCAAGGTTCTTAAAAAGAAACTGACTGAAGCTCCGATCTTGGTTGCCCCCGATTGGGACTTGCCCTTTGAGCTAATGTGTGATGCAAGCGATTATGCTATCGGTGCAGTCCTGGGGCAACGCAAATCTAAATACTTCCAACCGATACACTATGCTAGCAAGACAATGACCGACGCTCAATCTCATTACACTACTACTGAGAAAGAGTTGTTAGCTGTTGTCTACGCTTTTGAGAAATTTAGACCATATCTTGTCCTATCCAAAAGCATAGTGTATACGGACCATTCTGCTCTCAAGTATCTCTTAGCAAAACAAGATGCTAAACCGAGATTACTTCGGTGGATTCTTCTGCTCCAGTAATTTTATATTATCATTCGTGATAAAAAAGGAGCAGAGAATCTAGCCGCTGATCATTTATCCAGACTTGAAAATCCCCATCAAAGTGATCTCGAGAAAAAGGAAATCACCGAAACATTTCCTCTCGAGACACTTGGGATGGTATCTTTAAAGAATGATCCGAGTACCCCATGGTTTGCTGATTACGCAAATTACCATGCGGGGAATTTTGTGGTGAAAGGGATGTCGTCCCAGCAGAAAAAGAAGTTTTTCAAAGATGTTAAACATTATTTCTGGGACGACCCCTACTTATTCAGAATATGTGCCGATCAAGTTATAAGACGGTGTGTGCATGGCAAGGAAGCCGCTGACATTCTCTCGGCTTGCCATAATGGACCCACAGGGGGACATCATGGTGCCAGCTACACCGCTAAAAAAGTTTTTGATTCTGGGTTCTATTGGCCGACAATCTACCGCGATGCCCACGACTTGGTAAAGTCATGTGACTCTTGCCAACGTCAAGGAAAAATCTCGCAAAAAGATGAAATGCCTCAAAATGCAATTCAAGTCTGCGAGATTTTTGACGTATGGGGCATCGATTTCATGGGGCCATTCCCTTCTTCACGAGGGAATAAGTATATCCTCGTGGCCGTCGACTACTTGTCAAAATGGGTTGAACCTAAAGCGCTCCCCACTAATGACGCCCGAGTGGTTGTTAAGTTCTTGAAAAATCTCTTCTCCCGATTCGGAACTCCTCGTGCTATAATCAGTGATCGCGGTACTCACTTCTGCAATGATCAATTTGCAAAAGTTATGCTCAAGTATGGTGTCACTCACCGACTCTCTACCGCGTATCACCCGCAAACAAGCGGACAAGTCGAGGTTTCGAATCGTGGATTGAAACGTATCCTTGAAAGAACCGTTGGTGAAAATCGAGCCTCGTGGGCCGACAAATTGGATGATGCTTTATGGGCTTTCCGAAACGCTTTCAAGACACCCATCGGGTGTACTCCTTATAAGCTGGTTTACGGAAAGGCCTGCCATCTGCCCATCGAGCTCGAGCATAAGGCATATTGGGCCTTGAAACATGCCAATTTCGACCTTAAGACCGCGGGTGATCACCGTAAGCTCCAAATTAATGAATTAAATGAGCTTCGGGATCAAGCCTACGAGAACTCTTTGATCTACAAAGAGAAAACAAAGAGGATTCATGACTCTAAGATTAAAAATCGCATTTTCAATGTTGGTGATCGAGTCCTCCTCTTCAATTCTCGGCTAAAGATTTTCTCGGGCAAACTCAAAACCCGCTGGTCTGGGCCATTCACCATCACTCAAGTTTTTCCATATGGAACCGTCGAGTTACTCAAAATGACGGTCCAAACTTTAAGGTGAATGGTCATAGGTTGAAGCACTATTTTGGAGGGGACGTACCATCATGGTTGTCCCGGATCTCCAAACTTTCCCCATGGACAATAAATTCGGGGTCGAGTCAAGCTCATGTGACTCGGTTACCAAAAACAAGCGCTTCGTGGGAGGCACCCCATGCTTATCCATCTATCTTCTTATCTTTTTCTAATAAGTGAGTGAGGGGGCTCCTTCTCCATATCTTGTGTTTTGTGTTTTTATATGATTGTCTAAGTTTGCCCCGATGATGAAGACTCTCGTGCTCGTGGTTTACTTCTCTCCACTCGAGTTTCATCATTCGTTGCTCATCGATATCCTTAATCTTATCGTTTTACATCTATCTTTTGGCATAATTCATAAACGGCCTTAGATTTATGTAGGAGAACCCTTACCTTTAAGACATTGAGGACAATGTCTGTTTTAGTCTGGGGGGTGATCTTTCGATTCGATTTTTGCCTTGCATTTTTGCCGTTTTCTCATGCAACCCCGTTTTTCCTCTAAAAATTGAAAAAATCCAAAAAAATGAGAAAAATTTTAAAAATTTTTGCAAAAATATAATAAATTTTGACATTTTTGTTGACTTTCTGCTGGAGAGAGTAGGAATAAAATTCTGACTTGATCGGGCGTGTTGAGCCCTAGCTTGTTCCCTTAACCGTTTATAATCTATAAGCTCGTGCTAGTCTTTTACACAAGGAGCTATAAAATGTGAATTCTTTTTAAGAGTTTGCAAGTTCCCTATTTGACTTTATATATGCATGGCTTGATTATTTGGCTAAGCATTCGCGGATCTTATTATTTAAGATTTTAAATTTGACGAAGAACGAGAAATGATAGAGTTGTTTATAAGTTAGATTGCTAAACGTGGAGTAGTTGGATCTCTTTAAAGCTCATCGAAGTTATTTGTGGCTTTTTGTTCCCATAAGCTTGTTTCACAAAATAATAGTAATCTAGGAATAATTAAAGGTATTTTAGTTTTGGCGATAATTAGTTTTTATTTCTTCCTTAGAGAATTCTTGCTTATGAAAGTTGGGTACACATCAAGGTACTGCAGTGTTACGGTGTAATAGACTATTCCATCTTGCCGGCTCGCAACCGATGTTGGGATTGTTATAAAAGCCGTAGGACTTGGGGTTTGGAAAATAATTAATTAATTGATAATGATAATAAAATCCAAAGCCATAAAAAGTTTTCTACATCTTGCCGGTTCGCATCCGATGTTGTAGACTTCTAATAAAGGCAGAGGAAAAAATTCCAAGGTCATAATAGACTATCACATCTTGCCGGTTCGCAGCCGATGTTGTGATTGTTATAAAGGGCTAAGGATTAAATACGTTAATGTGCTTAATAATGTTAAAAATGCCAAACTTCGACTCCGGGGGTGTCCTAATAAAGGCTTCCGTCTCTGGACTCGTAGATGAGTTGTTTCGGTCGCAAATAAAAGGGATATCCTCAAAATCGTGTTAAATCAGAGACCTTGATGTGGACCTCATTTTTGTATGCAACGGTTTTCGAAGGAAGGTTTAGAAACTACTTAGCGTCTAAACTAGATATCTTTATCGGATTAAAAATTATCGAAACGAGAACTTGAGAAATTCATTTCTCACCAAAAATAAAATAAATAGAGGAAAATAGGAATTTGGGAACGAAAAAGTAATACACATTAGCTTTTCATGGGTAGTGTCGGCAATCTAACTTGTAAATAGCAATGATTTCGTTTTTAAGCTTAGTTTGGGGCTCGTGAAAAATTAGAAATGACGAATTTTATCCGTATGGTCACTTCTTCATGAGTTGTTTCCTACTCAAGACCCTAAAAGTTATCGTGCGATAATGATTGTCAACAAAGCCGTCACATGAATAATAGAAAAATACAAAAATATAATAAAGGAAAAATGGGGAGTTTTTAGAACTTAAGATTTCTTGATCTCTTTTGAAAATTTTGCTACTTCTCAAAGTTAGTAAATAGAGATTAGAAATTTTTGGTTTAAAAACGTGTTTTTATAACATTGCATGAGGACATTGCAATAGCTTAGTCTGGGGGAATTTGGTATGTGCTTAAACACATACCTTTTCTTGACCAAAACCGGACCAAAATAACCAAAAACCCGACCAAAATGCCAAAAGATATTGTGTTTTTGTGTTTTTGTATGTGCAGGGATGGATATCGTGAAAATTGACAAAAGACACGGAAAACCCGAGAAAACGAGCACGAGATACGGAAAAGACTCAGAGCCGAATCCGGGAAAGACATACTTAGTCAAAAAGTCAAGAATCACCCTTAGATCAACTTTGATGAATTGGCAAGTTCAGTCCCTTGAGGATTCAGAATTTACATTTATGGTCCCTTTAATAAAAAATACTTAAAATCCATAACTAATTCCTTAAACCCGGATCCACTTTTAAACATTTCCCAACCCACACTTTATATTAAACCCAACCCACTTACCTAAACACCTAGCCCAACCCACTACTTACCCAGCCCACTATCTCTCTTGACCCGATCCGCTCACAAAAACCCGGTCAGCCTTATTATTGAACCCAGTCAAACAAAAAAATAAAATAACACCACACACACTCATACGCGCCCCCAAATATTCACTAAACCCAGAAAAATACTGTTACACGAACCCTAGCTATTTACCGTACCAATTTTACAGCAATTAAGGGTATATTCGACCAATCATTGGCCCTTCTAGAAGTTCCTGACAAGGAGAATGACACATGGCAGCGAGTGATTGGACCGAACACACGTAAAGTTTGATCAAACGGTGGGAAATGAGGAGTGTTGAGCAAGGATTGATCTAAGAGTGATGGATTGCTCAAGTTGCACGCGGATTGCCAGGGTGGAAGTCCCAGAAGGTTCATTCGAGCTCTATAAATAGAAGAGGATTTCTCCTCATTTCGGTGTGTAGGATTTAGTAGTGAAACTCTGTCATTTTTATTTCTCAATTGTAATCTCCTTTTAATAGTGTAATCCAGTTTTTAATCAATGAAAGTTTAGTTTACTTCTTTATATTTCAAGCTTCTTCAATCTTACTTTTAATCTCTATTTAGTTTAATTTTAGTTTAAATAGCTTGTTACTGTTTTATTATAATCTAGCAATCAATTTCAGTTAGTATCTTAGTTAATAGTTTATTGTTATTCATTTAAATCTAAAGAAAAAAAATAAAAAATAAAATATTTTTCAAATTTCAAAAAAACAGGCTTCAATAAGTTTGATTTCATTTAGATAAAGTTCATTTTAGCTGTCCATAGCTTTAGTGAGCTTGTGTAAGGTCTCAATCAGTCTAATTCTCAAATTTCATCAAAAAGTCAACGAAAGTCAACCACCAGCTTATACAATAAGCTGAGCTTATTTCAGAAGGAGTTGATAGACTAAGAGGAGAAAGGGAAGCTTTTAGCCTATCTAAAGATAGGCAAGCATAGTGAATCCCCTCTGTTCTAGCTGAGGGGAATTTACCTTGTGAGTTTTACTTTTCATTTCTATTCAATTCTGCATCAGTAGTTCAAAGTAGTATAGATCTGTGCTAGCTGGTTTGATTTTGTTTATTAAGTGTTAAAGTTGCTGAATATTGTTAGATTGGATCATTTCATGTTAGTCTGCTATTGAATTTTAGTAAAACTGTTTGAAACTGCTTCATTATTGCTATTTGAACATCTGTGATAATTAGTGGTCTGTGATCTTGTTACTGAGTTTGATTTAGGTTGCTTGATCATAAATTCAGTTTGTTAGATGGAGATTTAATCTAAATCTAACTGTTACTTCATAACAGTTTCATAGCAGTCACTTTAAGGGTGTTTGGATTAGTAAGCAAATAGGAGTTGTAGGCTTGTGTAAGTGGCAACAATAGTTTACAAAGTTCACTTAGGTTAATATTAGTCTAAATAAAGCTTAATATTAGTAGTTTAAAACACAAAAGTCAAAATTAGATTTCAATTTAGTTTACTGCTGCAATTAGATAAATAAGTAGGCCATTTTTCTTTTTTAGGTGCATAGTAGATCAAGTCAACTTAATTTGGATTCATAGCTGCTTAATATAACACAATAAATCAGTAGGATCAATCAAAATAGGATTTAGTCAAAGTTTTCAAAACAATCAAAAAGTCAAAAAAAATTAGTATAAGCAGAAATAGCATAGATTTCTAGAGCACTTGTAGGATTCAATAGTGTTTGGAAATAGGTTTGGATTGGTGATTTTAGTAGCTTGCCAGCTTGTGAATCTAGATCAACAAGAAAATCTTAGTTTGGAACTCATTAGCTTATCTCAAATTAAGCTCAAAGTTGGTTGTCTGCTAGATATCTCCCCTGCTTTTCAGTTTTAAGCCAAGTTCATAAGTAGTTTTCTTGCAATCTATTTGAGTTAAGCGTGAGATTTTTGGGGCAAAAGCTAGTCAAGCTAGCTGTTTATCAGTTTCTGCTTTTGGTCTTCTATTTTCAGCTTATTTGGTTAGCTTATTTGAGTCTCATTTTTGAGCTTGTTTGACTGTTTTCAAAAGAGTGTGAAAAGCTTAACTGTTTTGTGTTCGAGCTGTTTTCCAGCTTATTCCAGCTTGTTTAAATTCATTTCTCTTCAAAAAATTAGTGTTTGTTAATTGTTAATTGAATTTCAAAAGAAGAAAATAAAAAAAATATAGTTTAGTAAATTTGTAGTAACTCAGGATCGAACCTGGGTTGTTTTCTAGTTCTAAAACGTTTTTAATTTTCAGTTTTTACCAATTAGTCCCCTAGTTTCAGTTTAGTCTAATTCAGTCCCTATTTTTCTTTTAAAATCGTTTTCAGTTTTATACAAGTTTCAGAAAAGTACCAGTTAGTCCATGTCTTTGTTTGAGAATATTTAAAGTTTCAGTTTTTACATTTTTAGTCCTTAAACTTTTATAAACTTTTGTTTCTTTATTTTCTTTTATAAAATTAGTTTTTATAAATTACATTTTCAGTCCCTTGAGTTTTTAGCTTTGCATTTTAGGTTTATATCTTCACTATTAGTTTTATAAGTCTCGGGATTAGCCCGGGATTTGCGTTATTTGACTTCTTTTTGTGTGCATTTATTTTGATAACGTAGATTGCTTTTTTTAAATTTTCCATATTTTAGTGTAATCAACACCAAAATAATCACTTTCACGTTCACTTATTCACTTCACATTTTCACGACACCGAATCAATTTAAACGCCGTCAAACCTTCGTTGGGAGAACGACCCGGGGAAATATTTTCACAAATATTCCTTTGGAAAACGACTTAACCAAGGCTTTTGTGAGACTTGTGTAACGTGTGTATTTGTAGGATATTCAGGAACTAATAAACACAAGATTGGGTGGTTATATGGATTGAACAAGGAAGGAGCTAGAGAGAGAAAGAAGTAGGGAGCCTTTAGAGAGATAAACCAAAAAGAAAAATAAATTGAAAGCTTGCAAAGGTCCAACCCTCTCCACATGAGGAGAGGGGTATTTATACTTACATGCTTAGCCTACTTACTTTGTCCCTAGTGGACTGTGGAGCGAGCTGACAGAGGGTAAAGACCCGACTCACTCCACAATATTAATTAACTACTTTACTACTAATATTACTTGTATTACTACGAGCTATTTAATACACGAGAGTGCTCGGGGTGACCGAGTCTTCAACTGAATATTTATATTCCTAACAATCTCCCCCTAAGGGAGGTCACCCCGATAACAATGTTCTTAAATCAAGCACTGTTTTCATGAACCTTAACTTTGTAGCTCGTATACATTGATTCTTCAGTCATTAGTAATCTTTGTGCCTTCAGCAGTGGACTTATGACGACTTCTCCTTGTCTTGGATGATTTTGATCATTCTTCAAAAGTATCATCCAACGTGTATCTTCAAGTCATCTTTTATCCGTATGTCTCCATGTGATGATGTATTCTTTGAGCCGACATGCTCACACTATTTGGAGTCATGATCTTTAGCATCAGAGTTTGCAGAAGCCGTGTTAAAGGTCTTTTAGGTTGATCATGACTTTGTTGAGAGATGAGTGGCCTTTTACTCATCATTTTATACCTGGAAAACCCCACAAAAATGACCAAAAACACCCAAATGGACCATATAATGTTACAAATATCCTTGGATTGTGTTTTATGTGTTGCCGGTACAAAAGGATTGAAAACGAGGCAAACATGGACAAAATCGAGCTTGGAATGGAAAAGAGTCGAAAGCCGAAGCCGGGAAAGATATTCTTCATATGGATTTTTATTCGAGCTCAAAAATTACAAAATGGCCCTTGGATTATTACTTGTTGGCAAAAATTGGTCCTTGATTAACTTTGGAGAAATAGCAGATTTGGTCCCTGAACTTTGCATGATTTACACTTTTGGTCCTTGGTTTAAATTCCATATTATCCTAACCCCTTTCTATACAACCGGATCCAAACAAAATCCCTTAAACCCCCTTACAAACCCCCAGCCCACAAAAGCTTAAACCCAGCCCACCAGACCAACAAACCCGACCCATCTTCATAATAATATTAAACCGGGGTCAAACCCCCTTTCCCCTTTAAGTCAAAATCCCTAATAATCAAAACACTATTTATCATCTTCAATCCCTCCTTTCCCTGCTAATCCTTCCGCTAATCCAGTCCATCACTTTCACCACCACTACCAGCCAAAGACATCACATGACCTTGTCTTTGGTCCCCTCCCCTCCACCTCAGCAATCCGAGGGCAAAAGAAGATGATCTATGGCCATAAATTAATGTTGTGGGGAGCAAGTTTAATCCAAGGGACACAAAAGAAGCACAAACGCACGCAGAGGAACACTCTCACACAACAAGCACAAGGACTCAAGAAACCCTAGTTCTTATCTTCTTATAAATAGGGCCGTGTAGTAGCAGTTTTTTTCTAGGTTTTAGCATTTTATTTTTTAAGGTACTTTGTAATTTTATTTTGTAATTTACTCTCATTTTAATTTTAATATCAGTTCAGTTTTCTTTTTAATCCAAGTAGTGTAAAAGCTTATTGCTTATCTTCAATGTTCCATTCGGCTTATTTTTCTCTTGGTTATGCTTGATATTGTTAGTTTAATATGCTAGTGCTTAAGATCAGTTTAATTTAGTCTTTCTATTGTAATCTTAAAATCAGTGTTATAAAGGTGTGTTTGACTTTTTGAGTCAAACGGGTAATTTTGCTTATCACTGTTCCATTGCCTTTTGCTGAGATTTGAGTTAGCTTATTACAAGCTATATAAGCTATTGTTACTAGGTCTTAAGCTGTTTTTATAGTTGTTGAGTTTTTACCTCAGTAGGCTAAATTTTAGGTGTGTAGTTTTTAATTGTGTTCTGAGTTTTATGATTTTAAGTTTAAGGTGGTATTTTGTTCTGAGCTTGCTTTAGTGTAGCATGATCTGTGATGCTTGTTCTCTCATTGGCTTGAAGTTTGTTGATGTGCTGATTGTTTATGTGGTTTATAGCTAAGCTTGATTTTGGTATTTTGGTCATCAGTTTGAAGTAGTTTAATAGCAGATCTGTTTGATTTTGATTTTGGTATCCATAGGTTACTGATAGGCTGCTCTTATAGCTTATTTTTTTTAGTTTCAAAAAAAAGTTCTTCACTTTTAAATCTGCTTATTGTCACTTGTTATTTAAGTTTTAAAAGAAAAAAAAAAAAAAAAAAAAAAAAAAAAAAAAAAAAAAAAAAAAAAAAATAATCACAAAAGGGTCATGCCTGGGGTTCGAACCCAGGTCAGTTGACTCACAACACCAACAACACAACCACTGGACTCTTGCATTTTCTTAGTTAAATCCTACAACATTTAATTTAAAACCCTTTTCACCCCTTTTTCCTTATTAAGCTATTTTTAACTGTTAAGCTTGTTTTTAGCTTATTTCTAAAACATATTTCACTTTTATATTTTTCTCAGCTTTCTAATAGTTTAAAGTATTTCCTAAAAAAATTTCAGATTTTATCTTTTTCATTTAATATTTTTTATCATTTATTTTCTTTTAAATAGTTTTTAATTTATAAAAAATTATTAAAAAGTCAAAAAAATATTTTTCTTTTTTCCAAAATTTTCTTTTGTCATTTATAACTTAGGAAAATTATTTTGATATCCGTAGGGTTAGTTTTTAATAGATTTGACGTTTTTACTCGTTCGTAGTTTCCGTTTTACGTTATTTGTTTTTCGTTTTAGTAGATTTTAGAAACACAAGAAACTCTCGTCTTTTCAAGCATTTTAATACCAAACCGAAAACGATATCCTCAATTTCACGCCTCGCTGGGACCACGACCCGGATATCCACTTATCCGGTTTATTACAATTGGTTGTTTTTGCGTTAATGGTTTCAAGTTGACTTTTCTTCGTGAGAAGTTTGACTTGTGATTACTTTGACCAAATATAACCAATATCAATTTGGCGCCGCTGCCGGGGAGGTGTGTTGCGACAATATCGTCACGGTTTGACGATTAGTGACTTGAAGAACCTTCCTCGTGAAGTTTCGTAAATATATTGTGAATATTTTTTATCCAAAAATCCAAAAAAATTGAAAAATCCAAAAAACCCAAAAATATTCTTCTTTCCTTTTTAACCTTAATGTTCTTGGTGCATGCGCACACGTTGTTCTTCGTCATCGAGTCCCTTACTTGAACTCGTCGCAATTCCGCGAAGACGTAATCGTAGACGTGCTGCCTCATTAGTCGAACCCGAGATTCGTACTAATCCCGATCCTCCCATTGTCATAATGGCGGAGAATCGCACCATGCTTGAGCTTCTCCAGGCACCCATCGAGGGTTATGGAGATGCCATTGTTGTTCCCCCGATCGTTGCCGATAATTTCGAGCTTAAACCGGCATTACTATCCTTAGTAACGTCGAATCAATTTTACGGTTTCGAGAGGGATGACCCTCATTCCCACATTCGATGGTTTAACAAAATTTCATCTACCGTCAAATGTAGGAATGTTCCCCAAGAAGCAATCAAATTACTTCTCTTTCCTTTCTCTCTCGAGGGGGCAGCCCGGATTTGGCTTGAAAAACAACCCCCTCGTTCTATCTTAACATGGGAAGAGTTGGTGTCGAAATTTGTGAATGAATTCTTTCCCCCTTCTAAAACCACAAGTCTTAAGAATGAAATTACCAAATTTACTCAAAAATTTGATGAATCATTTAGTGAAGCGTGGGATCGTTTTAAAGAATTACTTCGCAAATGTCCTCACCACGGATTTTCTGAGTTGCATCAAATTGATACGTTTTATAATGGATTAAGCCATGTCGACCAAGATTCTCTAAACGCCGCCTCGGGTGGTTATATTTTGAGTCGGACTACTAGGGATGCTTTATCAATTATTGAAAACAAATCTAAGGTTCGCACTTCACGAAACAAACCGGTTGTTTCTCAAGTGAGTGTTTCACCTTCTACTTCACATTCGGTGAATGCTTCTAGCACGGATGCTAAAATTGATAAGCTCACGGATATGTTCCAAGCTTTTGTTCTCGATTCTCAGAAAAATCCCTCTTCTACCCCACAAGCTTCTCCACCCGCTCAAATCAAAGCGGTGGAAGAAAGTTGTGTTACTTGTGGTGGTCCTCATGCTTATTACAATTGTACCGCCACCGATGGCCGTTCTTTTGAAATCAATGCCGTAGCCGGGTCTTACAACCAAGGAGGTACTCAATACCGTCCTCAAGGTGACTCGAGCTATCGTGCTAGCTATCAAGCAGGACCACCCGGTTTTCCTCAAAACAATCAAACCAGATTTAATCAAAACCAAAGTAGGGGCAAAATGTTCCATATCAAGCCCCTACTAACCAATACCCGACCCAAGGGGTCAATTACAATCAAGGGTATCAAGCTCAAAATTACCCAGCCCCGATTGCTCCCTCTAATGATCTTTCAAATTACATTAAGACAAATGAGGTGAAAATGAGGGCTATGCAAAATCAAATCACAAATTTGAAAAACGAATTTGAAAATTCAATGATTAAGCAGGGTAATGAGCTTAAGAACAAAATCGATCAATCTCAAACAAAGATTGAAAGTATGTTTGATACCCTTATCAACCAATTTCACCAAGCTTCATCCTCGGGAACTCTTCCGGGAAATACCATTCCCAACCCGAAGGGTGAGTTGAAAGCTATTACCACCCGAAGTGGTAAAGCATATGATGGACCCTCGATTCCTACTCCTTCTCCGGTGAGGGAAGTAGAACGAGAGACCGAGGTGACAAAGGACAAGGTGCATTCCACAAGCTCACGAAGTACCGCACACGTCCAACCTTCGGTAGTCCCAACCCCAATTCCGGAACCCGATGTTCTGAAGTCTCAACCTAAACCTTCTATCCCATACCCATCTAGACTTAATGACCAAAAGCTCCGCGACAAAGCTAGTATCCAAATTGAGAAGTTTTTACAAATCTTTCAAGATTTACACTTCGATATTAGCTTCGCGGATGCTCTTCTTCTCATGCCAAAGTTTGCTTCGACAATCAAAAATTTGCTCAGTAACAAAGAGAAATTATTTGAGCTAGCAAAAACTCCGGTAAATGAGAATTGCTCGGCAGCTCTCCTTAAAAAGCTTTCGGAAAAGCTTGGAGATCCCGGAAAATTTCTCATTCCTTGTGATTTTCCGGGCATGGTTCAATGCTACGCCTTGGCCGATCTTGGTGCAAGCATTAACCTTATGCCGCTTTCCATTTGGAACAAGCTTTCTCTACCCCCACTTACTCCCACATGTATGACTCTTGAGCTAGCCGATAGGACTCTTACTAGTCCTAAAGGTGTAGCCGAAGATGTTTTTGTGAAAGTGGGGAAGTTCCATTTCCCGGCTGATTTCGTCGTGGTAGATTTTGATGCCGACCCCCGAGTTCCTCTTATACTTGGAAGATCTTTCTTGAGGACGGGTCGGGCATTGATTGATGTTTATGGTGAGGAACTCACCTTACGTGTTGATGATCAAGCTGTGACATTTAAGCTTGATCAAACTATGAGATACTCCTCCACTCACGATGATACATCGGTTAATCGTATTGATGTGATTGATGTTGCTTTTGAGGAGTATGCTCAGGAAATTTTAGGATTTGTAAACAAATCCTTGAGTGGCAATCCCACTCCTCCTTCTTCTCAACCTATTCTTTCCGACTCTTCCCCTTCCCTCACTCCGTTTGAGGGAAGTGATTTCATTTTGGAAGAGATCGAGGCCTATCTTAAGGATGAATCAGTTTCGCCGGAAATTGATTATGCTGACATTGATCTGGAGGGAGATATTCTCTTAATTGAGAAATTGCTTAATGATGATCCATCACCTTCTCTCCCTCCGAAGAATATGCAAATTGAAGAAATCAAAGAACTTGAGCCAACTAATCCTCCGAAGCCCGAGCTCAAGGATTTACCTCCTCATCTTGAATATGCTTTTCTAGAAGATGATGACAAATTTTCCGTCATTATTTCTAAAGAATTAAAAGATGAGGAGAAGGTTCAACTGCTTGATGTGCTTAAAAAGCACAAGAGTGCCATTGCTTGGCAACTCTCGGATATCAAGGGTATTGACCCTAGATTTTGTACTCACAAAATTTTGATGGAGGATGACTTCAAACCCACGGTTCAACAACAAAGAAGGGTGAATCCGAAAATTCATGAGGTGATAAAAAAGGAGGTTCTAAAACTCCTTGATGCCGGAATGATTTACCCCATTTCTGATAGCCCGTGGGTTAGTCCCATCCATTGTGTCCCCAAAAAGGGGGTATGACCGTTGTTACCAACGAAGAAAATGAGTTGATTCCTACACGCCTCGTCACGGGATGGAGAGTGTGTATTGATTATCGAAAACTCAATGATGCTACCCGTAAGGATCATTTCCCGTTACCTTTTATGGATCAAATGCTTGAGCGTTTAGCGGGAAATGAGTTCTATTGTTTTCTTGATGGCTTTTTCGGGTATTTTCAAATACCAATTGATCCCCAAGATCAGGAAAAGACCACCTTTACGTGCCCCTACGGAACGTTTGCTTATCGACGTATGCCTTTCGGCTTATGCAATGCTCCGGGCACGTTCCAAAGGTGCATGATGGCCATATTCCATGACATGATCGAGAAAACAATGGAGGTCTTTATGGATGATTTTTCGGTGTACGGAAATTCTTTCTCTTCTTGCCTCTCCCATTTAGACAAAATGCTTAAACGGTGCGAAGACACCAATCTTGTTCTAAATTGGGAGAAGTGCCACTTTATGGTCAAAGAGGGCATTGTCCTCGGCCATAAAATTTCTAATGCCGGGATTGAGGTCGATCAAGCTAAAGTCGATGTTATCGCTAAGCTACCTCATCCCACCACTGTAAAAGGAATCCGAAGTTTCCTTGGTCATGCCGGTTTCTACAGACGATTTATTCAAGACTTCTCTAAAATCGCCCGGCCTCTGACCCGTCTTCTTGAAAAAGATGCTCCATTCTTCTTCTCTCCCGAATGCATCGAAGCATTCGGAATTCTTAAAAAGAAATTAACTGAAGCACCAATATTAGTTGCCCCTGATTGGGACTTGCCATTTGAGCTCATGTGCGATGCTAGTGATTATGCTATTGGGGCAGTCCTGGGGCAACGGAAATCTAAGCACTTTCAGCCGATACACTATGCTAGCAAGACAATGACCGAGGCTCAATCTCATTATACTACTGCCGAGAAAGAGTTATTGGCCGTTGTCTATGCTTTTGAGAAATTTAGACCATATCTTGTCTTATCTAAGACCACAGTGTATACGGATCACTCGGCTCTTAAGTATCTTCTTGCTAAGCAAGATGCTAAGCCGAGATTGCTTCGGTGGATTCTCCTCCTACAAGAATTTGATGTCACTATTCGTGATAAAAAAGGAGCGGAGAATCTCGCCGCCGATCATTTGTCTAGACTTGAAAATCCCCATCAAAGTGATCTCGAGAAAAAGGAAATTACCGAAACATTTCCTCTCGAGACACTTGGGATGATATCTTTGAAAGATGATCCGAGTACCCCATGGTTTGCCAACTTTGCAAACTACCATGCGGGGAATTTTGTTGTGAAAGGGATGTTGTCCCAACAGAAAAAGAAATTTTTTAAAGATGTGAAACATTATTTTTGGGACGAACCCTACTTGTTTAAAGTATGTGCCGATCAAGTGATTAGACGGTGTGTTCACGGCCAAGAAGCCGTTGACATTCTCACGGCTTGCCATAATGGACCCACAGGGGGACATCATGGTGCCAACTACACCGCCAAAAAAGTCTTTGATTCGGGTTTCTATTGGCCGACGATTTATCGTGATGCCCACGACTTGGTGAGGTCTTGTGACTCTTGCCAACGTCAAGGAAAAATCTCACAAAAGGACGAAATGCCTCAAAATGCAATTCAAGTTTGTGAGATCTTTGACGTGTGGGGCATCAACTTTATGGGCCCGTTCCCGTCTTCACGAGGGAACAAGTACATACTCGTGGCGGTCGATTATTTGTCTAAATGGGTGGAAGCGAAAGCGCTCCCCACGAACGACGCCCGAGTAGTTGTGAAATTTCTAAAATCTCTATTTGCTCGGTTTGGAGCTCCTCGTGCTATCATTAGTGATCGCGGTACGCACTTTTGCAATGACCAATTCGAAAAAGTCATGCTTAAGTATGGTGTCACTCACCGTCTTGCGACCGCGTATCACCCACAAACAAGTGGGCAAGTGGAAGTCTCCAACCGAGGTTTAAAAAGAATTCTTGAAAGGACCGTAGGCGAAAACCGTGCCTCTTGGTCGGACAAATTGGATGACGCACTATGGGCCTTCCGTACGGCTTACAAAACACCCATCGGGTGTACTCCTTATAAGCTTGTGTACGGAAAGGCGTGTCATCTACCGATCGAGCTTGAGCACAAAGCCTATTGGGCCTTGAAGCATGCAAATTTTGACCTCAAGACCGCGGGTGATCACCGAAAGCTTCAATTGAATGAATTAAATGAGCTTCGGGATCAAGCCTACGAGAACTCTTTAATCTTCAAAGAGAAAACAAAGAGAATTCATGACTCTAAGATTAAAAACCGCGTTTTCAACGTTGGTGATCGAGTCCTCCTCTTCAATTCTCGATTAAAGATTTTCTCGGGCAAATTAAAAACCCGTTGGTCTGGGCCGTTCATCGTTGCTCAAGTTTTTCCATATGGAACCGTCGAGTTATCTCAAACCGACGGTCCCAACTTCAAAGTGAACGGTCATAGGTTGAAGCATTATTTTGGAGGGGACATACTGTGAGGATCTTGTGTATACACGGTTAAGGTGGTTAAACCTTGTGTCTTTGTGTATGAGATATATTGACTTAATATGATTAAGCACGCGGAATTTACTTAACCACACTTAGAAGGTTATGTATGTTATGGAAATGGAAGAATTATGTTTGTTACTTAACAATGAACAAAGAAAGTATTTCACTAAACGATTCAATATTATTCCAAATAATACGAGTGATCTTGAGTTTTTCACTAGGGTTACAAAACCTTGAATCTTATGTTTTAGACTTGTGATATTGTTTTTGTTCTTGTTCTAACAGTTATGCATGTGCATGTGTGTTCTATTGTGTCTGGTATATAATATCTAAGTCTAAGATCTCTTTTATAGTTTGCAAGAGATCTTTACAATTTTGCTAAAAGTCTTGACCGACTTACTTATTTAACTTATGCATATTGTGTCAGTACATAAGATACAACATGTATCTATGTATACAACTTGTTAACTAAGCACATGGAGTAAGATATTATCTACCGTATATGTTTGACCAAAATACAATAAATATCTTTTCGATCTTATCCTATGAGTCACTGATCAGCAGTACTTTGATGAAGCAGCAGTACTTTGATCATGAACTAGCAGTACCTTGATGTACTAGCAATACTTTGATGTACGAGCAGTACCTTGACTTAGAGTAATTTCTAATACTCTAATCTTCAGAATATTTAATTCCCAACAATCCTCCCCTAAACATGTGAATTAATTCAAACATGTTTTTCTGAATTAAATGAGGACTTGTGAAGATCTTTCAAACACTTCTTGAATCTGAACATTCTTCTATTCTGAACTCATCTGCTTTGTTCTTCTTTGACTTCAGCAAATATCAAAACATTGTACCAAAAGATGGTGCAATTTCCTTGGATGGAGGAATTGTAAGAGGCAATGATGCTGTGTATCTTGGATGCTTGTTTCAACAAGTGAAATCATCTAACCAGCATGTCTTTAAAGTGAAATTGAAACTTTTCTTCGTTTGATCTAGATAGAACTTTCTCCTTTAGGAATGCTTCATCCCTTCTAGATATTTGATCTGTTCTAATCATTTTCAACTTCTACATCATCATGTATGCTCTTGTCTTCTCCTTCCATATATTGGTTTATTCTTCCTTTTCTGGGAAATTATTTCCTCCCCTGAAGCAAATAACTTTTGTTTCCTCCCCTTGTTTGGAAGATCTCACTGTGTACTAAAGAACTTCTCTTCATATCACCTGATCTATCAGTTTGAACTTGTTTTCAGACAATATTGTACATGAAGCCATCAATTCCTTAAGAGTTTAAGTTGCTGTCCTCATCACTTCTAGGTGTGTTAACTCCTATGAGAGGTGAATCAGTGGACATTTTGATTCATAATCCATTAATGAATGGTTTTTCTGAATCCTTGAAAAATCCTTTTAAGAAATCATTTAACTTAGTAGTATGTTCATGATTTTAGAATTGAAAAATCATACTACATTCAACCATTTTGAAAGAATCAAGTGTGTAACAGACACCTAATCAAAATTTCGGTTTAAAAATAACCTCTGGTTGTGTGAGAACCAATGTATTTCAGTTATCACTAACTGCCTGTGAAAAGATAAATCTATTCAAAAGATTTTCTTGACAGGGTTTCCAGCTCATAGCAATTGTTACCTCCAACACAAGTGTTAGATTCACTTTCACTAGCTGTTATTTCTATCAGATGTCCTTAGACTAACTCATTATACTTGAAAGTATAAAATGATAGAAAGTGAGTTGTATCAGTTACTATCTGATCAACTAAGTCATCAATTCAATGTGAAATATCATAACTAGATTTCAAGAAAGAAGTTTTAAGGAGGTTTAATTCCTAAACTCAGTCCATCATAAATCTACTATGGTCAGCAATTTGATAGGCATTCTGCTGTTCCCATTTCACTTGAAATATCCTTTGTGTTTACATATTCATACCTGAAATAGTTAGTCTAAAACCAAAAGAACAATGTACAAAGTACTTGTCTTGCATTAGATTAATCATAAAACCAACTGTATGAATAACACAATTCAAATTTTGATATAGCAGTACCTTATAAATCCAGCAGTACTTTCAAAAATTTATGTACAAAAACACATCATATTGAAAATTTAAAGATTAAGCATTCCAATACTTGCTATTAAGTACTGAAACCTTGAAACATCAAAAGCTTTTGTTAACAGATCTGCAAAATTATGCTCTGAAGCAATTTTAAGAACTTGAATTAATCTTTTCTCATTGCAATCTCTTATAAAGTGATGCCTAATTTCAATGTGTTTTGTTTTAGAGTGTTGTACCGGATTTTTAATAATACAAATTGTACTACTATTATCAATGTAAATAACAGTGTTTAAGAAATTGTACCCATAATCAAGAAGTTGGTTTTGAAGCCATAGAACTTGACTAGAGCAACTTGCAGCAGCTATATATTCAGCTTCAGTTGTTGAATTTGCCACACTTGTTTGCTTCTTACACTGCCATGAGACAAGTCTACACCCAAGGAATTGACATCCTCCAGTTGTTGACTTTCTGTCTAAGCTAGCACCAGCATAATCACTATCCGAATATGCTACCAAATCAAAAGGAGATTCTCTAGAATACCATATACCCAACCTTGGTTGACCTTTAAGATATCTAAAAATTCTCTTGACTGCAGTTAAATGAGAAACCTTTGGAGTAACTTGAAATCTTGCACAGACACAAACAGGAAACATGATATCAGGTCTAGATGATGTAAGATACATCAAAGAGCCTATCATAGATCTGTAATTGTGTACATCTACATTTTCTCCATCTTCATCTTTCAGAAGGTGCTTCTCTGAGTCCATTGGTGTGCTTGCTATTTTTGAATCAGCAAATTGAAATTTTCTAAGTATCTCTGCAACATATTTGTCTTGACTAATAAATATGCCTTCAGATGATTGCTTAACTTGCAAACCCAAAAAGAATGTAAGTTCTCCCATAGAACTCATTTGAAACTTATCTTTCATAAGCTTCTCAAATTCTAAACACATTTCCTTCCTTGTAGATCCAAAGATAATGTCATCCACATACACCTGCACTAACAGAAGATCCTTCTTGTGCTGTTTGATGAAAAGTGTCTGATCAATCTTTCCTCTTTGAAATCCATTTTCTAATAAATAGGAAGCAAGTGTTGCATACCAAGCTCTTGGTGCCTGATGAAGGCCATAGAGAGCTTTCACTACTCTGTACACTTTGTTTGGATGTAATGGATCAATGAAGCCAGGAGGTTGTGAAACATACACCTCTTTTTCAATTTCACCATATAAAAATGCGCTTTTGACATCCATTTGGTAGACTGTGAAGCCTAAAAATGAAGCATAAGCTAGAAACAGCCTAATTGCCTCAATCCTTGCTACTGGAGCATAAACTTCATCATAATCTATCCCTTCTTCTTGTGTGTACCCTTGTGCTACTAATCTAGCCTTATTCTTGATCACAATTCCTCTGTCATCCCTTTTGTTCTTAAAAACCCATCTAGTGCCAATTAGCTTTTCACCTGTAGGTAAATCAGCTAGCACCCAAACCTTTTGAATCTTGAACTGAAGAAGCTCTTCTTGCATAGCCTCTACCCAGCTTGAATCATCTAGGGCTGTAAGAATATTCTTTGGTTCCTTTTGAGAGAGAAAACATACAAATAAACATGAGTTTGAAAGTTCATGTTGTTTTGAAGCATAAAGGGCATCAAGAACCCCTTTTTGGTCTGAAGAGACTAGTTGTCTTCTTGTCTTCACACCAGATTGTACATCTCCAATCACATTATCTAGGGAATGAACTTTGTGAATTTTTGTGTGTGGTGTAGTGGGAATATGATACGATGATGAAAGATTAGTCAAATCCACTTCATCTTCTTGGAACTCTGCATCTTTTGAGTGTGAAGGACCAGCAGGACCTTCAGCTGAACTAACAGTTCCTTCAAATGAACCACCAGTACCTTGAGAAGTACTCACAGTACCTTGCTCTGTCTCAGCAGTACTTTCAATATTCAACATATTGAGTTGTTCCTCTGTTCCAACATCTTTTCTTTGAGCCTCAACATCCTCTTTTGCTTTACCAGAAGAAGATTCATCATTGTTTGAAGCTAAATCCACACTGGTACTTGACCACAATGGCATAATGACATCAGATTGATCTTTATCTAACTCCACCTCATTTGTTGCTTGTGAACCTGAAAAATTATTAGTTTCTGCAACAACAGGTAAATAATTCATAGAGTTTGTTAGATAATCAAGATCAAATATCCATTTTGGTCCTTGACCTACTACATTGGATTTGTTTTCCTGAAACTCCACATGTAGTTCTTCTTGAACTTTCTCAGTTCTTAAGTTGTAAACTCTAAAAGCTTTGCTAACAAGAGAATATCCAACTAAGAAACCTTCATCTGCTTTACCATCAAATTTTCCTAAGTGGTCTAAGGTATTGAGAATTGTCACATGACATCCAAAAGGTCTAAGAAATCCTATTGCAGGAGTTCTACCATTAAAGAGTTCATATGATGTCTTATTGTGAGGCTGCACAACTAAAACTCTATTTTGAACATAGCAAGCAGTGTTAATTGCCTCTGCCCAAAAGATTATTGGTAGCTTAGAATCAGCTAACATTGTTCTAGCAGCTTCAATTAGTGTTCTATTCTTTCTTTCAACCACTCCATTCTGTTGTGGTGTTCTAGCAACACTATATTCTCTCCTAATACCTTTTTCTTTGCAGAAATCATCCATAACTCTATTTCTAAACTCTGTCCCATTATCACTCCTAATGACTTTTACTTTCTTGCTTACTTGGTTTTCTATCAGTGTAATGAATTCCTTAAGGATGCTTGATGTCTCATCCTTAGAAGCTAAAAAGAAAACCCATGTAAATCTGCTATAGTCATCAGTTATAACAAGACAATATTTTTTATGTTGTATACTCCTTACTGAAACTGGTCCAAATAAGTCCATATGCAGCATAAACAATGACTGATTGATAGAGTTAAAAATCTTGGGCTTACAAGTGGCTTTGTGTTGTTTGCCTTTTAGACAAGCAATGCATGTTTGATCATTTTCAAATCTTTTGTGAGGTAAACCTCTTACCAAACCATTCTTAACAATTTTATTTATGGTTTTGAAGTTAATATGACCAAGCCTTCTATGCCATAACATTGATTCATCCAATGTGGCCTTTGATACAAGACAAGTTAAATCTTCTTTAGGAATGATGTTCTTCATATCAACACTATACATATTGGCCTTTCTAGGAATTCTAAGAAGTACTTGATTTTCATCAGGCATCTTAAAATCCTTAGATAGAACAAGACATTCAGTGTCAGTAAAAAGGACATTATTCTTTTTGTCACACATTTGTGAAACACTAAAAAGATTATACTTTAACTCTTGTACATAGTACACATTTTCAAAATCTAAATTTCCGGTTTTAATAGTACCTTTACCAGAAATTTTGCCACGAAAACCACCTCCAAAGGTAACATATCCTCCATTGAATTCTTGAAAATCTGAAAGATAAGACATGTTGCCCGTCATGTGATTGGAACATCCACTATCTGAGTATCCTTGATCTTGATGATCAATAGAATGTCCCTGCACACAAATAAGAAAGTTAGTTTTCTTTGGGGATCCAAGCCATTACTGACTTGAATCTGCCTCTTGCATCAATATAGTTTAATCTTTTAAGAACTGTTGATGCAACATTGGATTTTTGAATCCAACATGCTGAGGCCTTAACAGCATTTGCCCTATTACCCTTAGCAGCAGAGTGAGTAACATGTTCAGCAGAGTCTGCTAACCTTGAAATCACACCCTTTGGTTTCCAAATTTGTTTGTGAACCACTGCTTTTGTTTGAATGGGCCTTAGAACAGTGTTAGATGCATGTTTGAAAGTTGTTTTTGCATCCTTAGCTGTTGATATTGGGTTAACAGTCATCAAAGGTCTAACAGTACTTTTAGATTTACCAGTACTTTGAGTTTGAACTGGCAGTACTTTGTTAACAGGACCTTTTTGTCTATCAGGACCTTTGAGTCCAGACTTGTTTGAGACTGTTCTGGGTTTAGATCTATGAGTATTAGAGTGAAAAAGAGTTTGAGGAGTTTGCCTTTTGTAATTCACCCTATTGTATTCATACCCAGTTACCCTTTGGTTGCAGAAAGCTGCAAGATGGTCAAAACTACCACATGTATAACAAGCTTTATTATAAAATGCAAAGTCATCACCTAATTGGTTAGACTTGAGGTTGTTCCAATTCCTTTGGTTACCTCTGGGCTTGTTTGTAGTTCTATATTGTTCACAATATCTAACTGGTTTCCTAACAGTACCTTTACCAATTGACTTAGGCCTGTTAGTGTTGTGATTGACTATCTTAGGAAGACTTGTTCCTACTTTCTTAACCAATACAGGTTTAGACATAACCTGTTCTTCTTCACTATCACTATCAGTTGTGCAATCTTCAACAACTATAGCATCTCCTTTCTTAATAAAGGACACCTTGTCCTGATAAGATAAAGTTTTATCTAAACTTTTACTTACCTTCTCTATCTTTGGAGATTTAGTGACCTTAGAACCATATTCCATGATTGGTTCTTGAAACTCAGGTAACCCTGTGTGTGCTAAATCAATACCTGGAGGTGAATGAACACCTCTGTATGGTGGGGGTACAGACTTAAATCCAACACCAGAATTAACTTTATCAATAACTTGGGCTTCCCAAAGCTTATTGAATCCTTCTGAGGAATGTGCTAATACATCCACAGAAACCTTTACATTTTCTCTTTCATTCTTATGTTTAGCTAATGATTCATTCAACTCAACAATACACTCATCTCTGATCTTAATGTCATTTTTTAGTATATTGATGTCATCAGCAAAATGAATTTCATTATTTTTAAAATGTAAAACTTGTTTTTCTAAAACACCTAGACCTCTTTTATGATTAGCCAAATTAAACAAAGAATCAAGCAGCTCTTGTTTATGAGCTTCAAATCTCTTATTAAGGTCTTCATAAGCTTTAAGATTAGGACATGATTCAGTACAAGATGTAATATTGTTTACCTCTGAATCAGAATGAGCCATTAGAGCAAATTCATTGGCCAAAAGAGCAGCATTAGGTGGTGCATCCTCTTCAATAGCCATAGAGCTCCAATCATAACCAATACCATCAATAGCCAACATAGCCTTTGGCTCTTCAACAGTAACTTCCTTTTTCCTATCTTGCTTATACCATGTGTTTCTGTTCTCCTGCTTTCTTGGGCTTCTACACTCCTTAGCAAAGTGTCCTAACCTATGACAGTTGAAACACTCTACTTTCTTCTTATCAAACCCAGCAGTATCATTACCATTTATGGTAATCTGCTTCCCAGTTCTTTGCCAATACTTCTTAGCCCTTATGCTAAGCAAAGCAACCTGCCATTTGATATCCATAGCTTCCAAATCATCACCATCTACCTGCTCAAGGTCTTCATGGTTGAGAGGAGAGCCATTAGATTGACTGGTAATGAAAGCATAGAATGTTGAATCTCCAAGACCAGCAACATCCTTGTGAGAACTTGTGGAAGGAGCACTTTCACCTTCATCTACCTCTTCATTCTTACTAATACTAGGAACTGACAAGAGTGCCACGTTTCCAGAACTAGTACCATAATGACCAGATTTCTTTAGACTTTGTTCAACAATTTTAAAATTGTTGTACAAATCATTGAGCTTCATGGTTTCAATGTCTGGTTTGTTCATCCAGACAATAACATGAGTATGGAACTCATCAGGTAGACTTCTTAAAAACTTCATGTTGAGATCTTCCTTCTCTGTCTCAACACCCAACACAGCTAACTGACTGACAAGCTTATGTAATCTTGAGAATAGCTTATCAAGAGACTCATTACTAAAAGCAGTAAAGTTTTCAAATTGTTGCTTTAGTAGTGTCTTCTGTGTCTTTTTGGTAGTTTCATTACCACCAAAATATGCACAAATCTCTTCAAAAAGAGTTTTTGCATCAAGATACTTGTTGAATGATAGCATCTGCTCACCAGGAATGGTCATAAGCAGCAAATTTCTTGCTTTCTGATCATTTCTCTTCAGTATCTTTTCTTCATTTGACACTGGTCCAGTATTTCTTTTTCTACTTGTTTTACCTTCTAGGACAACCTCTGAGTAGCTTGGTGTAAAGGAATCACCATATATAATTATATCCCAAAGAGTATAATCTTGGACCATGAAATATTGCTCAATTCTCATCCTCCATAACTCAAACTCATTGGGTTTGATTATGGGCAACTTTGCAGCAACATTTGTTTGAACATCATGAGCTTCCATTTCTGTTTCTTCTAATTCAAATATATCAACCCTAAGCTCTGATACCAACTGTGAGGATCTTGTGTATACACGGTTAAGGTGGTTAAACCTTGTGTCTTTGTGTATGAGATATATTGACTTAATATGATTAAGCACGCGGAATTTACTTAACCACACTTAGAAGGTTATGTATGTTATGGAAATGGAAGAATTATGTTTGTTACTTAACAATGAACAAAGAAAGTATTTCACTAAACGATTCAATATTATTCCAAATAATACGAGTGATCTTGAGTTTTTCACTAGGGTTACAAAACCTTGAATCTTATGTTTTAGACTTGTGATATTGTTTTTGTTCTTGTTCTAACAGTTATGCATGTGCATGTGTGTTCTATTGTGTCTGGTATATAATATCTAAGTCTAAGATCTCTTTTATAGTTTGCAAGAGATCTTTACAATTTTGCTAAAAGTCTTGACCGACTTACTTATTTAACTTATGCATATTGTGTCAGTACATAAGATACAACATGTATCTATGTATACAACTTGTTAACTAAGCACATGGAGTAAGATATTATCTACCGTATATGTTTGACCAAAATACAATAAATATCTTTTCGATCTTATCCTATGAGTCACTGATCAGCAGTACTTTGATGAAGCAGCAGTACTTTGATCATGAACTAGCAGTACCTTGATGTACTAGCAATACTTTGATGTACGAGCAGTACCTTGACTTAGAGTAATTTCTAATACTCTAATCTTCAGAATATTTAATTCCCAACACATACCATCCATGGTTGTCCCGGATCTCCAAACTTTCCCCATGGACAATTAAATTCGGGGACGAGTCAGGCTCGTGACTCGGTCAACAAAAACAAGCGCTTCGTGGGTGGCAACCCATGCTTATCATTCTATCTTCTTTCTTATTTCTAACACTAAGTGTGGGGGTGTTCCTCTACTTGTTGCTTTGTGGTTGTATGTTTGCCTCTGTTTTCAGGATTCCCGTAGATTGTGATGATTGACGCGCCTGTTTTCAATCCAGCCGCCCAATATCCTATCTTTGTGTTTATGATTATCCAGGATATCTTATTAATCCTTTTTGTGAAAAAGATTTCGTTTCCACACTTAGGTAGTAGTCTTACCCTTTTACGTTCTATAGTGTCGGCTTAGGCCGGTACTTTGAATATTGAGGGCAATATTCAATTCTAAGTGTGGGGGGGAATTCTTCAAAAGTATCATCCAACGTGTATCTTCAAGTCATCTTTTGTCCGTATGTCTCCATGTGATGATGTATTCTTTGAGCCGACATGCTCACACTATTTGGAGTCATGATCTTTAGCATCAGAGTTTGCAGAAGCCGTGTTAAAGGTCTTTTAGGTTGATCATGACTTTGTTGAGTGATGAGTGGCCTTTTACTCATCATTTTATACCTGGAAAACCCCACAAAAACGACCAAAAACACCCAAATGGACCATATATTGTTACAAATATCCTTGGATTGTGTTTTATGTGTTGCAGGTACAAAAGGATTGAAAACGAGGCAAACATGGACAAAATCGAGCTTGGAATGGAAAAGAGTCGAAAGCCGAAGCCGGGAAAGATATTCTTCATATGGATTTTTATTCGAGCTCAAAAATTACAAAATGGCCCTTGGATTATTACTTGTTGGCAAAAATTGGTCCTTGATTAACTTTGGAGAAATAGCAGATTTGGTCCCTGAACTTTGCATGATTTACACTTTTGGTCATTGGTTTAAATTCCATATTATCCTAACCCCTTTCTATACAACCGGATCTAAATAAAATCCCTTAAACCCCCTTACAAACCCCCAGCCCACAAAAGCTTAAACCCAGCCCACCAGACCAACAAACCCGACCCATCTTCATAATAATATTAAACCGGGGTCAAACCCCCTTTCCCCTTTAAGTCAAAATCCCTAATAATCAAAACACTATTTATCATCTTCAATCCCTCCTTTCCCTGCTAATCCTTCCGCTAATCCAGTCCATCACTTTCACCACCACTACCAGCCAAAGACATCACATGACCTTGTCTTTGGTCCCCTCCCCTCCACCTCAGCAATCCGAGGGCAAAAGAAGATGATCTACGGCCATAAATTAATGTTGTGGGGAGCAAGTTTAATCCAAGGGACACAAAAGAAGCACAAACGCACGCAGAGGAACACTCTCACACAACAAGCACAAGGACTCAAGAAACCCTAGTTCTTATCTTCTTATAAATAGGGCCATGTAGTAGCAGTTTTTTTCTAGGTTTTAGCATTTTATTTTTTTAAGGTACTTTGTAATTTTATTTTGTAATTTACTCTCATTTTAATTTTAATATCAGTTCAGTTTTCTTTTTAATCCAAGTAGTGTAAAAGCTTATTGCTTATCTTCAATGTTCCATTCGGCTTATTTTTCTCTTGGTTATGTTTGATATTGTTAGTTTAATATGCTAGTGCTTAAGATCAGTTTAATTTAGTCTTTCTATTGTAATCTTAAAATCAGTGTTATAAAGGTGTGTTTGACTTTTTGAGTCAAACGGGTAATTTTGCTTATCACTGTTCCATTGCCTTTTGCTGAGATTTGAGTGAGCTTATTACAAGCTATATAAGCTATTGTTACTAGGTCTTAAGCTGTTTTTATAGTTGTTGAGTTTTTACCTCAGTAGGCTAAATTTTAGGTGTGTAGTTTTTAATTGTGTTCTGAGTTTTATGATTTTAAGTTTAAGGTGGTATTTTGTTCTGAGCTTGCTTTAGTGTAGCATGATCTGTGATGCTTGTTCTCTCATTGGATTGAAGTTTGTTGATGAGCTAATTGTTTATGTGGTTTATAGCTAAGCTTGATTTTGGTATTTTGGTCATCAGTTTGAAGTAGTTTAATAGCAGATCTGTTTGATTTTGATTTTGGTATCCATAGGTTACTGATAGGCTGCTCTTATAGCTTATTTTTTTTAGTTTCAAAAAAAATTCTTCACTTTTAAATCTGCTTATTGTCACTTGTTATTTAAGTTTTAAAAGAAAAAAAAAAATCAAAAAAATAATCACAAAAGGGTCATGCCTGGGGTTCGAACCCAGGTAAGTTGACTCACAACACCAACAACACAACCACTGGACTCTTTTATTTTCTTAGTTAAATCCTACAACATTTAATTTAAAACCCTTTTCACCCCTTTTTCCTTATTAAGCTATTTTTAACTGTTAAGCTTGTTTTTAGCTTATTTCTAAAACCTATTTCACTTTTTATATTTTTCTCAGCTTTCTAATAGTTTAAAGTATTTCGTAAAAAAATTTCAGATTTTATCTTTTTCATTTAATATTTTTTATCATTTATTTTCTTTTAAATAGTTTTTTAATTTATAAAAAATTATTAAAAAGTCAAAAAAATATTTTTCTTTTTTCCAAAATTTTCTTTTGTCATTTATAAATTAGGAAAATTATTTTGATATCCGTAGGGTTAGTTTTTAATAGATTTGACGTTTTTACTCGTTCGTAGTTTCCGTTTTACGTTATTTGTTTTTTGTTTTAGTAGATTTTAGAAACACAAGAAACTCTCGTCTTTTCAAGCATTTTAATACCAAACCGAAAACGATATCCTCAATTTCACGCCTCGCTGGGACCACGACCCGGGTATCCACTTATCCGGTTTATTACAATTGGTTGTTTTTTGCGTTAATGGTTTCAAGTTGACTTTTCTTCGTGAGAAGTTTGACTTGTGATTACTTTGACCAAATATAACCAATATCATTGAGTTACAATGATGATGTAGTGTGAACATGTGATAGAGGATTGGCATCTTTTCTGCAACCAGCTACAACAGCAACCAGCTACAGCATTCCACAGCTACAATCGCCAGAAGTTCCTGCATACGACAGTTAGCAACAAATCGACCGGTACTTACTGGTTCGAACTTTGAGATTGTTAACAGCATAGTGTGAAAACTCTCTCTAATCCTTACCAAGACCGTTCCTAATCGAAAACCCACAGAGGGCTTTTTAAGATCATACCGTAGTACATCAACGATTAGGTGAGTCGCTGGAGATCACTCCACGACTGTAGACCGTTTGAAACCGCCGCAATCACTAAGCGTAATCCATAACGAATTACTGAAGTGACCTGCTTTCAGGGCTGCTTGATGTTGACCCTGGCAGGAATTTCCATTCAATCATTGAGAATTACATTTGTAAATTTCCTCATGAATGTTCTGGCAGATTGCTAAGATCTGCGTAGGACTCATAAGTTTACAACTGGTGTCCTTGATGTTGAACAACCAGTGTAGAAGTAATTTGTGTCCCTAAGAGATCTTATGATGCATCTCGTGGCTCTAGACTCGATAGTGCATTTTGATTTAGTGAGCGGAGGCTGGAGAGAACTGCCACCTTTTCAATATCATCTAACTCGGAGTGAGAGAGACGATAGAAATGTATTGAACTCCGTGACAATTGAAACAAGAATCCTTTGAGGGACCTTGAGTGGCTAGGGAGGGTTGTACAACGTATCACTGGGTCCATGATACTTTGTCTTCAATGCCAGCAATCAACTATGTGATTCTGACAACATATGTATTGACCCGGTTTCTGCCTAAGTTGTAAGGAGGGCTATTTCTTTTCACCCTTTCTCACTTCGTTTCTTTTTAATTCTTCAACCCCTTCAGTGCATACCAAGATTTCATTACTAGAGCCTTGTTGGGTTTGTTCCAGTTCTAGCTCCATCTCAGTCTACACTCTTCCCTGATTCACTTTTCTCCTTTTTAATCATACCTAAGGACTTCTACACTATCTAGTGGATTGTCCCTGGGTAGATCCCTCTGGCTCTGGCGGGATCGTGGGAACTTGAACCTAACCTTACCATCCTTATAACTCCATGCATTAAATTAAATGGTCGGTCTTTGGTGTTCTACCACAATTGCCAAACCAAATCTTTTGAAAAATCTCTCAAAGTGTTCATGATTATGAAAAACATTTTGCCAACACTTGAGAGTTTTATACTTTTCAAATGCTCCCCCTCAACATGTGCTCGAGTGATTGTTTTATAAATTTGCACATGTTTGGTAGAGCTCGCACTTTTTGAATTGATCAACTTTCAGTGAATATGACCGATTCGAGACACGCTTACATCACTGGTTAGACCAGCTTGAAATTATTACCCGGCCTGGTCAAGTCCACAGAAAGTTTCTCGAAACGGTACACTCTACTCAGACACATCCTTTTCGAGACACGCTTACATCACTGGTTGGACCAACTTGAAATTATTACCCGGCCAGGATATGTCCTTTCGATCAATGACAGTATATGTTTCGTCAATTCATTGGTGAAGTCTGAGCCTTGCTCACGTGAGATGCCCAAATCCTTTATGTTTTGTTAAAAACCATTTGCTCCCCCTCAATATGTGCATCGATATACGAAAGAGTTTAGCACATATGGTAGAGCTTGCTTTTATGACCAAAACATTTTGCTCCCCCTCAATATGTGCATTGATATACAAAGCAGTTTAGCACATACGGGAGAGCTTACATTTACTTCCAAATCATCACATTTTATCAGAATTTCATATTTAAATCACATTCTCTCCCCCGATCAAAAATTTCAAACCATTTGAGATATGTGATCCCAAGTGATTTAAATAAGTTTAGAAAATTTGGGAGAAAATGTGGTCAGGTTTAAATGTATTCTGATTTAGGAGCATACTATGCTCCCCCTGAAACAACGAGAGAGTGTCACTGCTGATGTTGCACAAATTTGGCAAGGTGTCAGAAATTTGAACAAATATGCTCCCCCTCAATTAATGACCCGTTTTCCATTTAAAGAGCTGTAGTCATTCAATTGAGCGACGGGTATTTGTGAAAATTTAATTCAATTTACCACCTTGTGTAACATCAAGACTCTCTTGAAGAATCAAGCAAGATAAAGAGTCTGATGTAAAGAAGACTTCTCTTCTTATACACGAAATGACGCACTGAAACGTACATCAATTCGGTGAAACATGGATATAAAGTAATCCATGCCCAGGTGAACATCACCCAGTTGGAGGAACAGCCGTCTTTTTGGCGACGTGCTTTCCCCAGAGTGTATCGCGGGTTGCAGTATGAAGTAACTGCAAGCCATTAAGACATGTTTTAATTGATTAGTATAACTTCTGCTCGAGCTTCATTTAAAGATCCGTGTCATTGTTGAATGACATTTCTAGATCCGTAAATGTTATCGATAAACAGAAGACATGCCTAAGTAGGACTATTTTTGGTATTTTCTGATTTTTCGATTTTTTATGGTTTTACGGTTGTCTATATACAATTAGCAGGTTTTCTCTATGACTATTTACAAGTTGGTATAAAATATGAACAAAAAATAAATGAAGCAAAATATATACAAGGATACGAACCAAAAACCATTACTCCTCAGCTTCCAGAATATCTCTGCTGCCATCACTTTACTTGCTGAAGAGTAATGTGAGCACATTAATTAGGGATTAATTCTGGCATTTCACTCTCCCCTAATTAGTGCTCTCCCCCAATCTAACAACCTTTCAGATGAACACCCATAATAGAAGAAGAAGAAGACTTTGGATGAACACCTATAATAAAAAGAAGTCTTTTGATAACCAAATGCATGCCGTCTTTAGTCTTCTAATACAGCTCCACGATTCCCTTTTCAACCTGTTCCCTGATGAAGTGATGCCTGATGTCGATGTGCTTTGACCTGGAGTGCTGAACATTGTTGCAACAAAGTGCAATAGCGCTTTTGTTGTCACAGTATAGAGGAATTTTCTTGTATGAGAATCCATAGTCTGATAGTTGTGATCGCATCCATAGAATTTGTGCACAACAAGCCGACATAGCAATGTATTCCGCTTCAGTAGAAGATATGGATGTGGTCATTTGCTTCTTCAAAGACCAACTAACCAACTTTTCCCCTAAAAACTGAGCTCCTCCTGAAGTACTTCGACGAGTGTCCTGACACCCCGCATGATCTGCATCAGCATAAGCCGTTAACTCCATGGCTGTGTCCTTAGGGTACCAGAGACCCATATGAACTGTTCCTTGAAGATATCTGAAAACCCTTTTTACTGCTTCTAGATGCTTTTTGGTAGGTTTGGATTGATATCGCGCACACATGCATACAGCAAATAGAAGGTCTGGCCTGCTTGCAGTAATGTACATTAAGGATCCAATCATGCTTCTGTACTTCGTTTGATCGACTGAAATCCCTGACGGGTCTTCATCTAGCTTAGATCTATCAATCATGGGAGTATCAACTGGCTCACTTCAATCGAATCCAAACTTTTTCAAGATCTCATATGCATATTTGGACTGATTGATGAAAATGCCTCCGGGACTTTGAGATACTTGTAATCCTAGGAAGAATGACATTTGTCCCATCATCGACATTTGGAACTTGGAGCTCATCTCATTTGAAAATCTATCACATTCACTAGGGTCAGATGAAGCAAATATGATGTCATCTACATAAATCTGAACAAGTAGTAGATGTTTGTTTGTCTTTCTGGTGAATAATGTTGGATCAACTACACCCTTTGAGAATCCATGATCTAGAAGAAACTTGGACAATGTATCATACCATGCTCTAGGTACCTGCTTCAACCCGTAAAGAGCCTTCTTCAAGCGATAAACATGCGTAGGATGTTCAGCGTCCACAAATCCTTCAGGTTGGCTCACGTAGACTTCTTCCTTTAAGTCCCCATTCAGGAAAGCTATTTTGACATCCATCTGGTAGACTATCATATTTAGACTTGCAGCATTGGCCAGGAAGATTCTAATAGCTTCAATTCTAGCAACTGGAGCAAATGATTCTTGAAAATCAATGCCCTCTTCTTGTCTGTATCCTTTAGCAACTAGACGTGCCTTGTTCTTTAAAACATCCCCATGCTCATCAAGTTTTACCTTGAAGATCCACTTGAGAGCAATAATCATAGCACACTCTGGAGGAGGTACTAATTCCCATACTTCAAGTCGATCAAATTCATGGATTTCGTCTTGCATGGCCTCGAACCAACAGACTTTGGTCATTGTGTCTTTGACATCTTTTGGTTCGACTTTAGACAGTACAGAATTGAAGAAACACCACAATGCATCGGTTGCCAGTTGTTTACGAGTGGATACAGGATGAGAAGGATTGCCGATGATGTTTTCAATTGGATGATCGTTGGTCCATTTTCTGAGATGGTCATGAGGTTGAGGGTTTTGGATTGATGTTGCTGTGCTGTGTTCTTCGTGAGAGGACATGTCTGATGAGGGTTCAGGAGCAAATATGTTCTCAAAAGGAACATCATTGATAGGAGCAAAAGGATTAACTTCCAAAGAATGATCATCTGCAGATTCTTGTTGCACCGGAGAGGATTGAGTATTTGATGTTGTGGGTGATTGACTTGCAGCAGGAGTATTGAAACTGATTGAGACTGAAGCTGGATGGTTTTCTGAGCCTTGTGGAACTTGAACATCCGCAGCATCAGGTGCAGCTACTGCATTTGTAATTGTTTCATTTGTTGGCTCAAAGTATTCGTCAAACATAGGATCAAATAGCTTCTTCAACTCCTCACTCGTTGGTGGAACGAAAGACTCTGCAGGCGTGTGATTCTGTACAAGTCCTAAACTAATTGGTCCAGGTGTCAAAAGTTTAAGATCGGGTCCAGAACTGGTTTGTCCTGAAATGGTTTGCTCACTTAGCTCGTCGAACGTGACATGGATGGTTTCCATGATTTGTCGGGTTCTCTGGTTGTAGATTCTGTACCCTCTACGGTCTGGTGCGTATCCAACAAAAATACCTACATCTGCTTTAGCTTTTAACTTTCCCAAGTCTTGACTATCATTAGTTGGATAGCAAAGAGCACCAAACAAACGAAGAAATGATAAATCTGGCTGCTTGTTGTGAATTAACTCATAGGGAGTCTTCTCATGAATGGGATGAATCAGAGATCGGTTTTGGGTGTAGCATGCAGTTGCAATGGCCTCTGCCCAGAGAAACATCGGTGCCTTTGAAAATATAAGCATGGTTCTTGCAGCTTCTACTAGAGTACGGTTTCGCCGTTCAACGACTCCGTTCTGCTGAGGAGTGCGAGGTATACTTTTCTGATGTGTGATGCCAATATTTTCATAAAATTTTCTGAGTTGTTGATTGACAAACTCAGTTCCATTATCAGTGCGGATGATTCTGACAGTCTTGTTAAGCCTTACTTGCAGCTGTTTAATCAGCTTAATGATCACCTCTGGAGTCTCATCCTTGGTTCTCAAAAACTTTACCCATGTGAACCGAGAGAAATCATCTACTATCACCAGAATATATTTCTTTCTATTTATGCTTTGTACTCTCATTGGACCGCATAGATCCATGTGAAGGGTATGAAGAACTTCCAAGTTGGTGTTGACGGTTTTGGGTTTGTGGGTTTGTTTCTTGCTTTTGCCCAGTTGACATGCAGAGCAGAGATGATCTTTTTCATATTTTAATCTGGGCATTCCTCTAACAAGATCTTTTCGGGAAAGATCATTGATGGTACCGAAGTTCAGGTGGTTCAAACGACGATGCCACAGCCATGATTTTGTTTTAGAGGCTTTTGAAAGCAAGCATATGGGAGAGGACTTCAACATTTCTTCAATTGATATGGTGTATAGATTCGTACCCCGACTACCCTTGAGAAGATCTATACCATCCAATTCTCTGACGAAACATGTGTGTTTTCTGAAAGCCACTTCCAGATCAGCGTCACAAAATTGACCCACAGAAAACAAATTGTGCCCTAATCCTTCCACATAGTAAACCCGTGAGATCACACTGTTACCAAACACAAAATCTCCATAACCCATAATCGCGCCAAAGTGGTCATTCCCGAATCTAACTGTCCCGATAAACTTTTTCACAAAGTTCTTGAGCCGTGAGTGATCCCCAGTCATATGTTTTGAGCAGCCTGAGTCCAAATACCAAAGAACGATTTGTACGACCTGCATTTGAAATCAGACAACAGTGGATAACTGAAATATGTGGATCCCCACTGGAATTTGGGGTCCATTTGGTTAGTACACACAAGTTCTGGAGCATTAGTCTTTTCTAATATTGATGCCTCTACAGTGGGAACTACTCTAGAGTTATCAAGGGACCTATTAGAAGGGCTATGTGTTCCTAATGGAAGGATTCGACCCGTTGGTCTCCATTCTTTAATCTTCACAATTTTATGTTTATTCAACTTAGGCAATGGATTCTTGTTTCCTAAACTGAATTTCCTTCCAGTGGGTCTCCATTGATACCCAACCTTAGTGAAGATTTTTCCTGTGGCTCTCCAACTTTTCACATTACTTTCAGTTTTCCTAACATGCATAGTATGGGGTGGTACATGAGATATCAGAGACGACACAACACATTCATCATGATTAACAGAAATTAAGCATTTGTCACATGTTTTACAGACCATTTTAGAATTCGAATTAATTACAGTACTTTTAATACTAGAATCAACACGATTCCATCTAGTCGTTACAAACTTATTGTTCCTAGGTTGGACTTCTACTCTTTTCTTGTGATCACTCTTAGCCGGCGCAGTCCTATCATTCCTTGCATTGCCTTTAGGCTTTGACCCGCTAGCTTGGGTGTAACTTCTTACTCCTGTAGAAGCAATGATGGGAACATTAGTTTGCTTCACTAACACATGCTTTCCTGATAATGATGTGCTAGGTTCTGATGTTCTTGGTGGTAAATCAAAGGACACATGCTTGTTCTTAATAGTGGACGATGAGGCACCTAAGCTATCCTTTTGGTAACTGGACCTAGGACCCGAGCTAATAGCATATTCTAGCTGTTCCTGGATCCTTTTTGTGATGACACATGCATAACCTATTGCCTTATCATGTGGTTTTCCTATTCTGTCCTCTTCCACAACCTCTCGAAGAGTATCAAGACCATCCCTAAGGTGACTAAGATACATCTGATGGACAGGTCTGTTATTTCTTATGGGAAATGGAATAGGCCCCACATCAACATCATATATTTTACAAGCAGAAACCTTTGATGAAACACAATTACAAGATGTACATGGCATTTTACCTTTCACCTGAGTCTTCAGATTCTCAATTTCATTTAACAAAGAAGTTATCCTTTTATTATGACTATTTCTTGTAACTTTAATTGAGTCATATAACTCTCTGTAATGTTGTTTAATCTTAGAATTTTCTTCTCGAAAACACTCATTTTCATGATGTAATTTATTTATGGTGTCTTGATTTTGAAAATTCTGAGAATCTGACGACGACGGTTTATTGGTGCCATAAACATCACACTTGTTGGACTTCAATTGGGCAATTTGAGCCCTCAACAGACGAATCGTGTTAGTGTGAGCTTGAATTTTCTCATCCCGTTTGCTTAATTCAAAATACATATCAAACTCAGGAGCATCCGAAGATGTCTTGGCATTTGATAGTTTACATCTTTCTTCTAAGTGTTGATATTTTAATTGTAAGTTAAGATGTTCAACCTCTAGTTTAGAAAAACGTTTGACCATGTCATCATGATCATCATTTTGGAATTTTTCAAGCAGTTTCAAATTCTCCCCCTCAAGCTCCACAACACGATTCTGGGTAACATTTAAAGCCATAGCATACTCATGATATTGACAAGCAGATAATGCAGAATCAGTTGCAGTAAAAAATACATCTTGTGCAATGCATCTAGCAATCAAATTATCATAATTGATGAGCATGTTTTTCCTTTCAATTTCGCGGCTCTTAAGTTCTATTGCATATTCATTCACCTCATTTTCCATATCTTTAAACACTACTTTCATTTCTTTTATTTCTGTGTTGAGGGCAGTTTGCAGCCCTTCAAAATGTTCTTTGAGTAGTTTAAAGAATGGCATGACCTCAGTTAAGTAACACCTTTTTGCATGTTCAAAACACCTTTCCCCCTCAGTAATGCCGGTTGGTGTGATTCTCTTCTTACATGTTATATCAAAATCAGCAAACAGTTGCCAAAGCACATATAAGCTAATAAAGGTTTTGCTTTCAGTGGGAAGAGACAACGGCACCAAATTCCTAGGTGTATTGGGAGGATACACCGTTATGGACGCAACTTTTTCTAATGAGAGGGTGTTGGCCTTAAGTTTCTGTTTGACAGACTGTTCTAGCTGGCTTTTCAAAGAATTCAACTCTTGTTTTAATGTTTCTTCTCTTACTCTAGACTCTTTAATAAGTGTACTCATTTTACCTTCTAATTTCTGCTCACGTTCATTAAGCTCAAACTTAGCACGCTGTTCATACATAGCTACTTGTTCTTTATAAATGTTTAGTCTAGTGATCAAGTTATTATCAGGTGCAGGAACTGTACTTTCACGAGTGCATGCATTATCTATTTCACGTGTAATTTCTACGGCACACAAGTCATCAACAACACAAGCATCATTTACAACAGAAGATTCAGCATTTTGTACATCAGGCACATTTTTCTGACTCAAGTATTGTTCATATGGAATCATATTGCTATTATCCATGTCAACATTATTTGAGTCAGAGACAATTGCTTGTTGTACTTCGATGGGAAACTTTTGTTTATCAACTATTTCATATGTGTCGTATAATCTTAGTACCTCAGATATCACAGAAGCATTTGAAGAACCAGCTTGATGAGATGGAGAGGCCAAGGACGACAAATTGGCCATGAAGATAGTTTGAGCAGTTGGTTCTTCATCCACATCAGAGTCAAATGCATCACAATCATCAGCTTGGAAGACGTTAGGATCATTGAGTGCCATATCTTGGACTGGTTGCTCATCCACATCAGCATCAAAAGTATTACCCCCATCACCAGCCAGAAACAACAATTCTTCCTCATCCAATACTGCTCCATTCTCTTGAGCCTGCATCAACAGCATCTTGTCCTTGAAGTAGTCTGAGTTCTGAGGTCGTTTTGGTTGATTGCAGTTTCTTGCAATATGTCCCAGACCTCCACAATTATAGCACTTGATCTGTTTCCCTTGCCCCTGGTTGGCATTCCCAGCCCTGTTCTGCATAATACCTCGACCCATGTTTCTGCCAGCTCTCCCTTGCACATTTTGAACCACAATTTTTCCATCCTCCACCATTGCAAGATTTCGCGGGTTGGATGAATTTCTTAACTGATTGTTGGTCTGAGGAAGAGAAGCTTTGAACTGTTGCACAAGTAAAGATACTTGATTGGTGAGGTTATCAAGCATGCTAGTGGATCATTGGAAGTGGATGGATTCAACTTCTCTCTTAACACCCGATCAAAGACAGCATGCTTCTCATGTTGTTGAAGATAGGCATACAGCTGTTCATAGTTGGTATCCCTCAGACCTTTGTTGAGTTTGACAGCAGTAACAAATCTGTCCCATTCTGGAGTCATATTGTTCACAAACTTGGAGTTAAGTTGGATGTTGGGCATAGTCATTCTAATTATCCTCATGTCATTAACCAACTTATGGAATCTCACATAGTAGTCTGTAATATTCTCTCCTGGGTTCATTTTGAAATGTTCAAACTCATCATACAATTGAGATTCCCTGTCTTCCTTTGTCAGTTCTGACCCAGCCAACAGCATCTTCACATTGTCCCATACTGCCTTGGCTTCTGTATTGAAGTTGAATGATGATATTTGAGGCTCTAATATCAGCATCGTACCTCTTCTTTTCCTCCTCAGTAAGATCATTGTACGTGCGAGGTCTGTCAATACCAAGTGTGACTGTGCCATCTTCACCAGTAGTCACAGCATCTCTGGTAGTACCCATCTGAAATGGTCCTTCATCAATGGACTTAAGGATGTTTGCCCCATTATCTTTTCCCAAGCAATAAAGCCGTATTCTTTGTGCCCATGACTCATAGTCTGTCCTATCAAGCATAGGTGGACGGGTATCGGACCCAGCTGCTTGAATATCATCGGAAGCTGTGCTCGCCATTGAGTTAGAAGTATCTTCAGAACCGCTAACGTGCAATTCAAAAGCAAACCGCTACCCTTCTAGACAAACCGCTAATAACAAGCCGCTAAAACTGAGAACCAAACCTCTAGTACAAGTCAAACCGCTAAAGTAAACCGCTGAAACAGATAACTGAACCGCTAATCTAAACCGCTGAAATACAGAAGTATTAAGCCGCTGAAAGCAGAACCGCTAACAGTTAAACAGCTGAGGATTAAACCGCTGAACTCTAACCCGCTGGAATCTAACCCGCTGATATTTAACCCGCTGAAACTTAAACCGCTGAATGATTAACCCGCTGAGACTAAAGCCGCTGAACTTTAACCCGCTGAAACCCGTAAACCTCTACCACAATACGACAAACCGTAAACCTCTAACACAAAACGACAAACCGCTAGTTGACAATTTCTGACAAACCGCTGCCACTAGTTGACAAACTGTCCTTTTCAGTACAGTTTGTCCTTTTCCAGAAACAGCTAAATTACAAACCGCTATTAACCAAGCCGCTGGAACTAAACAGCCAACTTAGCGTAAACCGCTAACAAGAAACTTTCACCGAATATTAAACCGCTGCGATGAAACTAAGTGCGAAGTACAACCCGCTACCCAGAAACCCGTCTGATCTTACACAAACAAGTCACAAACACAGTTGTAACTTATCAAGAACGATCTAAAACACCTTTTTGAACATAAAATTACTAGTCTTACACTACTTTAACCACAAAACAAGATCAAACAAGGGTCTTTTCTTACCTATTTGTTCGAACCAAAAAGCACCCAAAAACCAAACACGAATCTGAATATGCACTACACGAATCTAACCATGGCTCTTGATACCAATTGTAGGATATTCAGGAACTAATAAACACAAGATTGGGTGGTTATATGGATCGAACAAGGAAGGAGCTAGAGAGAGAAAGAAGTAGGGAGCCTTTAGAGAGATAAACCAAAAAGAAAAATGAATTGAAAGCTTGCAAAGGTCCAACCCTCTCCACATGAGGAGAGGGGTATTTAAACTTACATGCTTAGCCTACTTACTTTGTCCCTAGTGGACTGTGGAGCGAGCTGACAGAGGGTAAAGACCCGACTCACTCCACAATATTAATTAACTACTTTACTACTAATATTACTTGTATTACTACGAGCTATTTAATACACGAGAGTGCTCGGGGTGACCGAGTCTTCAGCTGAATATTTATATTCCTAACGGTATTGTGTTTCACTTGTGTGAAACTTGTGTAACATGTGTATTGTCTGATTGTGTGGAATATCAATTATAGGGAGGGTTAGTATATCACGAGCCTTCTGTTTTTGTGCTACAAACCCATTTGAGACTATACGGCGATGACGAATGGTTTTCTAAAAACCGAATGGATGGCAAAGTGATATTTTTGTCACTTTGCAACCTTCAAATCCGAGCCTACTAAAAATCTACATATTTGTGAGTTAATTATTTTGAGACTATAAGGCGATGACGATTATGTTTTCTAATCCGAGCCTTCCTTTGTTACTTGTTGCCTTTTGTGTTTTGTGTGCAATCTGCACTTGGACAAAGTTGTGTGCAATCTGCACTTGGAAAAAAAAAGTATATTGACCCTAAAAATGATACAGATTCTTACTTGTTGCCTTTTGTGTGCAATCTGCACTTGGACAAAGTTACTATAAGGCGATGACGATTACGTTTCAAATCTGAGCCTGCTTTTGTTACTTGTTGCCTTTTGTGTTTTGTGTGCAATCTGCACTTGGACAAAGTTGTGTGCAATCTGCACTTGGAAAAAAAAGAGTATATTGACCATTTGATATTCAGATTGTTACTTGTTGCCTTTTGTGTTTTGTGTGCAATCTGGCGATGACGATTACGTTTCAAATATGAGCCTGCTTTTGTTACTTGTTGCCTTTTGTGTTTTGTGTGCAATCTGCACTTGGACAAAGTAGTGTGCAACTTGGAAAAAAAACTTTCAAAAAAAAAACTTGGAAAAAAACTGGACAAAAAAAAAAAAAAAAAAAAAAAAAGGCAAAAAGACAAAATAAGAAGAAACAAAAAAGTACCAAGTGATGTTAGCTGACAAAAACTAAAAAAAAAAAAAAAAAAAAAAAAAAAAAAAAAAAAAAAAAAAAGTACACCCTCTAGGGAGGGTTTTTGTACCTCTCTCCCTAAGGAGGGTTCGTTAGTATGACCTCGATCTTTAATGCTATCATTTATTGTGAAGGTCACATCAATTTCTCTTAATGAATAATTTTTCCTGGTTAATTCGAAGTTGGAACCACACTACATGGTCCTAGTCTCTATAGTCGACTAAAATAGAATACCATGGCTCATGAAATTTAATGGAGATCCGTTGATCATTAACCTCCATTCAGTATAGTCCTCTAAAAACTACTCCCACCGTCCTAAATTAATAGTCTCTCTTTCTATTTTGGGTTGTCCCAAAATTATTGTCCCCTACCAAATATAGTTGTGAAAAATGTAGCAAGTTTACCATATTGCACCTAATTTTACTAAAAATTACAAACATCATTCAAAGATTTAATTAATTCCATAAGGGTAAAACTGACATTTTACAAAAAAGTAAGAGAGAGAATGTAGTAATGATTATATTTTCTTAAACTGTGTGTTTTTTGTCGGGGGAGAATAATTTTGGGACAGAAGGAGTACAAAGTTTCTGCATCTTAGGCCACTCGGAGTGGTGCAATTTATGGGGAACCCGGCGGTAACACCGCCGCCGAGCCCAAATTTATGCCGAAAATTTATCACCAACGGCTTGTGAAACCGGTGGGCATAGATTTGAAAGAGACGTTGGGGCATTCAATTTGGGATAAAAAATATAGCCGTTTGGCTTAAAAAATAAATAAATAAAAATAAAAAAAAATAAAAATTAAACTTTAACCCTTTTCACTTATATATACATACTTACTTCCATTTCAAATACATCAACAAACATTCAATCAAAACACACCAATTTTCATATACACTCCACCAAAAAAAATGTATTCATCTTCCGACGAAATCATCATCCCACCTACCCTACCCGATTTATCCACGGGTAGTTCATGTCCCTTTTTTATAGACGCGATAAAAGATATTGAAGCCTTTGAAGACTCGGGTAGCTCTAATGACTCACGCACTTATATTGAGCGACACCGGGAAAAAGCTAACGAAATACTAATGCGTGACTACTTCGTCGAACACCCTAAGTTCGGCGAGCATTTTTTTAGGCATCGGTATCGTATGAGTCAAAGGTTGTTTTTGAAGATTGTTGGTGACATTGAAGCGTCTTTCCCGTATTTTCAAGAAAGGTTCGACGGGCGGGGTAAAAAAAGCTTCACGGCGATACAAAAATGAACGTATCTGATGACTCTAGTGTACAACCGGAGTTACATGACGAAAACGTCCATCATCGTCTCCAATATGATCTTATGGAGCACGTAGCGGGTCTAGACTTGGCATATCTCGATGACCCAACGGCTCAACCACAACCGATTGATGACTTAATTTAGTGTTATGTATTTTTTTTTATTTTTAAAAATAATGTTGCAATGTAGTTTTCTTTTTTAGTTTGCAGTGAGATGTTATGTTTTTAATAAAATGTTTATGTTTTTAATTAAATTGATTTTAGTTTAATTATAAAAAAGGAAAAAAAAATTGGGAGGTATGAGAATTTATCGGGCACCAGTGAATTAGGTTAGAAGGTATGAGAATTTATGGGAGTGATTTGGCTGAAGCTTATTGGTTGAATTTGAGAAATATGATAATTTGGGAATCATGACTCCTTGTGACCTTAGCAGCTTAGCTAGATATTTTCATTAAAAAGTTAATAGTGATATCACTAGTTGTCGCATTGTTTAATTTGTATCATTTCTAATAGTAGAATGAAATCATGAATGTACTTATATGTTACGACAATAACAATTTTTCTTGTCTTATTATCAATAATAATTATGTGTACAATTTATAAAGCGTATGGTTAAAAATGTATGCCGACATAACATTGGTTGCTACAATATACGATGACAACATTAGTGTACAAATGTAAAAAAGGTTTTGGGATTACTTATTTTAAAGTCTTTTGTCTATCTTGATCAGATAAATATGTACTATCATCAAATTATTCTTTATTAGCTTGAATAAGCAGATATGTAGTTATAAAACGAGTGTTTTGAACAACTGCTATAATTAAACTATAATCAGATCGAAAACTAGCACTCACCTAGGGATGAGCATGGGTCTGGAACTGATTGAAACCAGAACTGGACCCGATGGATTCGGGAACCGAATTTTGTGAAAAGTAGGAATCAACAGCCGAACCAAATATAGTTTTTGCATTGTTTCGATTCTGGTTCAGTTCCAGTTCCAGTTCTTTGGGTCTACAGGCTCGGAACCGATTTCTAAAAAATAAAATAAAAAACTTATGCAATAATGAATTAGGCCAATAAAACTAAAATATGAAGAATAAAGAAGAATTCTTCTAGCCACACATTTCAAATAAGAGGGAGAATTTTAAGGGGAGATGCATCTATTTTTATAGGTGCATATGAAATAAGTGGTTGTGGTTTCTTCTTATCATTCTTATTTTAATTTTTCTTCTTATTTATACATATATATATATATATATATATGGATGAATCTCTCTCCTTTGGTCTTAAAATTAAGACTTACAAGATATAATGCTTATTGTACAATACACAAAGCACTATTAATGAATTTTCTCATCAATCTTAATTTTAAGACTTACAAGTCTTAAAGCTTAATGTACAAAATACAAAGCACTATTAATTTGGTCAAGATATTTAATATAGTCAATTAATTAACTGGTCAATAAATACAATTAATGTAGTTATTAAAACACCCCTTACATAAGAAATACAAATTATCAAGCATATTGTACAATCAACTTAAACACAATTCCTGCATTAAATGTTACTAATACAAATAATAAAACACGTTATACAAATATTCAAGCACGAACAGTCAACGGGCCAAATGGGCTCGAGCCCGAACGGGCACGGGCCAAACGGGCACTGGTCAAACGGGCTCATGTTATACGAATGACTTTAAAAAAGACCCAAAAAGATGACATAAATTCCTTAGTTAAGGAGTTGAAATACGTCACATGAAATTCTTGATATCCGTAAATTTATTATCAAAAATAACATAATAAACTAAAATACATGATTCACCGAAAAATATTATTTTAGGGTACCCGCCGCCGCAACGCGCGGGTACCCTGCTAGTGTATAATATATATATACATATATATATATATATATATATATATATATATATATATATATATATATATATATATATATATATAATATATATATATTATAATATATATATGGTCCGGTTCAATAGAAAAATGTAATTAGATAAAAAAAAGTGAGAAAAAAAATTATAGGGTAAAATTTTCAAACATCTCAAACTTCAGGGTAAGTTTTGAAACCACCCCCCCCCCCCCCTTCCGGGAAAAAAAAAAAAAAAAAATTTAGGCCAAATTTTTTTTATTTTTTTGTCAGCCAAAAAATTTCCCGCCAAAATTTTATAATTATGATGCGCTTTTTTATTTTGGTGCATCACAGTTATGAAAATTAGTTATAACTATGATGCACCAAATTTATAACTGCATCACATTTATAAAGTTACTGCATCACAGTTATAAAATTACTGCATAACAATTATAATTTTAGTGTATTAAGGTTATAAGTTACTGCATCACATTTATAAATACGATTCTTTACATATTAACTCCATGATGTTGAGAATTTTGTTTGATTATATATTTGTATCAATACTATATAAGAAATCTCGGTGGGTGTGCCCACGAGTCGTCATCTCTTAGTTGTCAATGAGATCACATTGGATATACCATTGGGCAAATGCTAAAATAATACATTGAACTTGCCACTTTTTGCCATTGTATGGTCTCATCTTTTCCGTTAGCAAATGTATGACTAAACTTTTGAAATCGGGTCATTGTGGGTAAGAAACGTCACATTGTTAGTCCTTCATACTAACGGCCGTTAGTAAATAACTTACAATTCAGTTTTCTTACGTTTTCGTCCGTTTTCTTACGTTTTCGTCCAGTTTTTTACGTTTTCGTCTGTTTTCACACGTTTTCGTCCAGTTTTTTTACGTTTTCGTCTGTTTTGACACGTTTTCGTCCCGTTTTTTACATTTTCGTCTTTTTTGACACGTTTTCGTCTGATTTTTTACGTTTTCGTCTGTTTTCACATGTTTTCGTCCCGTTTTTTACGTTTTCGTCTGTTTTGACACGTTTCTCTTCGTTTTTCCGTTTTCTTACGTTTTCGTCTGTTTTGACACGTTTTCGTCTATTTTTTACGTTTTCGTATGATTTTTTACGTTTTCGTCTGTTTTTTTTACGTTTTCGTCTATTTTGACACGTTTTCTTCCTGTTTTCTTACGTTTTCGTCTGTTTTGACACGTTTTCTTCTATTTTTTACGTTTTCGTATGATTTTTTACGTTTTCGTCTGTTTTTTTTACGTTTTCGTCTATTTTGACACGTTTTCTTCCTGTTTTCTTATGTTTTCGTCTGTTTTGACACGTTTTCGTAAGTTTTTTTACGTTTTCGTATGATTTTTTTACGTTTTCGTCTGTTTTTTTACGTTTTCATCTATTTTGACACGTTTTCTTCCTGTTTTCTTACATTTTCGTCTGTTTTGACACTTTTTTTAAGTTTTCGTCCGTTTTCATCTGTTTTGACACGTTTTCGTCTAATTTTTTACGTTTTCGTCTGTTTTGACACGTTTTCGTCCAGTTTTTTACGTTTTCGTCTGTTTTGACACGTTTTCGTCCAGTTTTTTATGTTTTCGTCTGTTTTGACACGTTTTCTTTCATTTTTTTTAAATTTTCGTCCGTTTTCTCTTACGTTTTCGTCTATTTTCACACGTAAAAAATGTGTAAAACCGTGTCAAAACAGACGAAAACGTAAAAAAACATTTTGAAAACATGTCAAAACAGACGAAAACGTGTCAAAAAAGACAAAAACGTAAAAAAGACGAAAACGTGTCAAAATGGACGAAAACGTAAAAAAACAGACGAGAACGTAAAAAATCATACGAAAACGTAAAAAATAGACGAAAACGTGTCAAAATAGACGAAAACGTAAGAAAATAGGAAGAAAACGTGTCAAAATAGACGAAAACGTAAAAAAACAGACGAAAACGTAAAAAATCATACGAAAACGTAAAAAATCAGACGAAAACGTGTCAAAACAGACGAAAACGTAAGAAAACGGACAAAAACGTAAAAAATCAGACGAAAACGTGTCAAAAAAGACGAAAACGTAAAAAACGGGACGAAAACGTGTCAAAACAGACGAAAACGTATAAAACGGGACGAAAACGTGTCAAAACAGACGAAAACGTAAAAAATCATACGAAAACGTAAAAAATCAGACGAAAACGTGTCAAAACAGACCAAAACGTAAGAAAACGGACGAAAACTTAAAAAAACAAAGGAAAAAGTGTCAAAACAGACGAAAACGTAAAAAACGGGACGAAAACGTAAAAAATCAGACGAAAACGTGTCAAAAAAGACGAAAACGTAAAAAACGGGACGAAAACGTGTCAAAACAGACGAAAACGTAAAAAACGGGACGAAAACGTGTCAAAACAGACGAAAACGTAAAAAAACTGGACGAAAACGTGTGCAAACACACGAAAACGTAAAAAACTGGACGAAAACGTGTCAAAATAGACGAAAACGTAAGAAAACGGACGAAAACGTAAGAAAACGGAATTGTAAGTTATTTACTAACGGCCGTTAGTATGAAGGACTAACAATGTGACGTTTCTTACCCACAATGACCCGATTTCAAAAGTTTAGTCATACATTTGCTAACGGAAAAGATGGGACCATACAATGGCAAAAAGTGGCAAGTTCAATGTATTATTTTAGCATTTGCCCTATACCATTTTCTCATTTTCAGTATGTTTATGTTAGAGCTGTACAATATAGCCAAAATTGGATAGTGATTTTTGGTCCCAAAAGTCTAACTGTAGTGCACGTTTTTTTTGTTCAAATTGATATATTCTTAGACGATTAGGACTACATGAAACTTTGTGTGCGAGGCGGCTATATTATGGTGTTTTCGCCGTTTTAGTCTTTTGTTGTCACACTTGGGTGGTATTCTTAGTTTTTTCGTATTGTTGTCGACTTGGAACTGTCTCATGCTTGATGTTGTTATATTTGGGATGGTCTGAGCTCTTACGTGTGGTTCGTAGGTTTTGAGGTGTTGTCAATCTCATGTATTGTCGCGGCGTATTTAACTAGATGCAGTTATATACATATATGATGCAGAAAACTTAGGATGATGCAGTTTCTTATAACTATAATGCAATAAACTTATAACTATAATGCATTAAAAAACAAGGTGCATCATGGTTATAAAATTTGGTGCATAATAGTTATAACTAATTTTTATAACTGTGATGCACCAAAATAAAAAGGTGCATCATAGTTATAAAATTTTGGCGGAAAAATTTTTGGCTGGAAAAAAAAATTTCGGGGGGAGGGGGTTTGGGGGGTGGGGTAGGGTGCGAATATACAAAACCTACCTTAAAGAATTAAGGAAAATACAATAAGGTTCCTGTGGTTTGGTGTAAAAAATGTGAGGGGAAGGAGGGGGTGATTTGTATATATTTTTTACTTTTCTATCAAAATCAATTTTTCCTATGAACCAACCTCTCTCTCTCTCTCTCTCTATATATATATATATATATATATATATATATATATATATATATATATATATATATATATATATATATATATATATATATATATATATATATATATAATAAAGGCGTTTACAGCCATTTACGTTTAAACCAGTAACGTTTAACAACAAAAGTGTAAACTCAAATAAACAATCATTTTACACTTTAACTGTTAGCTTTAAAATTATATAATGAAGTGATGGTCATTCGTATAGTTAGAACTTTGTGATGTGTCGTGTAAGTAGTAAGGAATAGACGATGGGATCATGGAATTAGACTATGCTAATCAACTAATAGTTAAGTGTTAGACTAGTCCATGTATTGCTAGAGAAATGCATAAGTCCAATCCATGTATCAAAGCCCATGGAAAGCCCATAAGGGTTTCCTCTCTTGTTCTATAAAAAGCACTCAACACCTCATTTCGGGGGTAAGGGTTCAAGTGTTGGTATTGTGTGTGTGTTTAATATATTGTTCTTCATCTATTATGTTTTCCTTCTTCATATCTACACGACACATACATACTTGTTCCATCTCTTTTTCTACTTAAGCTTATACGATCTACGCATCTATTCCTCTTGTGCTTAAACGACATAAATATTAGTGTGATAAGTATGGATCTCGTGTCTTACAAGTGGTATCATATAGCCAAACAACGTTGTAGGAGTTTGTTCTTTTCGTTTTTTGATCAAATTATAGCATAAAGTTTCGTTTTTTCTCCATAAAACGTAAACTTTGTGTAAAAAATTTGATTTTTACGCAAGTTCTAGGTTAAAAGTTGAAGTATTTCTTAGTTTTTACATTATTTAGTGAGTTTTGGTTACGTTTCTTTCGAATCTTAGCTTCAAAAATAGTCTTACTCGTTAAAAAGTTGAGTACTTTGTATCGAAATATAGTTTAAAGAGCATATAGGCAATAAAACATTCGAACTTTATAAGTTTTACGGGTTTTTGAAGTGATTTGATCGTGGAAAAAGGCTTCGAAGTTTGATTGTGACTTGCTTTTGGATCTTCATCGAATAGCTCCATTATCGAAATTCTTGTATAAGAATTTAGATAAAAGAGGGTTTATCTAAATTGTGGTGGAATTTAGATAAAAGAGGGTTTATCTAAATTGTAGATGAATTTAGATAAAAACAAGGTTTTATCGAAATTGTGTGGTCTATCGAAATTGAGTCTTATCGAAATTCCTTGTACAAGGACTTATCGAAATTGGCTACACGGGCTTATCGAAATTGTCGGGCTTATCAAAATTGTGAACCTTATCGAAATTGTGAGCCTTATCGAAATTGTGAGACTTATCGAAATTGTGAGGCTTATCGAAATTGGGAGACTTATCGAAATTCCAGGCTTATTGAAATTGCTTCGGCTTATCGAAATTCCAAGCTTATCGAAATTGTGGCAATTTACTAAACTTATCTAAATTTGATTTGTACTTGATTTCTACAATATCAAACATGAACTCGGTATTCCCGTGCTTGTACAAGTGTGAGGAATACTTCGACAAGGGAAACATCATCTAATTTGTACAAATTAGATAGATTTTTTTTTATCTAAATTGCAAATTTCTATCTAAATTGAATTTTTTTCAAAATTGTACAATTTTGTCTAAATCGAGATTTACATCGAAATTGTGATTTTATCTAAATTTCAATTGTGATAACTTTTTCGAATTTGTGATCATTTGATTTTGTCTAAATTATAGTCTTGTCGAAATTGGTAACTTTATCTAAATTGCTACTTTTATCTAAATTGCCCTAGTTTATCTAAATTGCAAGTAACTTCAAACGATCATAAGTTCAAGACCAGAACTTCACTACAACAACTTAATTCAACCTTTACCAACCACAACTCCTATTTCGTTGCAACGATCCAAGACCAACCTTATCACACACCGAAATTAAATGGAATCAAGTTCTCAAGAGGGAAAGATGCCTCAAGTTGTGCAAAATGCTATTCATTCGAAGGAAAATTGTTTATCACACTTTAAATCAGTTAAGACTCAATGTGTGGCACTCTCGAAAGCAAGTTTACCATTGTGGAATACATCATTTCATCAAGCTTTTGAAACACTCTTCGGATCTGAAATGGATTTCTCAACTGTTAGGAATATAAATATTCAGTTGAAGACTCGGTCACCCCGAGTACTTAATAGCACTTAATAGCTCGTAGGTTTATTAGTAATATTAGCAGTAGATTAGTTAGTATTAATATTGTGGAGTGGGTCGGGTCTTTTACCCACTGTCAGCTCGCTCCACAGCCCACTAGGGGCACCCTATGTAGTACTATATAAAGCCCTCTCCACCAAAGGAGAGGGTTGGACCTTCCTATCATTTCAATCTAATCTTACAAAGTTTCTCTCTCAAAGGTTTCACTTTCTCTCTCTAACTTCTTGTTCTTTTCATATTCGATCCATAAGTATATCACCAAACCTGTGTTTCTTTGATCGTGAATATACTACAATTGGTATCAAGAGCCATGGTTAGGTTCATGTATGGTTATATTCACGGATTTGTGTAGATTTGGGGCACTTTTGGTTCGAATAGAAAGTTTCTTAAAAATCTCTTTTGCGCTTCGTTTTGTAGCTTGAAGTTGTTAGATCTTGTACTTTCTTGCTTAGGGTTAGTGTAGAAGTTGTGTTTGGTGTTTGGAATCATCATTTTCGGCTTTGTGTGGTGGTTTTTGGTCAATTCGTGGGTTTGTAAAAAGGTGTTCATAGTAGCGTTTTGTCCCTCTGTGAAAGTTTCATAGTAGCGACTTGTGTATTGTTGGGTAAGTGCAAGTTGCGTTTTGAGGTTTCTCGAAGTTGCGATTTGGCTTATTACCGCTTTTGGTAAAAGACGACAAATTGCTAAGAAAGGGACGTGTTTGGCGTTTTGTGTGTTGCGTTTTGACAAAGATAGCGACAGTTCTGTTTTTTAGTGACTTGCGATTTGTGGGTTGCGACTTGTATCTGTCGGGGTTGCGACTTGTTAGAGTTGCGATTTGCTTGTTGCGGTCTGTAGATTCAGGGTTGCGATTTGTCTGTTGCGACTTGATTTTGGTGAGTTGCGACTTGAGCACTTGCAAGTTGAACTTTGCGTTTTGACTCATAGTTAACAAATTGCGATTTGATTGTCTGCGATTTGACAAGTTGCTACTTGACTCATTGTGATTTGATAGTTGCGAGTTGATCTATTGCGATTTGACGTTGCAAGCTAACACTTGTGACTTGACGTATTGTGATTTGATAAGCTTGCGATTTGTCTTGTTGCGATTTGTCAAGCTGTGTCTTGAATCTTTGCGATTTGATCAATTGAGATTTGTGTTTCCTTGAGTTAGGACTTAAAATTCTATTTTGCAAGATACTCATTTGTTTACGGTTTGTGTCTTGGTGATTTTAGAAAGTCCCGCGAAAGAGTCAATTTCTCGGTTAAATCACAAGAACTGTAAAATCCCGTATACATTATGGCCAGCATTACAAGCACCGCATCCGATGACATTCAAGCAGCAGGGTCCGATACCCGTCCGCCTATGCTAGATAGGACGGACTATGAGTCGTGGGCACAACGAATACGGCTTTACTGCTTGGGAAAAGAGAATGGAGCAAACATCCTTAAGTCCATTGATGAAGGACCATTTCAGATGGGTACCACCAGAGATGCTGTTACTACTGGTGAAGATGGCACAGTCACCTTTGGAATTGACAGACCATGTTGGGTCTGAAATGCTGCTGATTCGAGAATTACAACTCTGCTGGATAGTTATGTAACTCTGCTGATTAGCACAAGAACTCTGCTGTTTTGGTAACTCTGCTGTTTTGGTATAATAGGCACATTGTAACTCTGCTGCTAGCTCACGAGGACTCTGCTGCTAGATGGATTACTCTGCTGCTTATTAATTATGTAAAGTATGTTAAGATAAGTATTGAAAAGATACGTATGAATATTTTTCTTGTATAGGAAGTCTTGTAAACCGACTAGGACTCCTTACGCTATAAAAGGAGGTTCTAGGGTTAGAGTTATTGATCGATTGATTGATAATCTTAGCATACGTATTGTTTTACACTTCAAGGTTTCTTGTAACCCTATTGCTATTCAGAGCAATCGTATTAATATATTGAAGTGTTGTTTGATAATTCGTTTGTGTTTATTCTTCTTAATATCAAGTATTAGTTTCCGCATAATATTTGATATACAACTCAAGATCAGTTTCTATACCGATTACCTTAGATTTATCTAAAGTAATTAATAAAATCGTGAAGCTCAACTGGGATCAACAGACCACGCACTTACAATAACCTTAATGAGGAGGAAAAGAAGAGGTATGATGCTGACATTAGGGCCTCAAACATTGTTATTCAAGGTTTGCCAAAGGATGTCTACAAACTCATCAATTTCAACACTGAAGCTAAAGCAGTGTAGGACAATGTAAAGATGTTGCTAGCTGGGTCAGAACTCACAAAAGAAGACCGTGAATCACAATTGTATGATGAGTTTGAACACTTCAAAATGAACCCAGGAGAGAATGTCACAGATTACTATGTGAGATTCCATAAGTTGGTGAATGACATGAGGATGATAAGAATGACTATGCCCAACATCCAACTTAACTCAAAGTTTGTGAACAACATGACTCCAGAATGGGACAGATTTGTTACTGTTGTCAAACTCAACAAAGGTCTGAGAGATACTAACTATGAACAGTTGTATGCCTACCTACAATAACATGAGAAGCATGCTGCCTATGATCGGGTGCTGAGAGAAAAGCTCAATCCTTCAACTCCTAATGACCCACTGGCATTTATGGCAAGTGCTCTACCAAACACCCAACCATCCCCTAACCAAGGTTATCATCAACTTCACTCACCATATTCTGCTATGAGCTCACAACTCGACTCAGGCTATTCTCAGACCGACAAAATGATTGATAACCTCACCAACCAAGTATCATTACTGGTTCAACAATTTAAAGCATCTCTCCCTCAACCAACAATCAGTTAAGAAACTCATCCAACCCACGCAATCTAGCAATGGTGGAGGATGGGAAAATTGTGGTTCAGAATGTGCAAGGGAGAGAGGAAGAAACATGGGTCGAGGTAATGTGAAGAACAGAGCATGGAATGCCAATCAGGGGCAGGGGAAACAGCTCAAGTGTTATAATTGTGGAGGACTGGGACACATTGCCAGGAATTGCAATCAACCAAAACGTCCTCAGAACTCAGATTACTTCAAGGACAAGATGCTGTTAAATGCAGGCTCAAGAGAATGGAGTTGTATTGGATGAGGAAGAATTGTTGTTTTTGGCTGGTGATGGGGGAAATACTTTTGATGAAGATGTGGATGAGCACCCAGTTCAGGATCTAGCACTCAACGATCCCAACATCTTCAAAGCTGATGATTGTGATGCATTTGACTCTGATGTGGATGATGAACCAACGGCTCAAACAGTCTTCATGGCTAACTTATCATCCTTGGCTTCATCACCTCGACAAGCTGGTTCTTCAAATGCATCTGTGATTTCTGAGGTACTAAAACTTTATGACACATATGAAGTAGTTGATGAACAAAAGATTCCCAACGAAGTACAACAGGGAGATGTTTCTGACTCAAATAATGTTGACATGGAAAATAGCGATATGATTCCATATGAACAATATTTGACTCACAACAACGTGCCTGATGTACAAGATGGAGAATCTTCTGTTGATAATAATGCTTGTGTTGTTAATAACTGTGTGTGCCTTAGAAAATACATGTGACGTTGATAATGCATGTGAGTGGCATGAAAACACTGTACTTGCTCCTAATGATAACTTGATCACTAGACTAAACATCTATAAGGAAGAAGTAGCTATGTATGAACAGCTTGCTAAGTTTGAACTAACTGAACGTGAGCAGAAAATGGAAGGTCAGTTGCGTACACTTATAAAAGACTCTAGAGTGAGAGAAGAAACATTAAAACAAGAGTTGAATTCTTTGAAAAGCCAGCTAGATATGTCTGTTAAACAAAAACAGGAAGTACAGAATTGTGTGAATAGGCTTAAGCTAGAATTCAAAGAAAAAGAATCTAAAATCTTAGATGATTTCTCTAGACTCAAAACATTAAAGAATAAACTTGAAGATAAGTTGTACACACAAGACCAAACCAACAGACTGCCCAAATGATTCATAAGCACAGAAAGTTAAGTGACAAGCATAGTGAAAGCAATGTAGGTGAATCTCAATTAGCTCTTCTTAAGATTGCTAAGGTAGCCCAACCTGCATTATATGATGCCAATGTGATGATTATGCCCAATCATGAACCACCTGAGGTTGTATCCTTGAATGAGGCTGATGAGATAGAAGTGCAAAAAAGAGAAAAAATGAATGAGAAAATGAGGGATCCCATGTGCATAGCCAAACGAGTAATAGTCAAGCCCCATGATTATTATGAGGAGAATCGTTTGACTGTGTTTGCTCCTCAAAAGAAGTTAACACCTGAACAAATATTTTGGTCACAAGATATAGAAAAGCTAAAGGAAGATAAACTTAAAGCCAACACCCCATCCCTTAGAAAAGTTGCGTCCATAACGGTGTATCCTCCCAATACACCTAGGAATTTGGTTCCTTTGTCTCTTCCCACTGAATGCAAAACCTTAATTAGCTTATACGTGCTTTGGCAACTATTTGCTGATTTTGATAAAAACATGTAAGAAGAGATCACACCAACCGGAATTACTGAGGGGGAAAGGTGTTTTGAGCACGCAAAAAGGTGTTACTTGACTGAGGTCATGCCATTCTTTAAACTACTTAAAGAACATTTTGAAGGGATGCAAACTGCCCTTAATACCGAAATAAATGAAATGAAAGTAGTGTTTAAAGACATGGAAAATGAGGTAACTCAATGTGCAATAGAACTTAAGAGTTGTGAAATTGAAAGGAAAAACATACTCATCGCCAATGACAACTTGATTGCTAGATGTATTGTGCAAGATGTATTTTATACTGCTACTGATTCTGCTTTATCTGCTTGTCAATTTCATGAGTATGCTATTGCTTTAAATGTTACCCAGAATCGTGTTGTTGAGCTTGAGGGGGAGAATGTGAAATTGCTTGACAAAATTCAAAATGATGACCATGATAACATGGTTAAACGTTTTTCAAAACTAGAGGTTGATTATCTAAATCTGCAACTAAAATATCAACATTTAGAAGAAAAATGCAAAATATCAAATGACAAGACATCCTTGGATGCTCCTGAGTTTGATACATATTTTGAATTAAGCAAACGAGATGAAAAGATTCAAGCTCACACAAACATGATTCGACTGTTGAGGGCCCAAATTGCCCAATTGAAATCCAACAAGTGTGATGTGTATGGCACCAATAAACCTTCGTCTTCAGATTCTCAGAATTTTCAATATCAAGACACCATCAATAAGTTACATTATGAAAATGAGTGTGTTCGAGAAGAAAATACAAATATCATCTCAAAAACGTTATTTATATTCTTCGATCTTTTCTTGGTTTTGTTAATGACAAATAAAAGGAAATATCTTTTAGTAAATAATGAATACTAGCTTAAGTCTCTTAGGTACACATTTTACACTTCACATAATAACCAAGAATTACAAGTTTGCTTATTTAGTAACTTGTTTCCTTAAAAGGAAACTTTAATTCTAAAATCATTCCATGACATCATTGCATACATCACATATAATATCTTTGTTAGATCTTGATATATCTTGTTTAGATTTACAAGTTACATAGTTGACATTTGAGGATCTTGGATGATTTGGTAAGATATGGAAGATTTGGAAAGATACACCAAATCCCTTAGCTATCATCTCCCACGGATCCAAGTCCAATGAAGGACGGATCCCTATTGTGGATGGGATCCGTGAGCTGGATATCAGCTTGCCTATAAATAGCAAGCTGATCATTTGGCTTTCTCATCACTCATATAGCTTAAACACATATATTCATTCAGTACATATCTTACTAACATCATTCATAGTTGCATTTCATTTTGATCTTTCATTTTGTAGAAGAGAGATCAAGCTTTCAAGGATCTACAGAACCGTAATCCTTTAGTTGCATTACTGTGTGATATTGTAGTTTGTTTCACACATCATATCTATCATTTGTAATCAGTAAGTGTGGTTAGTGCTTTAGTCCTCAAAGCACAAAGAGTGTAGGGAGTGGTTGTACCCTTGTAAAGAACTCGACATCTAGCTTAGTGTCGGTAAAGTAAATAGGCGACGTCAGGTTGGTTCTACCTTGTGAAAGAACCCGGTGTTTAGCTTAGTACCGGAAAAGGAAGTAAGCGACGTGTAAAGGTTTTCTCCGCCTAGGAAAGGAGTTGCTAGGAAAGATGAAGAGGAGTCCTTGTAGCCGAACCACTATAAACAACAGTGTTGTGTGGTTTGATCTTTCCTCTCTTTATCTTTTGTTTACATTGTGTGATTATTTATTTGTGATTGTTTCCTTTGAATTAACATATAGTAACAAAGCAAATAAAACTTGAAAAACGGTAAAAACTATTCAACCCCCTTCTAGTTTTCCACAATTGGCATCAGGAGCTACGTTACTTAAGATTTTTAAAATATATTGTATTTTAAAACTTAAAACGATCCATGGATTTTGAAAACTTTAAAGAAGGGCAATCTATGCAGAGACCACCTCTATTTGAACCAAATTGTTTTATTTATTGGAAAAATCGCTTTGAGACTTATGTAAAGTCAAAGGATATAGATCAATGGTATATAATAGTTGATGGTGATTACAAACCTATTAGTAATAAAATTTCGGGTGGTCGGGATGAAGGAGCTTCTCTTACTCGTCACTAGTGATGAGCAAAAGAAACTAATTGCCAAAAATAATGAAGCCAAAATGATGCTTTATAATGCCTTACTAAGAAAGAATATGAAAGAGTTTTTATGTGTAAAACGGCTAAGGATATTTGGCAATCTCTTATTATCACACATCAAGGGAACTCACAAGTAAAAGATAACAAAATTGATCTTCTTGTCTAACAATACGAACAATTTGTTATCTCTGAAGATGAGACCATTGATAGTGCTTTGCTAAGTTCAATACTATTATTACATCACTTATAGCACTTGACGAATCTTTTTCTAGTAAGAATTTTGTCAGAAAATTTCTAAGAGCACTCCATCCGAAATGGAGAGCAAAGGTGACAGCTATTGAAGAATCTAAGGATCTCTCAAGCATGACACTGGATGAGCTCATAGGAAACCTAAAAGTTCATGAAATGATTATGGAAAAAGACTCAGAAATTGTCAAAGGCAAAAAGGAGAAGATTAAGTCTATTGCCTTGAAAGCCAAAGCCGAGTCAAGTGACGATGATGAATCTTGTTCAAACAGTGATGATGAAGAGTATGCAATGGCCGTGAGGGATTTCAAGAAATTCTTCAGGAGACGAGGAAAGTTTGTAAAACCACCTCGTGATGAAAAGAGATCCTTTCGAAAAGATCGTGACGATAAGAAAGGTAAGGTTGATAGGAAATTCTATAGGTTGGTGACTCCAGTCACTTAATAGGAGAATGTCCAAAGCCTCCAAAGACCAAGTCTCAAAGAGCCTTCGTTAGTGGAGCTTGGAGCGATAGTGAAGGAGATGATGATGATGAGCCTAAGAACAACGAAATTGCCCTTATGGCTAATGACTCAGAAGAGGTACATTCTGATTCATACTCCTCTATAGATGACGAAACTTTAGAAGTAGAATATAACAAACTGTGTGACGTCACTTTAAAAATCATAAACAAAAACAAATTTTTGAAAACAAAGACAACACTTTTAGAAAATGAAGTATTTTGGCTTAAAGAAAAAGCAATACGAATTGAAAAAGGTAAAGATAGTAAAGAAACGTGTGTGTCTTGTCAAGAACTAAAACTTGAACTAGAAACCTTAAAAACCACACAGGAAGAATTAATCAAACAAAATTCAAAGTTTAAAAAGTTTGATAAAAACATAAGTTGTGCAGATGAAATAATGAAAATGCAAAAACTACCTCATGATAAAACAGGACTAGGCTTTATGAAACTAGGAACCTTAAGTGACCATAAGGAACAGACTGTGAATAAAACTGTTTCAACCAAGTTAGACAGTCACGGATCCGACGGATCCAATAATTTGGATCCGCCAGTTGTACCCAAGGGATCCGCGGGTACTGAGGCTGAACAGAAGGTTCACAAAGTCGACCGTTCCGAGTTTGTTAAAGTTACTAAGAAACCTAACAGTAATATAACCAATAATAAACACAAACCAGCAGTATCTTTAGGAAGAGGTCAAGCTAGAAATGAATATAGAGTTAAAACGGAACAACAGAGACCTCAAATGAGTTTTCCCAAACACCCCTTTCCAAAGAGTATAGTTAATCCACAACACACTTATCAAAATAATTGGAACCAAAACATGCCTAGAAACTTTCATGGTCCTAATTATATGCCGTGGAACAATTTTCCACCATTTCAGTACATAAACCATGATAATGTAATGTTTAACCCAAACGGACCCATGAGATATTGGGGACCAAATGCTTGAGTCTTTTATGAACTTAGGTATACTTGAAAGTTGATCTTGAACTTGATGAGTGGATCAAAGATAGTGGGTGCTCAAGACACATGACGGGAAACAAAAATCTTTTCTCAACCTACCAAGTGTATGACGGAGGTAATGTCACATTCGGTAGCAAGCTTAAAAGTAAAATCATCGGAAAAGGTACAATCTCTCATGACTCTCTATCTATTGATGATGTTGCTCATGTAGATAATTTAGGATTTAATTTACTTAGTATAAGTCAATTATGCCGCAAAAAGTATAACGTCCTTTCCAGTGAAAATGGAAGTAAAATACTTAAAGATGGCATAACCGTAGGAAAAGGTGTTTTAAAGAATAATGTCTATGTTATGAAATTAGATAAAACACCTAAAGATAAGTTATGTCTTACCTCCTTGGACGAAAACTCAACTCTATGGCATCGACGCTTAGGTCATGCTAATATGAGGCTTATTCAATCTTTGTCATCCAAAGAACTCGTTAGGAACCTACCCAAGTTGAAATATGACCAACACTTTTGTGATGCTTGCAAAATTGGGAAACAAGTACATAATAGCCATAAGGCTAAAAACATGGTATCTACATCTAGATGCCTAGAATTATTACATATGGATTTGTTTGGCCCATCGGCTATAAAAAGTTATGGAGGAAATTTTTACACTTTAGTCATAGTAGATGATTACTCTAGATATACATGGACAAAATTTTTGAAAACTAAAAATGAGGCATTCGATAAATTTGAAATTCTAAGCAAGAAAATTCAAAATGAAATAGGAAGTAACATAGTATCTATTAGAACTGACCATGGTCGAGAATTTGACAATGAAATCCAATTTGGAAATTTTTGTGATAATAATGGAATAACTCATAATTTCTCGGCTCCTCGTACACCTCAATCTAATGGTATAGTAGAACGTAAAAATAGAACAATTCAAGAAATGAGTAGAACTATGTTAAATGAACAAAACATACCTCAAAAGTTTTGGTGTCACGCTGTAGATACTTCCACATATATCCTAAATAGAGTTTTAATTAGACAATTTTTAAATAAAACTCCATATGAAATTTATCGAGGCAAAAAGCCTACATTAGGATATTTTAGAGTTTTTGGAAGCAAGTGCTTTATTTTGAACACAAAGGATTATCTCACCAAGTTCGACCCAAAGTCGTATGAAGGTGTATTTCTTGGGTACTCACAAAACAGTAAATCGTACATAGTATTAAACAAGGAAACATCAAGAGTCGAGGAATCGTTGAACGTAACATTCAACGAAAGTCCACCTCCCTCTAAGACATCACCTTTGGTAGATGATGACTTAGTTGAAAGTCAAATGGCTAATGATATAGAAAACATTGAAAATGATAATGAACCCGTAAAAGGAGAAATAGTCAATATTAAAGAAACTAAAAGTCATCCATTAGAAAACGTCATAGGAAAACTTAATGAAAGAACATTAAGATCCAAAGCTCAAAATGAAAGCAATTATTTTTGTTTTATTTCAGCGGTTGAGCCTAAAAATATAAACGAGGCAATAAAAGATGAATCTTGGGTAATTGCTATGCAAGAAGAACTAAATCAATTTATTAGAAATGATGTTTGGACATTGGTCCCTCCACCTAAAAACCAAACCATAATCGGCACCAAATGGGTCTTTAGAAATAAAATGGATGAAAATGGTATTGTATCTAGAAATAAAGCTAGGCTAGTAGCTCAAGGCTACAATCAACAAGAAGGTATAGATTACGATGAAACCTTTGCACCCGTAGCTAGACTTGAGTCTATTAGGATATTACTTGCATATGCATGTGCACATGATTTTAAGTTATTTCAAATGGATGTCAAAAGTGCTTTCTTAAACGGTTTTATAAATGAAGAAGTATATGTTGCACAACCTCCCGGCTTTACCGACTTCGAAAAACCAAATTATGTTTTCAAACTTAAGAAAGCTTTATACGGACTTAAGCAAGCACCAAAGGCCTCGTATGATCGACTTAAGACCTTTCTAGTTGACCATAAGTATACCATGGGCCTAGTAGACAATACTCTCTTCACCAAGAAAAAGGGATCACATATTATCATAGTCCAGATATATGTGGATGACATTATATTCGGTTCAACTTGTCAAGAGTTATGCGACGATTTCTCAAAAATCATGCATGACGAGTTTGAAATGAGTATGATGGGGGAACTAAACTTTTTCTTAGGTCTCCAAATAAAACAATTAGAAGATGGGATATTCTTCAACCAATCAAAGTATGTCAAAGATATGCTTAAGAAGTTTGGTCTTGAAGACTCAAAACCCATGAGACGCCCATGTCCTCCGAAACCAAACTCACAAAGGATGAAGAAAATGAATCCGTAGATTGCACTAAATATAGAGGAATGATTGGTAGTTTACTCTATCTTACGGCTAGTAGGCCTGACATTATGTTTAGTGTTTGTCTATGTGCACGTTTTCAAGAAGATCCAAAAATGTCCCATCTTGAAGCCGTTAAACGGATATTTAGGTACATCAAAGGTACTACACACTTAGGATTATGGTATCCCAAAGGAACGGGTGTAGAAACCATAGTGTATACCGACTCAGATCATGCCAGTGACTATGTTGATAGGAAAAGTACTAGCGGTATTTGTACTTTTGTAGGATATTGTCTCACATCATGGTTCGCTAAGAAACAAACTGCCCTCGCAATCTCAACAATAGAGGCAGAGTATGTGTCTGCAGGAAAGGCGTGTCAACAAGCACTATGGATGAAACAAGCTCTCGTCGACTATGGAATTGAACTCAACAACATTCCCATTCTTTGCGACAACAAAGGTGTTATCGATCTAAGCAAAAATCCAGTCCAACACGCTAGAACCAAACATATTGAAATACGCCATCACTTCCTTCGCGACAATGTACAGAAGGGAATCATCTCAATTGAGAAAGTTTCCTCAGAGGACAACATTGCCGATATTCTCACAAAACCACTTAAACGAGACCTTTCAACTATCTTAGACTTGGATTAGGATTAATGGAACCTAGTGATTAGGTAAAACATTAGTGTAAATATTAGTTTAACCACACTCGACACTAAACCAAAAATTGCGTTCTGTTCCGCGGATCCAATCGATAACAAGGACGGATCCTTTGTTTTGGATCCGCCGGATCCGTCGCATGCACAGTCAAGTTTATTATTAAATAAACAAGAACAAGTACTATTCATTCCTCACTCCAAAACATATCACCCTACTGTATTCGACACACACTCAATCTCCATCACAATTTAGACCATTTTCTTCCACAAATTTGTGCTTCTAACACCACTGTAAGTATTCTTATCATATTTATACTCCTGATCTGCGTCTAGGATTTCTATTTCATGCACAAAACCAAAACTTGGGGTATATGCATAATTTTTGAAAAATCAAGAAGCATATTTACTACATTACACTTAAAAACATGTTTTTCTTAGTTAGGAATTACATCTCATAGCACATTGTCTTAATTTAACAAAAACCCCTTAAAAATTTTCTTACTAAAACCTTCTAACGACTAGGTAAAATGATCTTTTTGAACATTGTTCATACAAATGCAAAAACGTTATCTTTTAGACATCACGTGCATAATGTCTCTTGAATGCTAAAGGGAATACATAATTAATATGTATTTTTGGGTACATTCAACCGTTGCTACATTGAAATAGGAGCGTTTGGGTTATCTCCTGTTTTTTACACAAAACTTGCATACACTAAATTTTCATGCATCAAAAAGAGTCGAGATAACCGCACCTCCACATTGTCCCCATGTAGGCACACACTAGGAATTTTACACTTAATTTGATCATTTCAACTAAAACTATGTAACTTTTGTACTTAGGAAAATCATGCCTCCCGCAACCAACTACGATCACAAAAGAACCGTTAACTACTTACCCGAAGTCCACAAAACCAAAGGTCTAACCAATGCCCAAATCGAAATTTTCAAAGCTTTAGAGAAAAAGTATGTCCATGAGGGTAGAGTCGTAGATTCCTCATTCTATGAAGGAACACAACTTAGGGAACAATTAGCCGCAATACGATTTGATACTCTTTTGGATATAGATGAACCAATCGTCCCTAGGTTCATCTTGAGTTCTATGCTAGTTAGGTCTTAGTTCAGTGACCAAGGTTTCTTAAGTCTTCATTTACTTTAAATGGAAATTTTGTCAACATCCCTCTTGATCAATTTGGTGAGGTCTTGGGCATTCCAAGTCAAGGGACATGTATTTACTCGGACAAATGGTCCTTAACAATCTTAGAATCCAATCTCGATAGGACGGCACCATATGTCACTCCTCTCGCATCAAAAGAAGTGATTAGGGAACATCTCTTCATTCCTAAGAACAACCCCACAAGGATGTATCGTGGTCGCGAAGTTGCTAGAGATCCATTTGCAATGGAGCTAAATGAACTCAAACCCGAATTCAAGAAAATGGAAGAGGTCTTAAGGGCTAATGTGATGTGCACCATAGGAAACCGTGATCACATCAATGCTTGTTTGTGTCATATGATGTACAACATCTTTACTCGTCAACCCTTCAATCTTGCTTATTATGTTGCCAAAAGAATGTGTGACATTCCGGTTCAAGGCAAGATTGCAATGCCTTATGGAATGCTCTTAACCCGACTCTATAGAGCCTTTGCACCCGCCCGTCCAAACCCATTAGGTTTTGTTCCGGAATACAATGAAATTGAACATACCTTCGTTCCTTTGAGTGACTTTAGGGTTAGTGTTGATAAAGGTAAACGTCCTCGTGTACCAACATCATCCTCATCATCTTCAATGAGTGAAGATGATGGTTTGCCAAATTCTAGGATTCCTCCACCCGAATACTTGAGCCATCTTCCTCCAATTCAAAATGAATCCGCTGAGTATCGAAACATTAAAGGAATGGTGAAGAATCTTGGTCGTTGGATGATGAAATTGCACAAAGGTATGAAGAAGTTGAAAAGAAGCTTAGTTGAAGGAGTGTTTGGATTTGAACAATGTGACTAGTGATGTACTTCTATGGTCTCGACTTTATCTGATAATACTTGTTATGTATGTGTAATAACTAACATTTGCAGGTAGATAACCCTCATGGTTATCAATTTTCCGGGTTATAGCCTATGTTTGGCATAACACCTAAAAAGGTAAGTTTCAAAGAACGGATTAAACTATGTTCAATCGTGTGTTAATATTATCATATTTAGTTGTTTTGCTATACATATTAGATGTTAAGTAAGGTCTAGGTGAATTTTCGGGTTTTCGTCGAAAAACGCGAAATATGACAAGTCTTCTGTTTAGTTTTAGCAAATTAGGACACGGATCCGGCGGATCCAAACTTTGGCTCCGCCAAGGCTTATCGTTGGTTCCGCCATCCGACTACCTGCGGATTCGGCGGATCCCTAACTTTGGTTTCCGCATTTGATACAACTTGGATCCGCAGGTTCCCCAGTAAAATTCTAAAACTTTTTCGACTCATCTCGATTCTTAAATCTTAGTGTTTAGTATCATTTAGGATTCATTCACTGATCATAATTCATCTTAGAATCATTTAGGAATTCTTAGAAACTTAGGAACAAAATTTCCCACCAAAATTTAAATTTTTGAATTTTAGGTGTGAGTTACCAAACTGATACAAAGAAGGAACCCTTTTTAGGGATCCGTCAAATCCGTGGAAATATCAAATCATAAGATTTTCCACTATCAACTTGTATTTACTGCAAATCCACAACACATTACTCAACCCAAGCTCAATGGATTGACTTCCTTGATATGACCTGCACAAATTTTTGTTCCAAATCATTAGAAACCTACATTCTCTATTGGATTCACATCAAATCCAAACACACAGACACTCAAACCTTCTGTCTATAAATTAGCACTTTAGGATCTTCAATTCACATCACAACCATTTCTTCTCCTGTACATTTTAGCTATCATACTTCACCAAAAAGTCTCAATGACAAAATCAAACAACTCCTCCACATCTAAGCCACTAAAAAGAACAGCCCGTATTAGTGTGAAACCTTGTTGTTTCATCAACATCCACAATTCATCCTCTGAAGAATCATCACCACTAAACATATCCTCACCCATTGCTAGTGAAAACTTCCTTACTTTATCCACTCCAACTCCCTCACATGTAGTCATAAAAACACCACCTCCTACCATTACTCCTGTAGCAACCACACCACCACCCGCTCCCGCTCCATCACAGTCTGAGAAGTCTGCATCATCACCATCCTCACCAAAACTCCAACCCATGGAACTCTTTAGGACACCACCAACATCTCCACAACCATATCTTGAAGAGTTAGAAGATCTTCCACCTACATCAACCAATCCTCCACCAATAAGTCTTGAAAACTTAGAACCTATGCTATTTCATCCTCTCCATCCGGAGATTCATGGTCCTCTATACCGTGAAGCACCACAACCTCATCCCCAAATACCACCACTATCACCAACTTCAACACTCATCGCCATAGATGAGGCGATGTGGAGCAACATTCCTCAAACATAAGAGGAGATAAGTGCGGAGTTAACACAACTCTATACTCTCTCGGGTATGGTTGACCATCGCCTTCATGAAACCATAGACATTCAAAACATCCTTATGAACTCCCTCCAAACACCACAACAACCATCAAACAACAACAACAACCAACCACCATCACCACCACCACCACAACACTTGGAGCCTAGTCTTCCTCCCGGCTTCTCAAGTCATGATTGCGCACATTGTGAGAGAACGGCTCACTTGGCCCAAAGGACCAACATCTTGGTCCATGAGCTTCAAAATGAGATGAGGTTCATCTTGAACCATGTTCTTGAACGTTTAAACGCCATCTCTCATCCTCCTCAATAGGAGCTTTCTAGACTAGTTGTTAGGACCTTTTGGATTGTTGCTTTAGGACTTTTTATTTCTTTCTAGGATGTCTTTTTATTGTACTTGTAACATCATTTCATCATTGTGACTTTTGTCACAAAATTTTAATATCTATGAATGTGATGTTTTATGCTTATGAGTGATCAACATATTGCATATTACCATTATCATTGTGAACTGTGGAAAACTAGAAGGGGGTTGAATAGTTTTTACCGTTTTTCAAGTTTTATTTGCTTTGTTACTATATGTTAATTTCAAAGGAAACAGTCACAAATAAATAATCACACAATGTAAACAAAAGATAAAGAGAGGAAAGATCAAACCACACGACACTGTTGTTTATAGTGGTTCGGCTACAAGGACTCTCTTCCTTGCCCTACTCCACTCCCCGAGTTTCCTACTCGAGAGTTTATCTTTCACTAAGAAACAAACTCCTTTTCTAGGCGGAGAAAACCTTTACACGTCGCTTACTTCCTTTTCCGGTACTAAGCTAAACACCGGGTTCTTTCACAAGGTAGAACCAACCTGACGTCGCCTATTTACTTTACCGACACTAAGCTAGATGTCGAGTTCTTTACACGGGTACAACTACTCCCTACACTCTTTGTGCTTTAAGGACTAAAGCACTAACCACACTCACTGATTACAAATGATAGATATGATGTGTGAAACAAACTACAATATCACACAGTAATGCAACTAAAGGATTACGGTTCTGTAGATCCTTGAATGCTTGATCTCTTTTCTACAAAATTAAAGATCAAAGTGAAATGCAACTATGAATGATGTTAGTAAGATATGTACTGAATGAATATGTGTGTTAAAGCTATATGAGTGATGAGAGAGCCAAATGATCAGCTTGCTATTTATAGGCAAGCTGATCTTCAGCTCACGGATCCCACGGATCCCTCACAAGGGATCCGTCCTTCATTGGATTTGGATCCGTGGGATGTGACAGCTAAGGTTTAGTTGTCTCTTACCATATCTTACCAAATCATCCAAGATCCTCAAATGTCAACTATGTATCTTGCAAATCTAAACAAGATATATCAAAGATATTGTATGTGATGCATGCAATGATGTCATGGAATGATTTTAGAATTAAAGTTTCCTTTTAAGGAAACAAGTTACTTAAATAAGCAAACTTGTAATTCTTGGTTATTATGTGAAGTGTAAAATGTGTACTTAAGAGACTTAAGCTAGTATTTATTATTTGCTAAAAGATATTCCTTTTATTTTTCATTAACAAAACTAATGAAAGATCAAAGAATATAAATAACGTTTTTGAGACGCTATTTGTATTAACAATCTCCCCATTTTTGTTGATGACAAAACATAAGGTATATTTTTGAGCCATAGAATAAATATAGCATTAGTTCTTAAAAATATATATTAAGTTTGTTTATTAAAGAAAAGTTTTGTAAAAATGTATGTACTATGATGAATCACAGTTAATGCAAACTTAGTCCTTTCTCCCCCTTTTTGTCGAAACAAAAAGAGTAGCGTAGCGGAATGCGATTTTGAGAACTTTAAAGCTCCCCCTTGTTTTATACTCCCCCTAGATGGAGTAATCAAGGAAATGATGCATGAATCTACAAAACAAACGGTTAGTAAATGAAATGCTTATGAGATGCTCCCCCTCGATGTATACTCCTCACTTCTCGAGTACCAACGTATACTTTGAAGGGTATGATATGCTGCAAATGAAGTGTTAGTAATGAATGACTTCAATGAAGAAGTAGAATGCTTGAGAAGTATTCTTCCAAACAAGCCTTTTAATATGTTTTGACTTTTAAAAGTCAAAACTAAGTGTCTGATCATTATTTTTACCTAAAGCAATCATAATCAAGGTATAATATAAGTTAGATAATGATGTTAGTTCACAATGATAATGATAATATGCAATATGTTGATCACTCATAAGCATAAAACATCACATTCATAGATATTGAAAATTTTGTGACAAAAGTCACAATGATGAAATGATGTTACAAGTACAATAAAAAGACATCCTAGAAAGAAAATAAAAAGTCCTAAAGCAACAATTTAAAAGGTCCTAACAACTAGTCTAGAAAGCTCCTATTGAGGAGGATGAGAGATTGCGTTTAAACGTTCAAGAACATGGTTCAAGATGAACCTCATCTCATTTTGAAGCTCATGGACCAAGATGTTGGTCCTTTGGGCCAAGTGAGCCGTTCTCTCACAATGTGCGCAATCATGACTTGAGAAGCCGGGAGGAAGACTAGGCTCCAAGTTTTGTGGTGGTGATGGTGGTTGGTTGTTGTTGTTGTTTGATGGTTGTTGTGGTGTTTGGAGGGAATTCATAAGGATGTTTTGAATGTCCATTGCTTCATGAAGGCGATGGTCAACCATACCCGAGAGAGTATAGAGTTGTGTTAACTCCGCACTTATCTCCTCTTGTGTTTGAGGAATGTTGCTCCACATTGCTTCATCAATGGCAATGAGTGTTGAAGTTGGTGATAGTGGTGGTATTTGTGGACGAGGTTGTGGTGCTTCTCGGTATAGAGGACCATGAATCTCCGGATGGAGAGGATGAAATAGCATAGGTTCTAAGTTTTCAAGACTTATTGGTGGAGGATTGGTTGATGTAGGTGGAAGATCTTCTAACTCTTCAAGATATGGTTGTGGAGATATTGGTGGTGTCCTAAATAGTTCCATGGGTTGGAGTTTTGGTGAGGATGGTGATGAGGCAGACTTCTCAGACTGTGATGGAGTGGGAGCGGGAGCGGGAGCGGGTGGTGGTGTGGTTGCTACAGGAGTGATGGTAGGAGGTGGTGTTTTTATGACTACATGTGAGGGAGTTGGAGTGGATAAAGTAAGGAAGTTTTCACTAGCAATGGGTGAGGATATGTTTAGTGGTGATGATTCTTCAGAGGATGAGTTGTGAATGTTGATGAAACAACAAGGTTTCACACTTATACGGGCTGTTCGTTTTAGTGGTTTGGATGTGGAGGAGTTGGTTGATTTTGTCATTGAGACTTTTTGATGAAGTATGATAGCTAAAATGTACAGGAGAAGAGATGGTTGTGATGTGAATTGAAGATCCTAAAGTGCTAATTTATAGACAGAAGGTTTGTGAGTCTGTGTGTTTGGATTTGATGTGAATCCAATAGAGAATGTTGGTTTCTAATGATTTGGAACAAAAATTTGTGCAGGTCATATCAAGGAAGTCAATCCATTGAGCTTTGGTTGAGTAATGTGTTGTGGATTTGCTGTTAATACAAGGAGATAGTGGAAAATCTGATGATTTGATATTTCCACGGATTTGACGGATCCCTAAAAAGGGTTCCTTCTTTGTATTGGTTTGGTAACTCACACCTAAAGTTCAAAATTTAAATTTTGGTGGGAAATTTTGTTCCTAAGTTTCTAAGAATTCCTAGGTGATTCTAAGATGAATTATGATCAGTGAATGAATCCTAAATGATACTCAACACTAAGATTTAAGAATCTGGATAAGTCAAAAAAGTTTTAGAATTTTACTGGGAAACCTGCGGATCCCAGTGGATTCAAAGGCGGAACCTTATTCAGGGATCCGCCGAATCCGCAAGTTGGTGGATGGCGGATCCAACGATAAGCCTTGGCGGAGCCCTGGTTTGGGATCCACCGGATTCGTATGCCTAAAACTTAAAAACTAAACAGAACATATGTCATATTTTTGTTTTTCGTTGAAAACCCGAAAATTCACCTAGACCTTACTTAACATCTAATATGTATAGCAAAACAAATAAATATGATAACATTAACACATGATTGCACATAGTTTAATCCGTTCTTAGAAACTTACCGTTTTAGGCGTTATGCCAAACATAGGCTATAACCCGGAAAATTGATAACCATGATGGTTATCTACCTGCAAATGTTAGTTATTACACATACACAACAAGTATTATCAGATAAATTCGAGACACATAGAAGTTTAACATCACAATATCCAACATTGTTCAAAACCAAACACTCCATCAACTAAGCTTCTTCTTCAACTTCTTCATCCCCTTGTGCAATTTCATCATCCAACGACCAAGATTCTTCACCATTCCTTTGATGTTTCGATACTCAGCGGATTCATTTTGAATTGGAGGAAGATGGCTCAAGTATTCGGGTGGAGGAATCCTAGAATTTGGCAAACCATCATCTTCACTCATTGAAGATGATGAGGATGATGTTGGTACACGAGGACGTTTGCCCTTATCAACACTAACCCTAAAGTCGCTCAAAGGAACGAAGGTATGTTCAATTTCATTGTAATCCGGAACAAAGCCTAAGTGGTTTGGACGAGCGGGTGCAAAGGCTCTATAGAGTCGGGTTAAGAGCATACCATAAGGCATTGCAAACTTGCTTTGAACCGGAATGTCACACATTCTTTTGGCAACATAATAAGCAAGATTGAAGTGTTGATGAGTAGAGATGTTGTACATCATATGACACAAACAAGCATTGATGTGATCACGGTTTCCTATGGTGCACATCACATTAGCCCTTAATACATCTTCCATCTTCTTGAATTCGGGTTTGAGTTCATTAAGCTCCATTGCAAATGGATCTCTAGCAACTTCACGACCACGATACATTCTCGTGGGGTTGTTCTTTGGAATGAAGAGATGTTCCCTAATCACTTCTTTTGATTCGAGAGGAGTGACATATGGTGCCGTCCTATCAAGATTGGATTCTAAGATTGTTAAGGACCATTTGTCCGAGTAAATACATGTCCCTTGGTTTGGAATGCCTAAGACCTCACCAAATTGATCAAGAGGGATGTCGACAAGATTTCCATTTAGAGTGAAATGAAGACTTAAGTAACCTTGGTCACTCGAACTAAGACCTACACTAGCATAGAACTCAAGTATGAACCTAGGAATAATTGGTTCATCTATATCTAAAAGAGAATCAAATCGAATTGCGGCTAATTGTTCCCTAAGTTGAGTTCCTTCATAGAACGATGAATCTACGACTCTACCCTCATGGACATACTTTTTCTCTAAGGCTTTGAAAATTTCGATTTGGGCATTGGTTAGACCTTTGGTTTTGTGGACATCGGGTAAGTAGTTAACGGTTCTTTTGTGATCGTAGTTGGTTGCGGGAGGCATGATTTTCCTAAGTACAAAAGTTACATAGTTTTAGTTAAAATGATCAAAGTAAGTGTAAAATTCCTAGTGTCGCCTACATGGGGACAATGTGGAGGTGCGGTTATCTCGACTCCTTTTGATGCAAGAAAAATTAGTTTATGCAAGTTTTGTTTATAAACGAGAGATAACCCAAACGCTCCTATTTCAATGTAGCTACGGTTGAATGTACCCGAAAATAAATATTAATTATGTATTCCCTTTAGCATTCAAGAGACATTATGCAAGTGAAGTCTAAAAGATAACGTTTTTGCATTTGTATGAACAATGTTCAAAAAGATCATTTTACCTAGTCGTTAGAAGATTTTAGTAGAAAAAATTTTCATGGGGTTTTTGTTAAATTAAGACAATGTGCTATGAGATGCAATTCCTAACTAAGAAAAACACGTTTTTAAATATAATGCAATAAATATGCTTCATGATTTTTCAAGAATTATGCATATACCCCAAGTTTTGGTTTTGTGCATGAAATGGAAATCCTAGACGCAGATCAGGAGTATAAATATGATAAGAATACTTACAGTGATGTTAGAAGCACAAATTTGTGGAAGAAAATGGTCTAAATTGTGATGGAGATTAAGTGTGTGTCGAGTATGGTAAGGTGATATGTTTTGGAGTGAGGAATGAATAGTAGTTGTTCTTGTTTATTTAATAATAAACTGAACTCAGCATGCGACGGATCCGGCGGATCCAAAACAAAGGATCCGTCCTTGTTGTCGATTGGATCCGCGGATCAGAACACATGTTTTGGTTTAGTGTCATGTGTGGCTAAACTAATGTTTATACTAATGTTTCACCTAATCACTAGGTTCCATTAATCCTAATCCAAGTCTAAGATAGTTGAAAGGTTCTCGTTTAAGTGGTTTTGTGAGAATATCGGCAATGTTGTCCTCTGAGGAAACTTTCTCAATTGAGATGATTCCCTTCTGTACATTGTCGCGAAGGAAGTGATGGCGTATTTCAATATGTTTGGTTCTAGCGTGTTGGACTGGATTTTTGCTTAGATCGATAGCACCTTTGTTGTCGCAAAGAATGGGAATGTTGTTGAGTTCAATTCCATAGTCGACGAGAGCTTGTTTCATCCACAGTGCTTGTTGACACGCCTTTCCTGCAGACACATACTCTGCCTCTGTTGTTGAGATTGCGAGGGCAGTTTGTTTCTTAGCGAACCATGATGTTAGACAATATCCTACAAAAGTACAAATACCGCTAGTACTTTTCCTATCAACATAATCACCTGCGTGATCTGAGTCAGTATACACTATGGTTTCTACACCCGTTCCTTTGGGATACCATAATCCTAAGTGTGTAGTACCTTTGATGTACCTAAATATTCTTTTAACGGCTTCAAGATGGGACGTTTTTGGATCTTCTTGAAAACGTGCACATAGACAAACACTAAACATAATGTCAGGCCTACTAGCCGTAAGATAGAGTAAACTACCAATCATTCCTCTATATTTAGTGCTATCTGCGGATTCATTTTCTTCATCCTTAGTAAGTTTGGTTTCGGAGGACATGGGTGTTCTCATGGGTTTAGAGTCTTCAAGACCAAACTTCTTAAGCATATCTTTGACATACTTTGATTGGTTGAAGAATATCCCATCTTCTAATTGTTTAATTTGGAGACCTAAGAAAAAGTTTAGTTCCCCCATCATACTCATTTCAAACTCGTCATGCATGATTTTTGAGAAATCGTCGCATAACTCTTGACAAGTTGAACCGAATATAATGTCATCCACATATATCTGGACTATGATAATATGTGATCCCTTTTTCTTGGTGAAGAGAGTATTATCTACTAGGCCCATGGTATACTTATGGTCAACTAGAAAAGTCTTAATTCGATCATACCAAGCCTTTGGTGCTTGCTTAAGTCCGTATAAAGCTTTCTTAAGTTTGAAAACATAATTTGGTTTTTCAAAGTCGACAAAGCCGGGAGGTTGTGCAACATATACTTCTTCATTTATAAGACCATTTAAGAAAGCACTTTTGACATCCATTTGAAATAACTTAAAATCATGTGCACATGCATATGCAAGTAATATTCTAATAGACTCAAGTCTAGCTACGGGTGCAAAGGTTTCATCGTAATCTATACCTTCTTGTTAATTGTAACCTTGAGCTACTAGCCTAGCTTTATTTCTAGATACAATACCTTTTTCATCCATTTTATTTCTAAAGACCCACTTGGTGCCTATTATGGTTTGGTTTTTAGGTGGAGGGACCAATGTCCAAACATCATTTCTAATAAATTGATTAAGTTCTTCTTGCATAGCAATTACCCAAGATTCATCTTTTATTGCCTCGTCTATATTTTTAGGCTCAACCGCTGAAATAAAACAAAAATAATTGCTTTCATTTTGAGCTTTGGATCTTAATGTTCTTTCATTAAGTTTTCCTATGACGTTTTCTAATGGATGACTTTTAGTTTCTTTAATATTGACTATTTCTCCTTTTACGGGTTCATTATCATTTTCAATGTTTTCTATATCATTAGCCATTTGACTTTCAACTAAGTCATCATCTACCAAAGGTGATGTCTTAGAGGGAGGTGGACTTTCGTTGAATGTTACGTTCAACGATTCCTCGACTCTTGATGTTTCCTTGTTTAATACAATGTATGCTTTACTGTTTTGTGAGTACCCAAGAAATACACCTTCATACGACTTTGGGTCGAACTTAGTGAGATAATCCTTTGTGTTTAAAATGAAGCACTTGCTTCCAAAAACTCTAAAATATCCTAATGTAGGCTTTTTGCCTCGATAAATTTCATAAGGAGTTTTATTTAAAAATTGTCTAATTAAAACTCTATTTAGGATATATGTAGAAGTATCTACAGCGTGACACAAAAACTTTTGTGGTATGTTTTGTTCATTTAACATAGTTCTACTCATTTCTTGAATTGTTCTATTTTTACGTTCTACTACACCATTAGATTGAGGTGTACGAGGAGCCGAGAAATTATGAGTTATTCCATTATTATCACAAAAATTTCCAAATTGAATTTCATTGTCAAATTCTCGACCATGGTCAGTTCTAATAGATACTATATTACTTCCTATTTGATTTTGAATTTTCTTGCTTAGAATTTCAAATTTGTCGAATGCCTCATTTTTAGTTTTCAAAAACTTTGTCCATGTATATCTAGAGTAATCATCTACTATGACTAAAGTGTAAAAATTTCCTCCATAACTTTGTATAGCCGACGGGCCAAACAAATCCATATGTAATAATTCTAGGCATCTAGATGTAGATACCATGTTTTTAGCCTTATGGCTATTATGTACTTGTTTCCCAATTTTGCAAGCATCACAAAAGTGTTGGTCATATTTCAACTTGGGTAGGTTCCTAACGAGTTCTTTGGATGACAAAGATTGAATAAGCCTCATATTAGCATGACCTAAGCGTCGATGCCATAGAGTTGAGTTTTCGTCCAAGGAGGTAAGACATAACTTATCTTTAGGTGTTTTATCTAATTTCATAACATAGACATTATTCTTTAAAACACCTTTTCCTACGGTTATGCCATCTTTAAGTATTTTACTTCCATTTTCACTGAAAAGGACGTTATACTTTTTGCGGCACAATTGACGTATACTAAGTAAATTAAATCCTAAATTATCTACATGAGCAACATCATCAATAGATAGAGAGTCATGAGAGATTGTACCTTTTCCGATGATTTTACTTTTAAGCTTGCTACCGAATGTGACGTTACCTCCGTTATACACTTGATAGGTTGAGAAAAGATTTTTGTTTCCCGTCATGTGTCTTGAGCACCCACTATCTTTGATCCACTCATCAGGTTCAAGATCAACTTTCAAGCATACCTAAGTTCATAAAAGACTCAAGCATTTGGTCCCCAATATCTCATGGGTCCGTTTGGGTTAAACATGACATTATCATGGTTTATGTATGTAAATGGTGGACAGTTGTTCCATGACATATAACTAGGACCATGAAAGTTTCTAGGTATGTTTTGGTTCCAATTATTTTGATAAGTATGTTGTGGATTAACTATACTCTTTGGAAAGGGGTGTTTGGGAAAACTCATTTGAGATCTCTTTTGATCCGTTTTAACTCTATATTCATTTCTAGCTTGTCCTCTTCCTAAAGATACTGCTGGTTTATGTTTATTATTGGTTATACTACTGTTAGGTTTCTTAGTAACTCTAACAAACTCGGAACGGTCGACTTTGTGAACCTTCTGTTCAACTTCTGTACTCGCGGATCCTTTGGATACACTTGGCGGATCCAAATTTTTGGATCCGTCGGATCCGTGAGTGTCCAACTTGGTTGAATCAGTTTTATTCACAGTCTGTTCCTTATAATCACTTAAGGTTCCTAGTTTCATAAAGCCTAGTCCTGTTTTATCATGAGGTAGCTTTTGCATTTTCATTATTTCATCTACACAACTTATGTTTTTATCAAACCTTTTAAACTTTGAATTTTGTTTGATCAAATCTTCCTGTGTGGTTCTTAAGGTTTCTAATTCAAGTTTTAGTTCTTGACAAGACACACACGTTTCTTTACTATCTTTACCTTTTTCAATTCGTATTGCTTTTTCTTTAAGCCAAAATACTTCATTTTCTAAAAGTGTTGTCTTTGTTTTCAAAAACTTGTTTTTGTTTATGATTTTTAAAGTAACGTCACACAGTTTGTTATATTCTACTTCTAAGGTTTCGTCATCTATAGAGGAGTATGAATCAGAATGTACCTCTTCTGTGTCATTAGCCATAAGTGCCATTTCGTTGTTCTTAGGCTCATCATCATCATCTCCTTCACTATCGCTCCAAGCTCCACTAACGAAGGCCCTTTGAGACTTGGTCTTTGGAGGCTTTGGACATTCTCCTATTAAGTGACTGGAGTCACCACACCTATAGCATTTCCTATCAACCTTACCTTTCTTATCGTCACGATCTTTCCGAAAGGATTTCTTTCATCATGAGGTGGTTTTACAAACTTTCCTTGTCTCCTGAAGAATTTCTTGAAATCCCTCACAGCCATGGCATACTCTTCATCATCACTGTTTGAACAAGACTCATCATCATCACTTGACTCGACTTTGGCTTTCAAGGCAATAGACTTAATCTTCTCCTTTTTGCCTTTGACAATTTCCGAGTCTTTTTCCATAATCATTTCGTGAACTTTTAGGTTTCCTATGAGCTCATCCAGTGTCATGCTTGAGAGATCTTTAGATTCTTCAATAGCTGTCACCTTTGCTCTCCATTTCGGATGGAGTGCTCTTAGAAATTTCCTGACAAAATTCTTACTAGAAAAAGATTCATCAAGTGCTTTAAGTGATGTAATAATAGTATTGAACTTAGCAAACGCACTATCAATGGTCTCATCTTCAGAGATAACAAATTGTTCGTATTGTTGGACAAGAAGATCAATTTTGTTATCTTTTACTTGTGAGTTCCCTTGATGTGTGATAATAAGAGATTGCCAAATATCCTTAGCCGTTTTACACATAAAAACTCTTTCATATTCTTTCTTAGGTAAGGCATTATAAAGCATCATTTTGGCTTCATTATTTTTGGCAATTAGTTTCTTTTGCTCATCACTGTGACGAGTAAGAGAAGCTCCTTCATCCCGACCACCCGAAATATTATTACTAATAGGTTTATAATCACCATCAACTATAATATACCATAGATCTATGTCCTTTGACTTTACATAAGTCTCAAAGCGATTTTTCCAATAAATAAAACAATTTGGTTCAAATAGAGGTGGTCTCTGCATAGATTGCCCTTCTTTAAAGTTTTCAAAATCCATGGATCGTTTTAAGTTTTAAAATACAATATATTTTAAAGCTCTTAAGTAACGTAGCTCTTGATGCCAATTGTGGAAAACTAGAAAGGGGGTTGAATAGTTTTTACCGTTTTTCAAGTTTTATTTGCTTTGTTACTATATGTTAATTTCAAAGGAAACAATCACAAATAAATAATCACACAATGTAAACAAAAGATAAAGAGAGGAAAGATTAAACCACACGACCCTGTTGTTTATAGTGGTTCGGCTACAAGGACTCTCTTCCTTGCCCTACTCCACTCCCCGAGTTTCCTACTCGAGAGTTTATCTTTCACTAAGAAACAAACTCCTTTTCTAGGCGGAGAAAACCTTTACACGTCGCTTACTTCCTTTTCCGGTACTAAGCTAAACACCGGGTTCTTTCACAAGGTAGAACCAACCTGACGTCGCCTATTTACTTTACCGACACTAAGCTAGATGTCGAGTTCTTTACACGGGTACAACTACTCCCTACACTCTTTGTGCTTTAAGGACTAAAGCACTAACCACACTCACTGATTACAAATGATAGATATGATGTGTGAAACAAACTACAATATCACACAGTAATGCAACTAAAGGATTACGGTTCTGTAGATCCTTGAATGCTTGATCTCTTTTCTACAAAATGAAAGATCAAAGTGAAATGCAACTATGAATGATGTTAGTAAGATATGTACTGAATGAATATGTGTGTTAAAGCTATATGAGTGATGAGAGAGCCAAATGATCAGCTTCCTATTTATAGGCAAGCTGATCTTCAGCTCACGGATCCCTCACAAGGGATCCGTCCTTCATTGGATTTGGATCCGTGGGATGTGACAGCTAAGGTTTAGTTGTCTCTTACCATATCTTACCAAATCATCCAAGATCCTCAAATGTCAACTATGTATCTTGCAAATCTAAACAAGATATATCAAAGATATTGTATGTGATGCATGCAATGATGTCATGGAATGATTTTAGAATTAAAGTTTCCTTTTAAGGAAACAAGTTACTAAATAAGCAAACTTGTAATTCTTGGTTATTATGTGAAGTGTAAAATGTGTACTTAAGAGACTTAAGCTAGTATTTATTATTTGCTAAAAGATATTCCTTTTATTTGTCATTAACAAAACTAATGAAAGATCAAAGAATATAAATAATGTTTTTGAGACGCTATTTGTATTAACATGAACTAACATCCTTATATAGGCTATATTATACCTTGATTATGATTGCTTTAGGTACAAATAATGATCAGACACTTACTTTGACTTTTTAAAGTCAAAACATATTGAAAGGCTTGTTTGGAAGAACACTTCACAAGCATTCTACTTCTTCATTGAAGTCATTCATGACTAATACTTCATTTGCAGCATATCATACCCTTCAAAGTATACGTTGGTACTCGAGAAGTGAGGAGTATACATCGAGGGGGAGCATTTCATAAGCATTTCATATACTAACCGTTTGTTTTGTAGATTCATGCATCATTTGCTTGATTACTCCATCTAGGGGGAGTATAAAACAAGGGGGAGCTTTAAAGTTCTCAAAATCGCATTCCGCTACGCTAATCCTTTTGTTTCGACAAAAAGGGGGAGAAAGGACTAAGTTTGCATTAACTGTGATTCATCACAGTACATACATTTTTACAAAACTTTTCTTTAATAAACAAACTTAATATATATTTTTAAGAACTCATACTATATTTATTTTCTTGCTCAAAAATATACCTTATGTTTTGTCATCAACAAAAAGGGGGAGATTGTTAATACAAATATCGTCTCAAAAACGTTATTTATACTCTTCGATCTTTTCTTGGTTTTGTTAATGACAAATAAAAGGAATATCTTTTAGCAAATAATAAATACTAGCTTAAGTCTCTTAAGTACACATTTTACACTTCACATAATAACCAAGAATTACAAGTTTGCTTATTTAGTAACTTGTTTCCTTAAAAGGAAACTTTAATTCTAAAATCATTCCATGACATCATTGCATACATCACATATAATATCTTTGTTAGATCTTGATATATCTTGTTTAGATTTACAAGTTACATAGTTGACATTTGAGGATCTTGGATGATTTGGTAAGATATGGAAGATTTGGAAAGATACACCAAATCCCTTAGCTGTCATCTCCCACGGATCCAATTCCAATGAAGGACGGATCCCTATTGTGGGATCCGTGGGATCCGTGAGCTGGATATCAGCTTGCCTATAAATAGCAAGCTGATCATTTGGCTTTCTCATCACTCATATAGCTTAAACACATATATTCATTCAGTACATATCTTACTAACATCATTCATAGTTACATTTCATTTTGATCTTTCATTTTGTAGAAGAGAGATCAAGCTTTCAAGGATCTACAGAACCGTAATCCTTTAGTTGCATTACTGTGTGATATTGTAGTTTGTTTCACACATCATATCTATCATTTGTAATCAGTAAGTGTAAGATCTAACCCTTTTGATTGTGTGGATCTATTCGGGTGGTCTTGGATCTTGAAAGATCAAGAAACCCATGGAGTTAGTTTGTAGAGAGATGAAGTTTTAGAGAGAGGTGGGAGAAACTCAAAAACAGAAAATTAGATTAATGTGAATGAGAGTTCCACCCTTCCCTTGTGTGGGAAGGGTTATATTTATTCTTACTAATATTGTGCCCCTAGTGGGCTATGGAGTGAGCTGACAGTGGGGAAAGCCCCGACCCACTCCACAAATATATTTAACTAAACTAATACTAATATTACTAATAATACTAATATAATATAAATAAGCCTACGAGCTATGTGAATGCTAAATAGATGCTCGGGGTGACCGAGCCTTCATCTGAATATTTATATTCCTAACAGTAAGTGTGGTTAGTGCTTTAGTCCTCAAAGCACAAAGAGTGTAGGGAGTGGTTGTACCCTTGTAAAGAACTCGACATCTAGCTTAGTGTCGGTAAAGTAAATAGGCGACGTCAGGTTAGTTCTACCTTGTGAAAGAACTCGGTGTTTAGCTTAGTACCGGAAAAGGAAGTAAGCGACGTGTAAAGGTTTTCTCCGCCTAGAAAAGGAGTTTGTTTCTTAGTGAAAGATAAACTCTCGAGTTGGAAGCTCGGGGAGTGGAGTAGGGCAAGGAAGAGAGTCCTTGTAGCCGAACCACTATAAACAACAGTGTTGTGTGGTTTGATCTTTCCTCTCTTTATCTTTTGTTTACATTGTGTGATTATTTATTTGTGATTGTTTCCTTTGAATTAACATATAGTAACAAAGCAAATAAAACTTGAAAAACGGTAAAAACTATTCAACCCCCCTTCTAGTTTTCCACAAGTTACATTATGAAAATGAATGTTTTCGAGAAGAAAATTCTAAGATTAAACAGCATTACAAAGAGTTATATGACTCAATTAAAGTTACAAGAAATAGTCATAATGAAAAGATAACTTCTTTGTTAAATGAAATTGAGAATCTTAAGACTCAGGTGAAAGGAAAAATGCCATGCACCTCTCTTGTAATTGTGTTGCATCAAAAGTCTCTGCTTGTAAAATGTACGATGTTGATGTGGGGCCTATTCCATTTCCCATGAGAAACAACAGACCTGTCCATCAAATGTATCTCTGTCACCTTAAGGATGGACTTGACACTCTTCGTGAGGTTGTGGAAGAGGACAGTATAGAAAAACCACTTGATAAGGCAGTAGGTTATGCCTGCGTCCTCACAAAAAGGATCCAGGAACAGTTAGAATATGCCATTGGCACGGGTCCCAAGTCTAGCAACCAAAGAGATAGATTAGGTGCATCATCATCCACTATTAAAAACAAGCATGTAACCTTTGATTTGCCATCAAGAACATCAGAACCCAGCACATCAAAATCAGGAAAGCATGTGACAGTGAAACAAACTAATGTTCCTATCATTACTTCTACAGGAGTGAAATGTGACACCCAAGCTAGCGAGTCAAAGCCTAGAGGCAATGCAAGGAAAGATAGGACTGCGCCAGCTAATAGTGATCACAAGAAGAGTGTAGAAGCCCAACCTAGGAACAATAAGTTTGTAATGACTAGATTGAATCCTGTTGATTCTAGTATCAAAAGTACAATAATTAATTCGAATTCTAATGCAGTCTGTAAAACATGTGACAAATGCTTAATTTCAGCTAATCATGATGATTGTGTTGTGTCGTTTCTGATATCTCATGCACCACCCCAAGTTAAGTATGTTAGGAAAACTGAAAGAAGTAAGAAAGTTTGGATGGCAACAGGAAAAAATTTTGCTACTGTTGGGTATCAATGGAGACCCACTGGAAGAAAATTCAGTTTAGGAAATAAAAGTCCATTGCCTAAGTTGAATGATCATAGGTTTGTGAAAGTTAAAGAATGGAGGCCAACAGGTCGAATTTTGTCTCTAGGAACACAATGCCTTCCAAATAGGCCATCCGCTGACTCTAGGATTGTTCCCACTGTAGAGACTTCAGTATTAGCAAACTCTGTTGCTCCTGAATTTGTGAATGCTAACCGAACGGACCCCAGCTACACGTGGGGATCCACATATTTCAGTTATCCATCTTTGTCTGTCTTCAAATGCAGGTCGTACAAATCGTTCTTTGGTATTTGGATTCAGACTGCTCAAAACATATGACTGGGGATCGCTCACGGCTCAAGAACTTCGTGAAAAAGTTTATCGGGACAGTTAGATTCGGGAACGACCATTTTGGTGCAATTATGGGTTATGGAGATTATGTGTTCGGTGACAGTGTAATCTCACGGGTATATTATGTGGAAGGATTAGGGCACAATCTATTTTCTGTGGGTCAATTTTGTGATTCAGATCTAGAAGTGGCTTTCAGAAAACACACATGTTTCGTCAGGGAATTGAATGGTGTAGACCTTCTAAAAGGCAGTCGGGGCACAAATCTATACACCATATCAATTGAAGAAATGTTGAGGTCCTCTCCCATTTGCTTACTTTCTAAAGCCTCCTAGACAAAATCATGGTTGTGGCATCGTCGTCTGAACCATCTAAACTTCGGTACCATAAATAATCTTTCCCGCAAAGATCTTGTATGAGGCATGCCCAAACTAAAATTTGAGAAAGATCATCTCTGCTCCGCATGTCAACTGGGCAAAAGCAAGAAACAAACCCACAAACCCAAAACCATCAACACCAACTTGGAAGTTCTTCACACCCTTCACATGGATCTGTGCGGCCCAATGAGAGTACAAACCATAAATGGAAAGAAATATGTTCTTGTGATAGTAGATGATTACTCTTGGTTTACATGGGTAAAGTTTTTGAGAACAAATGATGAAACTCCAGAGGTTATCATCAAACTGATAAAACAGCTGCAAGTAAGGCTCGACAAAACTGTCAGAATCATCCGCACTGACAATGAAACTGAGTTTGTTAATCATCAACTCAGAAATTTCTATGAAAATATTGGCATCACGCATCAGAAAAGTATCCCTCGCACTCCTCAGCAGAACGGAGTTGTTGAACGAAGGAACCGTACTCTGGTGGAAGCTGTGAGAACCATGCTTATATTTTCAAAGGCACCGATGTTTCTCTGGGCAGAGGCTATTGCAACAGCATGCTACACCAAAAACCGATCTCTGATTCATCCTATTCATGACAAGACTCCCTATGAGTTAATTCATAACAAGAAACCAGATCTTTCCTTTCTTCGTGTGTTTGGCGCACTTTGCTATCCGACTAATGATAGTCAAGACTTGGGAAAGTTAAGAGCTAAAGCAGACGTAGGTATTTTTGTTGGTTACGCACCAGATCGCAAGGGGTACAGAATCTACAACAAGAGAACCCGACAAATCATGGAATCCATCCATGTCACGTTCGACGAGCTGAGTGAGCAACCTGCTTCAGGACAAACCAGTTCTGGACCCGATCTTAAACTTTTGACACCTGGACCAATTAGTTCAGGGCTTATACAGAATCCCACGCCTGCAGAGTCTTATGTACCACCAACTAGTGAGGAGTTGAAGAAGTTATTTGATCCTATGTTTGACGAATATTTTGAGCCAACAAATGAAACGACCTCAAATGCTGCAGCTGTTCTTCCTAATGTTGATGCTCAAGTTCCGCAAGGCTCTGAAGGCCCATCAGCATCTGTCTCAATCAGTTTCAATGCACCAGCTGCCAGTCAATCACCCTCATCATCAAATACTCAATCCTCTCCGGTGCAACAAGAATCTGCAGATGACCATTCTTTGGAAGTTAATCCGTTTGCTCCTATGGATGATGTTCCTTTTGAGAATATATTTGCTCCTGAATCTTCAACCCACACATCCTCTTTCGAAGAACACAGCACTGCAACATCAGTTCAAAACCCTCAACCTCATGATCATCTCAGAAAATGGACCAACGATCATCCAATTGACAACATCATTGGCAATCCCGCTCGTCCTGTATCCACACGTAAACAACTGGCCACTGATGCACTGTGGTGCTTCTTCAATTCCGTACTATCCAAAGTCGAACCAAAAGATGCCAAAGAAGCAATGACTAAAGATTGCTGGTTCGAGGCTATGCAAGACGAAATCCATGAATTTGATCGACTTGAAGTATGGGAATTGGTGCCTCCTCCAGAGTGTGCTATGATTATTGCTCTCAAGTGGATTTTCAAGGTGAAACTAGATGAGCATGGTGATGTTCTAAAGAACAAGGCACGGTTAGTTGCAAAAGGATACAGACAAGAAGAGGGCATAGATTTTGAAGAATCGTTTGCTCCAGTTGCTAGAATTGAAGCCATTAGAATCTTCCTTGCCAATGCTGCTAGTCGGAATATGATAGTCTACCAGATGGATGTCAAAACAGCATTCCTGAATGGAGATTTAAAGGAAGAAGTCTATGTGAGCCAACCAGAAGGATTTGTGGATGCTGAACATCCTACTCATGTCTACCGCTTGAAGAAGGCTCTCTACGGTTTAAAGCAGGCACCAAGGGCATGGTATGATACATTGTCCAAGTTCCTTCTAGCAAACGGGTTCTCGAAGGGTGTTGTTGATCCCACATTATTCACTAGGAAGTCGGGCAAACATCTGCTTCATGTTCAGATATACGTAGATGATATTATTTTTGCTTCATCTGATCCTAGTGAATGTGATAGATTTTCAAAGGAGATGAGTTCCAAGTTTCAAATGTCAATGATGGGACAAATGTCATTCTTCCTAGGATTACAAATCTCACAAAGTCCCGGAGGCATTTTCATAAATCAATCCAAATATGCCCATGAGATCTTGAAAAAGTTTGGATTTGATTCGAGTGAGCATGTTGACACTCCCATGGTTGATAGATCAAGACTAGATGAAGATCCTTCGGGGATTCCAGTCGACCAAACAAAGTATAGAAGCATGATTGGATCCTTGATGTATATCACTGCTAGTAGACCAGATCTTCTGTTCGCCGTATGCATGTGTGCTCGGTATCAATCCAAGCCTACTAAGAAACATCTAGAAGCAGTAAAAAGGGTATTCAGATATCTTCAAGGCACAGTTCATATGGGTCTCTGGTATCCGAAGGACACAGCAATGGAGTTAACTGCGTACGCTGATGCTGATCACGCGGGATGTCAAGACACTCGTCGAAGTACTTCGGGGGGAGCTCAGTTTTTAGGGGAAAAGTTGGTGAGTTGGTCTTCTAAGAAGCAAATGAGTACGTCGATATCTTCTACAGAGGCCGAATACATCGCTATGTCTGGTTGCTGTGCACAAATTCTATGGATGAGATCACAGCTTTTAGACTATGGCTTTTCATACAACAAGATTCCTCTATATTGTGACAACAAGAGCGCTATAGCTCTTTGTTGTAACAATGTCCAACACTCCCGGTCAAAACACATCGACATCAGGCATCACTTCATTAGGGAACAAGTTGAGAAAGGAATTGTGGAGCTATACTTCGTGAGGACAGAGTTTCAGTTAGCAGACATCTTCACCAAGGCTCTTCCGAGAGAAAGGTTTCAGTTTATTCTCCCACGTCTTGGAATGAAGAGCTTGACACCTGAAACCCTCAAGTGTCTTCAAGAAGAAAAGGAGGAGTAAAGGATTGACTTCCCATATCCTTGTATATAGTTGTATATATCTTAAATCAAAAAGAAAATAGAAAAATATAAAACCTATAAAAACCATTAAAAAAAATAAAAAAAAAAGAAAATACCAAAAATAGTTTCACCTAGGCATGTCTTCTATTTATCGATAACATTTACGGACTTAGAAATGTCATTCAATAATGACACGGGTCTTTAAATGAAGCTCGAGCAGAAGTTACACTAATTGGTTAAAACATGTCTTAATGGCTTGCAGTTACTTCATACTGCAACCCGCGCTATACAATGGGGAAAGCATGTCGCCAAAAAGACGGCTGTTCCTCCAACCGGGTGATGTTCACCTGGGCATGGATTACTTTATATCCATGTTTTTCGTCCGATCTGATGTACGTTTCAGTGTGTCATTTCGTGTATAAGAAGAGAAGTCTTCTTTACATCAGACTCTTTATCTTCTTTGATTCTTCAAGAGAGTTTTGATGTTACACAAGGTGGTAAATTGAATTAAATTTTCACAAATACTCGTCGCTAAATTGAATGACTACAGCTCTTTAAATAGAAAACGGGTCATTAATTGAGGGGGAGAATATTTGTTCAAATTTTTGACACCTTGCCAAATTTGTGCAACATCAGCAGTGACACTCTCGCGTGGTTTAAGGGGGAGCATAGTATGCTCCATAATCAGAACACAGTATAACCTGACCACATTTTCTCCCAAAATTTCTCACTTATTTAAATCAATTGGGATCACAAATCTCAAGTGGTTTGAAATTTTTGATCGGGGGAGAGAATGTGATTTAAATATGGAATTTCTGATAAAAAACGTGATCTTTTGAAACTCAAGTGTAGGCTTTCCCATATGTGCCAAACCTTTTCGTATATCGATGCACATATTGAGGGGGAGCAAATATTTTGTAATGGAAATTGTGAAAGAATACCAAAGACCGACCATTTTACTTTATGTATTAGAGTTATAAGGATGGTAAGGTTAGGTATTAGTTCCCATGATCCAGCCAGAACCGGAGGGATCTACCCAGGGACAATCCACTAGTTAGTGTAGAAGTCCTTAGGTATGATTACAAAAAAGGAGAAAAAGTGAATAAGGGAAGAGTGCCGACTGAGATGGAGCTAGTGCTGGAACAAACCCAACAAGGTGCTAGTAATGAAGTCTCGGTAAGCGCTGAAGGGGTTGAAGAATAAAAAAGAAATGTAAAGATAAAGGGTGAAAAGAAAGAAGCCCTCCTTACATCTTAGGCAGAAACCGGGTCAATACATATGCTGTCAGAATCACGCAGTTGATTACTGACATTGAAGACAAAGTATCATGGACCCAGTGATACGCTGCACAACCCTCCCTAGCCACTCAAGGTCCCTCAAAGGACTCTTGTTTCACTTGTCACGGAGATCAATACATTGATATCATCTTTCTCACTCCGAGTTAGATGGTATTGAAAAGGTGGCAGTCCTCTCCAGCCTCCGATCACTAAATCAAAATGCACTATTGAGTCTAGAGCCCAGAGATCATCAATAAATCTCAATAGGACACATTTCCAATATGCTTGCTGTTTCATACACCGTGAAAAGCAAGAAAATATATATGAAGAGTCGTACGCATTATCCTTGTGGTATTGCCAGAACATTCGAGTGATACGTAAAGTATTCACAATGAAGATGGAAATCCTTCTAGAGCTAACATCAAACAAGCTCTTGGTGGGTGACATATGAGATCCTTCATGGATCAAACTTGTGACAACTGGAAAGAAACGATGGGGCGATTCTCATTTGAATCAAACTTGTTCCAGGAAATGGATTGACGGACGCTTTTGGAAAACTTTCAATGTGCTCACCAACTGAATTTCGAGCACATTGATTGTGAAATTCTTCTAACAAAAGTGTTTTTGACAAAAATGTGATTCAATTTATAAAACCCTTGTCGTGTTGCACAAAATGTTTATCCAGTGACACGCAAGTGATTTTTCTAATCAATTTCTCGTCAATCAGTGGGTATTTAATTCACTGATTCACTCTACCGTGCTGTCTGCTTTGAGACGTTCCGGTATGAGAACATGCTTAGTATGATGATTCTGACATTAATTTGTTGGAAGACTCATTACTACAAGCTGGAAATTCCTGTCAAGGAGAATCTTCTTTAAAGGGGATTCTACCTGATCACAGGTTGGTCTTCACAGAACCGAAGGTTAAATCCAACCACCACATCGAACGAATGACAAAGCCATGTTCGTTCTCCAACTTTATTGCTAACTGTTTTATTTCAGATTCATATAAAGATAGCGATGGTGGTTCCTGATTCCAGCAGAGACGTGTCAATCCATACTCCATGCTCACACTTCCAATTCATTATCAAAGACATCATGATAGATGAAAGACCTACGACACAGCTTCCGCAACTCTGATGATAGCTATCATGATCCAGAAAAGTGTGAGCATGCGAGTCCAACAGTCACAACAAATCACATGGAGGCATTATTACAATGGATGAGCTCAGAGATTTATGGTGGCCGAAGATCTCAAAAAGGGCTCCAAGATCACAACTTCTTATGATGACGAAGCCACAAGATGACTTGAAGACATATGTTGGATGATAACTTCAAAGAATACTCAAAGATCATCCAAAACAAAGAACAGTCATCGCAAGTTCACTGTTGAAGGCACAAAGATTTTTGATGTAGAAGAATCAAGGTCTACGAGCTATGAAGTCAAGATTCAAGGATAGGGTGCTAGAATTCAGAACGGTACTTCCGGGGTGACCTCCCTTAGGGGGAGATTGTTAGGAATATAAATATTCAGTTGAAGACTCGGTCACCCCGAGTACTTAATAGCACTTAATAGCTCGTAGGTTTATTAGTAATATTAGCAGTAGATTAGTTAGTATTAATATTGTGGAGTGGGTCGGGTCTTTTACCCACTGTCAGCTCGCTCCACAGCCCACTAGGGGCACCCTATGTAGTACTATATAAAGCCCTCTCCACCAAAGGAGAGGGTTGGACCTTTCTATCATTTCAATCTAATCTTACAAAGTTTCTCTCTCAAAGGTTCCACTTTCTCTCTCTAACTTCTTGTTCTTTTCATATTCGATCCATAAGTATATCACCAAACGTGTGTTTCTTTGATCGTGAATATACTACATCAACCTTCAAAGGGAAACTATTGCACAACATATTTCAAATAGAGAAGCAAATTGAACAAGAAAGTGACTGCATAGTAGCATATCAAGCGCTCAAGACGCAGTTAAAATGGTTTCTCTACTTAGATTTCAGAGTGATAAAAAATTCTTCAGATTATGAATCAGCAAACAAAATATGGAGAGAATGCATCATTAGTTACCTGGAAGTTGAACCTTTTAGAGATCAGTTGCTTAAACTAATGAACACACTGGAATTGGTGCTTACTACAAGATCACTTCATCTGAGAGAGATGCTGGAAAAGAAGAAAGTGTTAAAAGAAAAAGAACGGGAAAGAATTGAAATGGAGAAGCAAAAACAGGAAAGAGAGCATATTGAAAAAGATATGCAGTTAAAAGAAACAGAGCAAATTGAAAGAGAAGTGCTATTTAAGGAAACAAAGGTGAATGAGAGAGGGACATACAAAGATGAACAAACAGTCAATGAGGGTACAACAACTGATGCTAGCTTGGTTTTCACGGGAAGCGATACATCTTCAAAATTGCAGGTTGAAAGCAGCACTCCAAGGTATGATTCAGATGTTGATGGTACACACAGGAATGAAGCTGTTTGGGATACTGAGGATGATCATATCAGACCTTCATCTGACACAGAGATATTGGCTACGGTACAACATTCAAACAATAATGATAATGTTGCTTTGTTCGATAATGTGTTTGCTCATGATAAGACACATCCTGCGCATCCTGAGTCCATAAGTGACACATATGTGGTGGAACGGATTGATAGTAATATCACTCCTATTACTCCAGATATGGATCCTAATGGAGGTAAGCTTGCCCAGGATGGATCTTCTTATGAACAAGATCGTGCCTTATTTGCTTCATTAATCAAAAATTTCAAACATGAACTTGAAAAGTGCAAAGAGGACAATCGCAAAGCTAAGCAAGCGAATGTCTTATTGTCCAAAGAGCTTGAGAGATTTAAAGAAATGGAAAAAGGTTTTGAAAACGTAACAAAAAGCAAAGCTGAACTTGAAATTGAAATCTCGAACCTTAAATCTCATGCTCGAAAATTTGAAATAAACGGAGATTTTGTCAAACCACTTTTAAAACAAAAAGAAGAACTTGAAATTGGTTACACAGAAGCTGTTTAACGTGAAAAACGTTCCATTCAAAAACTGGATGAACAAATGGTACTTAACAACAGAAAGGTTCAAGCGCTTTTAAAAGAGATATCTGATTTAAAAAGTGAAAATTCAAAGCTTCAGAAAACCACTTCAAAATTTGAGATTGTTAAAACAAAACTTGAAAATGAAAATCAAGAGTTTTTGAAACGAGCAAACAATCTTGAAGCAAAACTTCGAAAAACAAGACAAAGTGTTCAAACTCTTCAAATGATGCTTCCTAAAGATGAGAACGTTCATCAAGGAAAATCCGGACTTGGTTTTGAAAATACTGATCATTTGGAAAATAATTTGGAAAATGATTTGAAAAATGAAAAACCTTGTTTTCTAAACAAAGTGCAAAAGTTGACACCCAGTTTGTACGATGCTGAAAAATTGGGAAAAGGCTTGTCAACTGATGTTCTGTTCAATTCAGAAGATGAAGAAAAATTTGAAGAGGAAAAACGTTTAAAAGTAAAACAATGAAAAACCCATTCTCGTACCAAGGCTTTGTGTATGGTTGTACACAATTGACAGATATACCAAAAGAACATTTGAAAAGAAAAGATACAAATGTGAAAAGATATTTCAAAGAAGCTCAACTTGCTACTTATGATGCTAAGTTATGGCAAAATAAAGCAAGGAAACAGTTTTGTAATCTTAAACATCACATTGAGCATACGTTAAAGGTCATTTGGTTTAAGCAACAAAACACCCATAATGATTACTATAATCTTCTTTCATCGGATACTCGCCTAAAAATGGAAGTCAGTAAGATTTTAAAAGATGAGATTGAACCTCGTGTGAAAGATATCAACTTAAGTTTTGAATACTTTGAAAAATATCTTGTCACTGAAATGAGAGAAGATTTAAAGTACATCCATTCTCTTGAAGACGAATTTGATGAAAAATGCTTAACACTTGATATTCAAAAAGAATTTTGAACAAACATCTTCTTTGAAATCTGAAAATCTTTGTCTCAAAAAGAAAATCACAGAACTTTCAAAAGAAGCAACTGAAGTCAAAGAAGAATTGTCAAAAAGAACTGCTCAGTTTGAGAAAGATTTAACAAAACTCGAAGCACAAAGTATTTCTTTCCAACTCAAACTGCAGGAAAAGAAAGTTTCTTCTGAAAACTCTTTGACAACGGTGCTTAAAGAAAAAGAAAAGATTTTTGAAGAAAATTGTGATGATGCCAAAATCAAGTTTGATTTAGACGAACTTGATACAAAAAATATTGAATTGGAACAAGTTGTGGCATCATTACAAAAAGAAAATGAGCATTTGAAACAGATTTACAAAAACCTGTTTGATTCAATCAAACGTTCACGAGTTCATACTCAAAACTCAAACATGAAACAAAAAGAGACTGAAGTTTTGAAGTCTCAATTGTCTGAATTCGCTGATAAAAAGTTTGAAAATGTTTTGTAAAAGATTGAATCAATGAAGATGAAAAAGGTTGAGTCTCAAATCACAAAAGTTTCCTTTCCAAATCCCCTGTTTGATTATAATACTCCAGAGTTTGAAAAGGAAACGAGAAAGAAAATGTATCTTTTTGAAAATGAAATTGAAAATGAAAATCATGTGCTTCAAACAAAAGTGATTGAGCTTGAAACGCTTTTAGCTCAACAAACAAACGATTTTGAGGATGCCAAAACTAATCTTTTCAACAAAACGACCAAATTCGAAAAATATTTTGAAAGACTTGAAAAAGAAAATGTTGAGTTCGAACGAAAATTGGCTCATAAAACGGATGATTCTAAAGCCGAAAAAGATCAATTTTTGAAACAAATCGCCTCTTTAGAATCAAAATTGGCATCCCAAGATCATCTTTCTCTTCAAAAAGAATACAGTGATTTGAGAACTTCATACAATAATTTAAAAGTGAAGTTTGATTCTCTTAACCGATCAAAAGGAAAAGCTCCTAGTTCAAAATTTTCAACACAAGAAGTGAGTGTTTCGAAGAAGGTTTACACGGGTGAATCTTCAAAACCATTTTCGAAAAAGGTTTCCCAATTTACAACCTATTCTTTGCAAAAAGGAAGAAAGTTTTCGAAGAAACCAAGTTTTTCTGAAACACTTACTCCTCAAAAGCTTTCAAGGACAAATACTTCAAAAGAAGAGAATAAAGGTTTTCAAACTCCATACTCTCGCTTTACACCGGTAAAGCAAGTGTGGAAACCAAAGCAAAATCGTTCAAAACTTTTGAAATATTCAAACTTTGAAATGCTTCCGCTACAACACAATAATGACTCTGCTTTGAAAATTCCAAATTCGGGAAGGTTTCCATTCATCTTAAAAGCGAATTTTCGAAATGAAACACCGGGTTTCAACAATGGATGGAAAACTTCTTCTTCAAGTTTTAAAACTCCAAGAGAGACACCGGGTTTCTCAAACAATTTTCACAAGAAAAAGAGTTTTAAATCACCGTTGATTCCACGAGTGTTATTTCAAAATGAAACACCGGTTTTCAGTCCTCGTTGGAATTCAACTTCTTTGAATCAGATTGACACAACTTACAAATGGATTTCAAAATATGGTAAACCCGTTGGCGCCGTGCTTAAATGGGTTCCAAAGGTTGTTGTCTAATTTGATCTCATTATGGCTTCGGAACAACTCAGTTTCGGACCCGAGCTTAATGTAATGGCTTGTAAGTATTTCAGCTTACAACCCGCACTTAATCGTTATGGCTTATGCACACATAACAGTGCATAACCCGTTTTTCAAAGAAAGGACCCTGTTGTACACTTTATTGCAACAATCCTAAAAGAAAAGAAGTTCTCACGCAAAGTTTATCAAAACAAACTTCTTAATCTTAAGCAAAATTTTATTCAAAATTCATCAAAAGGTTTTTCAAAACTTTTCAAAAATTTTGCTTAAGAATTTCAAATCTTTACTCCCCATTCGCTCCAAAGTTTAAAAATATCAAAACCTATGCAAGTTTTGAGGGGGAGTATTTCAAAAACAAATTTGTTCCAAAAAGTTCATGCAAATCCATTTCTCCCTATTAGCTTTTCAAAAACAATGATTTTTATCAATCGGTATCAAAAATACAATCGAAATGCTATTTTTGAGGGGGAGAAATGTGATTAAAATGTGATCATAGTTGAATCTCAAAAGAGCTCGACTCAGATATGAACCCTCGAATTGACGAAAGCTAAATGTCCGTAATCGAAAAGACTTGTCCGGGACGGGTAATAATTTCAAGCTGGTTATCCAGTGATGTAAACGTGTCTCGCAAAGGACTTGTCTGTAGAATGTACCAATTCGAGAGATTATCTTTTGATATGACCGGGACGGGTAATAACTTCAAGCTAGTCTAACTAGTGATGTAAGCGTGTCTCGCAATGGTCATATTAACTGAAAATCGATCAATTTAAAATGTGCGAACTCTACCCAATATGTGCAATTTATCTTAAAAAATGCATGAGCACATGTGAAGGGGGAGTATTTCAGAAAATTCAAAACTCTCGAAGTGTTATCTAAAATGTGTTTTACTCATAAACACTTTGAGAGATTTTCACAAAAGGTTTTATGGCAAGTGATCAAAAAATCTAGGATAATCATTGAGTAATAAGGTGATTATGGTTAGGTTATGTCCTATGATCCGCCAGAGCCGGAGGGATCTACCCAAGGACAATTCCAATAGATTAGAATTAGAAGTCCTTAGGTAAGATTGAAAAAGGGAGTAAATGAGAAAGGGAAAGAAGGGGTTGAAGAATGAAAAAGAAAAGTTTAATGAAAGGGTGAAAATAAATAGCCCTCAATGAAAACTTAGGGCAGAAACCGGGTCAATACATTTGCTATCGGTATTCACAAAGTTGATACTGATATTGAATACAAGACGTCATGGATGCAGTGACGCGCTGCACCACCCCTCCTAGCCACTCAGATATCTCTTAAAAGATATTTGTTTCATTTCTCACGGAGAACCTTACATAATCTATCGGCCTCTCACTCCGAGATGTGTTGATATTGAAAATGTGGCACTCTGCTCCATGCCTCCGACTACTAAAACTAAAACGCACATTATCGAGTCTAGAGCCATGAGATTTATTAAAAGATCTCTTAGGAACACTTCCATTATAATACACCTGTGTTCGCCAAAAAGGACACAAGGTGTAAAAGAGTCTTAATGAGATCTAAGGATCTTGCCATTTATATCATGATGGTTATTTGTTTTAAAACGGTCTACAGTCGTGAAGTGATACTCCGGTATACTTCAGCGGCTCACCTGGATTGTGGGTATACTTCGGTATATCTGTTGTAAGCCTTCTTGAGGGCATCCAATTCAAGAACAGCCTTTGTAAGGATTAGAGAGTGTTTTCACAATATGCTGTTGATTCTCTAGAAGTCTGAGCCTGTAAGTGCTGGAAATCTCGCCAAGGAGATTCCTTTCACAAATTGAGTCCTTATGACGTGGGTCTCTACTTGGATTTATCCATAGTAGTGATAACTGTCCCTAACGGGATTAGGACGGCTGATGTGCCCGACCAAGGTGAATGAAATCAAGACATTCATCAGTAAAACAATCGTAGTGGTAAATTCTCTAAGAAAAGTCCACCGTGATCGATTGGTGATTTCAACTAACGATAATTATGCAGCTACTGATGTAAGTCCCCTTGGAGAAAGACCGTACACCGTCATCTCACTCATCATCATCTTCAACTCTGCATGCTCATACCAATATCCTCATCAAAGATCAAGTTATAATGTTCAATACAAAGTTTCACTTCAAGGTCAAAGATCAAGATGTCAAAGAACAAATTTAAGAAAGAAATGAGGATTACATTATTATAAACACCAAAGCTTTACAAGAAGTATGAGCATGTTGGAGAAAACGCCAAGACAAGATATTTGAAGATGTTGATCGAAGGCAAGAAAGATCAAAAGTCTACGATCGAAGATCACAATGCATGAAGGAACAAAGAATCAAGACTATTCTATGACGACACACAAAGTTCAAGACCCAGAACTCTAAAGAACTAATCACATGGTGCATCTTTTGAATGACCATCCCTTAGGGGGAGATTGTTAGCTTTAAAATTATATAATGAAGTGATGGTCATTCGTATAGTTAGAACTTTGTGATGTGTCGTGTAAGTAGTAAGGAATAGACGATGGGATCATGGAATTGGACTATGCTAATCAACTAATAGTTAAGTGTTAGACTAGTCCATGTATTGCTAGAGAAATGCATAAGTCCAATCCATTTATCAAAGCCCATGGAAAGCCCATAAGGGTTTCCTCTCTTGTTCTATAAAAAGCACTCAACACCTCATTTGTAAGGGGTTCAAGTGTGGGTATTGTGTATGTGTTTAATATATTGTTCTTCATCTATTATGTTTTCCTTCTTCATATCTACACGACACATACATACTTGTTCCATCTCTTTCTCTACTTAAGCTTATACGATCTACACATCTATTCCTCTTGTGCTTAAATGACATAAATATTAGTGTGATAAGTATAGATCTCGTGTCTTACATTAACATTGTTCAAATGTTTAACAAAATAATGACACATAACAATCCGAAAAATAAAACAAAATAACTTCAAACTTTGTCCAACCAAATAAGCAAAACCGGTTATTGTTCCACCGTTTACCCTTTATCTCTTCCAGTTAGTTTTTCTAATTTTTCTTCCATTTCTTTCACAATCACATCGTCTTTGATAGGCAAGAGCAAAAGAACAAGAGAACCGGACCAAAACTGAGTTGCGGTTTTGTTAGACCCAACCAAAAAGTGTCACTCACTTGCACATGGTTTTAGAAACAAATGTATTCCATGAATTTTTTTGAGTATAGGATATAAAGAAAATTACATGTTTTTTGGATTTATTGGGTATTCGGTTCTGGAACCGAGAACCGCTGGACCCGAACTGAACTGGCAAAAAACCCGAAAAATCTCAAACTCAAAAATCGAAACTAAAACCATCGGGTCTGGATCTAATTCAGTTCTTCTTGATTCTAGTCCGGTTCTCAATTCCGATCTAGTTCTCTGGTTTTTTTCTCATCCTATACTCACCACTTGATGGTTTGAGTTGGAGCTAAAATGAAAGCTTTACTATATGATAGCATCTATAATGGGCACTTTTACAATGACTTATTACTATTTAAAAAAGCTTTTCAAAAAGGTTTTTGCATTACACTAAAGACTTAGTGAAAAGCTTTTTATGAATTTAATTTATTGTAAAAAGCTTTTGGATGCTAAAGACATGATAGATTACAAGTTTTTGAGACAAAGACTTGGTGGTATTTTTGAATTTCATTTATTGTAAAGAGCTTTTGAATAGCCTTTTTGCATTGAAGAACTTTTATAAGCGCAAGTTTTTGGATGATAAGATTAATGAGAAAATGATGTGGCAACACCAAAAAATCATTTGGAAGTAGAAGCATTGTGGATGCTGTTAGTACACTACCATATCTATGGCACATGGAATGTTATTGTTTGTTTGGATTTATCTACTTTTTTGTATTCATATACTAGTACTACTTAATTATTGTACTAAAATTCAGATATTTTTATATTTAGTGTCGTGTAGCAAGGGGTGCAGTGAGCAACCCAAGCTCTTCATTCGGGCCCCACAGCTTGCCACATCAGTACAACACACCACAACTAACAACCCCCCCCCAATACAACTAACCACAACTTACTCATCCCCACCACTATCTTTTTATACTCACAAGTAAATGAAATACGCTCCTTTTGTCAGACACTTCCTTCGTCGTCCAGATGAGGAGAACTAGAACGGCGAAGATCGGCGAGCCAGCTTGGTGCAGCAACGAAGCTCGGCGAACTTCCAGCTCATCCCACGGCGAAGGTTGGGCAGCTGCACCCCCTGGTCTTAGTGTCATGTATAATCAGCGAGTATATACACGAACGGAGCCAGGATTTACCAACAAGGGGGCCGATTTTATTTTCTCTAAGTGTATTTCCCTCTGTTAGAGGTGTTCTCTTATAAGTAATAACTTAAAAATTAAATGACAAGTTCTAGTGACCACAAACGTCAACAAATCTCAATACAAACGTAAAATTTTGATAAGAAAAACACATGATAAATAATAAAAAGATGATTATATGAAAAACTTGTGCATGAAAGGGTGTCAAGCTTTTAACTCGTTTGTCATTTAAAGGTTGGAGAGGTCATTTACCTATTGTTGGGTCGTGGACTTAAATTTTATAAGATAAATAGCAAACCGATTGGGCTGTTGGAAGGGGCCGAGTACCCTGACACCCTCTAGCCCTCCTCCGCCCCTGAGTATATATGTACCTTGTAATCCCGTAAAACGTATTTGGAAAAGGAGTAGTCATCATAAGATGAACTGAAAATTGGTGTACATTTTTACGTACATGTTTATAAGCACGTATTTAAAAAAAATCTTTACCATTAGGCATGGGATATGCCCCAATATTCAGATATGATCTAATGTCGACGACGGAGCTTGCTTAGGGCCCAACATTATTTGTACCATGTATTATTAGAAAATGCAACCAAATAATGATAAATAATTAGTAAAAAATATGTGTGGGGGTGTAAAGCTGATATTTGAGGCCACAATGATGGAAGTATCTCCACTGGACATGGGTGCTTATCATTTTCTACTTTTCCATAGCAAATGGAATACAGACTGTTTTCATTTCCAATTTAGGTAAAAAGGGAGACAAACCATTAATGGAAAAAAAAATCTAAACACATAGGTTTTTTTCGTTATATTTATGTACAGGGCCGTCTTTGAGGATTTATGGACCTAGGTCGAGCAAAAAAAAAAGGGCCCGGAGGCTAGGTGCAACAAATTAAAAAAAATTAAAAATCGGGCCTCCTAAAAGATATGTAAGTGGACTTTTTTATATGGTTTAATTTTTGGATGACTGTTAAGATTTGTAATGGGCTTAGTTAATTACATATACAATTTTTATATATATACATTAAAAAAAATTAAAAATTGGGCCTCCTAAAAAATGGGCCTATGTATTACGAAGTAACTGTAATTTACCATATTTAACTTGGAAATCCATTACTTTACAAAAGAAAGTCAACAAATTCCTACAGTTGCGGTCAGTCTAGCTACCTCTTTAGTTTCCGCCTCTACTTGCTAATTCGCAATTACTACCACAAGAAAAATCAAATTTTTTGATCATGGAATAACAATATCACTGCTTTTGCTCAATAAGATACCAAATTGGATGATCGACTCATTTCATACTAGAACTAATTGCAGAAAATCATTTTATAACACAGATTCCTGTTTATCAATGATATTCCACAATCATTACAATTGGCTGAATCCCGTGAAATCATTTCATAGAAGTTCATTGAGATATTCTTTTTATAAAGCAAATCAACTTTGATTCTTAAATAATCCACATCACTTATGCTTCAAGAATTATGATTTTACGAGTGGACAATTCTTCAATACCTTGTTCATTCACAACCAAATATTTTCTTTGTGTGTTGGTAAAAATAAAAATGCTTTTAGGGGGAGAGATACTATTTAAAAAATCGAGTCAGAAGTTTCTAACATTTTAATACATAAGGCTTTTCCACAAAGTGGTGACGAAACATATAACTTGTACAAATATTTTCATTTTCCAAGTCGATCTAATCCATTTGTTCGTAGAGCTATTTGCTCGATCACCGACATTTTTGGAACACCTCTAACAAAGGGACAAATAGCCAATTTTAAAAGAACTTATCGTCAACCTCTTTCAGTTATGAATCTATCTGATTCAGAAGGTAAGAACTTGTATCAGTATCTCAATTTCCATTCAAAAATGGGTTTGAATCACACTCCATGTTCCGGAAAATATTTACCATCCAAAACTAGAAAAAGAAGAGTCTTTGTCTAAAGAAATGCATGGAGTATGTAAGGCAAATAGTACTAAATAAAAAAAATGAAGCAATAAACTATTGCTCCTTTTTTCAGTTAAAAAACTCATATACGGTTAGACCTAAGTCTTATCCATTTGTAGATGGAGCTTCAATAGCAGCTAAGATTATAGGGAAATTATGAGCATTACTTTCATGCATAACTTCCGCATCAAGGTTAGCACTGTTAATTATATCAACCCAAGTATTTATTACACAGCTTTGACAATCATCGGACATGTTAGATATACACGTGGGACCTCTGGATATATGATGTCAAATTGTTGCCCATTTCCTTATTTTTTCGATAATAGAGTTGGCTATCTCTTATATATGTGGCAACGATGGTACAAGTTCGTGAAGAGGTTTGGACGAGTGGAATGAGAGAGTGGCTCAATCGACAAAAAAATAAAAATAAAAATAAAAAATAAAAAATAAATAAATAAATAGTAGGCCCTAAAACATCCCAAAGTCATTATCATTATCAATTAATTCATGAGCAGTTTTCAACCAACATATGGGATTTATTCTCGTAAAGATTCTAACACATAGTTAGACTTCTTACCATTGTTATTGCTCACTTTCACACATGCACATATATCTGAGTTCTCTCATCCGCACACTTACACTTGTGGAGTCTTCCTGGAATCGATGCAATCTTCCTACTTTCTGATTATCCTGAGACCTGAGGTAGGGGTAGAATTTGTCTACATTCTACCTCCCCATACCCCCTCCCCCTCCCCCAGAAGGGATTGGGTATGTTGTTTTTGTAAAGATTCTAACACACATAAGACTCTATACCTTAGGAGCGGGTTGAGTGATACATCCTAGGAGTACCGTTGAAGAACAAAAGGAAAATAGGAGCTCGGGTATTGAGATATTCTAAAAAATAAATTTTAAAAATAAAAAAAAAAAAAAAAAAAAAGGAGGCAAACTGGTAATAAGGTCGACTAATTAGGGAGAAGGAATCCGTTATTTTACACTTATGTACCGGTGAACTGTAACAAAAGTTTCCAAACGATAAGACCTTTTGCTACAAGTACACGTGAACAAAATTATCGAAACTTCGTAACCATGTTCAACCACATCAAATCTGAGTAAACGTCATGGTGCAATATTGACTAAATTCAAACTAATCATTGTTTTCTTTATAGAAATGACTTTGTTTTAGTTGTGAAGTAGTGCTAAATCTACACTTTATAGAAATAGTGCTAATTTACTACTTATACTAACGGTTGTTAAACTATAGTTGATTTTCACACCCTTGAGCTATAGAAATAACTTGCATATCGAACATACCAACTTAGATTATGAATTAGTAGCATAAATCTACACTTGATCACTTTGGTTCCTCGTTAATTAGATACAAATCATACAATTACAATTATTACTTATCAAATGCAGATCTTTCTAATATATAAGTTTATTTAGTGGAAACTAAAAACATAGGTCAAAATCAATTCAAAATTCACCTACAGAAAATAATAAATATTATTTTACGTAATAATGCAAGGATCAAACAGAGATTGCATCCAAATTAAACAAATTACAACTTGTCATGTGACATATTATTTATTGAAAACAAATAAAAAAGTCGAGGAGTCTAAATGCATATACTTCAAATAGAAAGGTAAGCAAGTGTAATTACACCAAATATATATACCACTCACTAATAAGCAAATATCACACACAAATTTCACTCCAAAACAAACACAAAAATGGAGGCTTTACACCTCACTATCCTCTTTTTTTTATCCTTGACCTTAGCTCACTCACTTAGCTCAAATTGTGACTTACCTAGCCAAGGTCCAACCCTTAGGGTCTACCATGTTTCTAGTCCATGCTCACCCTTTAGGCCTAAGAATGCACTCTCATGGGAAGAGAGTGTGCTCCAAATGCAAGCCGATGACAAGACCAGGCTCGTGTATCTCACGAGCCTGGCCGTTGGACGATCTTTCGTCCCTGTTGCGTCGGGCAGACAGATCATTCAGAGCCCGACCTACATTGTCAAGGTTAACATTGGGACACCGGCTCAAAGCATGCTTATGGCTTTAGATACTAGTTTCGATATGGCTTTGTTTCCTAGTGTCGGGTGCGTTGGGTGCACGTCTGTCATGTATGATTCGGCTAAATCGCATAGCTTCTCCTCACTTGCTTGTGGTGCTGACCAGTGTAAACAAGTACGTATACTTTTTCAATAGTAAAATTCCGTTTTATGTTTATATATTTAAATCCCACTAGGGCACTAGCCATTACTTGTTAGATACCACTAATGATAGAAACATATGTTATATGTTTTCAAGACATGCATTTAATTTTAAACTGTTGCATGACTTTGATGGGCTAACTACCTATGTAGCTTGTTGCTAGATTTATAGACATGGCTTTTAAATGATTTAAATCCATTTGTTTTTTGCTTTTTCTCAGAAACATAACCCGGAGTTAAACTTTCACACTGCCACGTTCTCCAGTATTAAACCCTTAGCACCTATTAACTAAAAAAAAAACACCCACAAATAACTCGTTTTTAACACCAAAAAAAAAATTTTAAAAAAATAAGAAAAAAAGAATTAAATATAACCATTGCGCGTTAGGATGCGTCTACGACCTTAACGCAGCAGCTCAAATGCTTAACGACCAAATTTTAGCCTTTAACCACTAAGGGGATCCGTGAAAGTCGATCTTAGCGACAAACTTATATATCTAAAAGTATTTCATATACATTTTCTCAGTTGAAATTTGAACTCGTGGTCACTTGTTTGATAAGCACCAAGGATTAAAGACATCTTGTACATACCAAGCTTTGGATATGGTCATTTTGAATCTAGAGTGCTATTAATCAAGTACATTTTCTTTGTAGATAATTACCACCATTAACTTGACATGTTGGTGAGACAATGTGGCGTTATCATAATAATATAGATACACTATTGAGATGGTTAGGAAAACAATCACAAGAATACATTTTATGTCATCTCTACCCGTATTTATTATATCAGTATTGACGATATATATCTCTTAAGTCCGATTATAGGTTTGGGTCCATTGAAGTTTCTGGATGTATTAGTTGAATGAATATTAGCCCATTCATTGTTCATTATTCACAGTCGGGCTTGGGCCATATTTATCGTCTAATGGTTTTATCGTCCTTGTAGATATCCTAACCTAAAATGACTTATATTTAGTAAAAACAAAACAAAACTACTTCAATTCCGTTTCAATGACAGACATCTCTTGATTTAAATGTACACTAGTAATCACTATAAGATAGTGATAAATAGAAATCCTAGATATAAAATGGATTTTAGTCAAAAAGTAGGACCAATTCATAATATCAATTTCCGTTACAATATCAAGCTAAAATCTAATTTAATAGTAAAAAAATGTTAAATTGTGCTGATATAGTGGGAATAAAAACAAGAGTACTAATAGACAAAAAGTAGGAGAAAAATAAAGCAAACCCGTGAATGGTTTTTGGTTGGACTCCATTTGTGCTGTGGCCCATGTCTTTTATCCCGTGACCTTAATTTCATTTTCATGATACACCGTTTGTTCCATAAAGACACGACATTTTTTTTAAACTTTATAAGCCGCGAATAATATTAATAAATTTTCTCGCATACACCTTACATATTGCATGTTTGCTTCCTCATAAACATTTGATCGCTCTCAGACTGAAGTGTGACTGTCTAACCATCTCATTTATTACATCGCTTAAGATCGGGATTGTGTTTGTTAGATATAAGTGATTGACATAATCAATGGAATGTTTGGACATTGGTATATTTTGACTTTTAGTTTTTTTTTTTATTATTATTTTATTTTTATTTATTTTTTTATACATAGCTTTAGTAAGATATCTAATATTTGAACGCTATAATTTTATTATATATACTTATATACTTATTATAAAATTTATTAAACCATGTCGGTGCTAACACAAAACAAAGTTCCTTCATTGGAAATGTAATTTCGTAATATAAACAGGGTTCACATGGGTTTTCAGGTATCAGAACCCGAAGAGGTGTTGTCCTAAAATTAAATTTTTATTGAAAATCTTGATTTCTATAATGAACCTTTCGAAGTTTTGTCACATAAATATAGTCTTGTTGTTTGAATACTAATATGTTGCAATAATAAACGTTTCTTAAATTTGTTTATATTATTGACATTTTTTTCTTTTATATTCGTAAAAGTTGGTTGTGATAGAAACACATGTTTGTTGACTCTGATTATAATGAGTAAATGTTACTGCACCTATGAAAAATAGCAAATATTAAATAAATATCATTTCAACAAGAAATAAATTGGATTATTTGTAATTTGCTGAAATATATTATTGGACAATGAAAAAAGATAATATTTGATGTATGTTTCCGTTATTAGTTGATATTATTTGACATAAGTTTTTTTTGATAGTAAAAGTACTGGTTGTGTTGAGAACATCATGTTCTTGAACATGAATACGGGGCTCACCGTCGGAAATTGACAAGACATTAACCTAGCATATGTTTCAGCGTGTAACTCTTTAGTGATACAAAAGTAGCTGGAAGTCATTCTCAAAAGGTTTTGATATTGGTCGTGGTCCATTGTCGTTTGTTTCAATTAAGAACTGAAAATCACATTTCGATATTGATACTCATTAATCTCATTTTACGAATCTTGATTTGGACCAAATTGTGCTATACTTATTAATCAAAAATGATCTTACTTGTGAACCATAGAAAGGACTTACTTATTGTAACTTGTAGGTACAACTTGCCAAAGTTGTCAACATCCCCCCAATGGCATAGCTTTCAACCCATAATACGTGGTGCAATATATTATATTATGTGTATATATTTTCGAATTCAATATTTTAGTTCATAATCACGTTATCATTATCATAATAAGAATATATGTAAATAACTTATTGAGATCCTTATGTTTGCAAAAATTTTAGGTGTTAAAAGTCAAACTAATAATTAAGTGTTGTTGACACAACAAAATCCCGTGGCGGGTATTTTAAGTTTGTATTAGTTTTATCTAATTAAAGGAATTATAAAAAATAATGATCTTAATACTCCTAGTTATTAAGTTGCACTAAATTGTAGTTCATGTTGCCATTTCTTTGTTACTTTTAGTAAAAATATTTAACAAAGTTGCATACACATTTTTTGGACAGGATTGTTTCACGTTAAAATTGTGGGGCTACAATTCGTTTTTTGTGAACTAAAAAAAACGTATAAAAACTCAAAATTAGAAAAACTTCTTTCACAAAAGTTTCGTGCACCAACATTCCCGATCTGTTGGAATTTTTATGGATTTTTTCGCGAACTTTTAAAAAAAAAAATCTTTTTACGTAGTATATGAATATTTTGTCTTTTTATTTTAACTTTACCTTTTATATATATATATATATATATATATATTATATATATATATATATATATATATATATATATATATATATATATTATATATATATAATTACACTACGCTTTAGGTAAGATATCTGAATTGTCTTGCGAACGCAGTAGCATTTTGTTGGCTAGTTGGACTTATATTCACCGGTTAAAATATATAAAATGTTCCAGTTAAAAACCATGAAACAAGAGCTTCCTTCATGAATGTAAATTTATGGTAATATTATAATCAGGGGCAGAACTAGGGGTTTTCAGGGTTCACAGAAATCCGAATGATGTTTGTCCCCTAATATAAATTTTTATTGAAAATCTTTATTTCTCATAAATGAACCTTGTCCCGAAAGTTTGTGTCACATAAATATATGTCTTGTTTTGTTAGTCTACTAATATGTCAAAATAAATAAACGTCTTCTTAATTTGTTTACTAATTATTGTACATTTTTATCTCTTTTATATTCGTAAAAAAAGTTTTGCATCTGGTGACTTAGAATCCTGGGTCCGTCTCTGATTATAATAGTAACATGTTACTGCACCTAATGATAAAAAATAAAGACAAATATTAAATAAATATCATATCAACAAAGAAAATGTACAATTGGATTATTTGTAATCTTGCTGCAGAATATATTATTGTGACAATGAAAAAAGACACAGTTTGATGTATGTTTTCCGTTGTTGTGTGATGTTTATTTGACATGAACGTTGTTGTTTGTAGGTACAAAGTACAAGTTGTGTTGGAACAACATGTTCCTTGAACATGACATACGGAGGCTCCACCGTCGCGGCTAACTTAGCACAAGACAATGTGACCCTAGCCAAAGATTCCGTCGTTGGTTACTCCTTTGCCTCGATACAAAAAGTAGCTGGAGGCTCATTCCCTCCACAAGGTGTTTTAGGTCTTGGTCGTGGTCCATTGTCGTTTGTTTCCCAATCTAAGACCCTTTACAAATCCACATTCTCGTACTGCCTACCTAGCTTTAAATCTTCAAACTTTTCCGGAACTCTTAGATTAGGTCCAATCGCGCAACCTATTAAAATCAAATATACACCTCTACTTGTGAACCCTAGAAGGACTTCACTTTACTATGTGAACTTGCTAGGTATCAAACTTGGCTCAAAGGTTGTCAACATCCCCCCAAGTGCATTAGCTTTCAACCCAAATACCGGTGGGGGCACCATCATCGATTCGGGTAATTTTTCCGAACTTCAAATAGTTTTAGTTCATAATCACGTTATCATTATCATATATGTTGATCATATGGTGAAATAATCCTTATTTGAGATCCTCAAGTTGCAACAATGCTTTAGGTGTTAAATTCACATGTACTATACTAATTTAAGTTTTCTTACAACAACAAATCCAATCCCGCCGTGGCCGGGAATTTAAGTTTTCTTAGTTTAATCTAATTAAAGGACAATATAAACATCTAAATGAATCTATCTAGCTAACTACACTAAAGTTATTAAGTTGCACTAAATGTAGTCATGTTGCATTTTATTTTTTCACCTTATAGTAAAAGATTCCTAATAAAGTATGCATCACATTTTTATCGGACAGGCACTGTGTTCACCCGTCTCGTCGACGGGGCCTACACGGCCGTACGAGACGAGTTCAGAAGACGAATGGGAAAAGCCGCAGTGTCCTCCCTAGGCGGGTTCGACACATGTTACACCGTCCCAATAACAACGAAACAAATCCCATCGATGACATTCATGTTCCCGGGACTAAACATGTCGTTACCACAAGACAATTTCCTAATCCACAGCTCGTCGGGGTCCACAACCTGCCTCGCCATGTCATCTTCACCTGCATTGAACGTAGTTGCCAATATGCAACAACAAAACCATCGTGTCTTATTCGATATTCCTAACTCCAGGCTGGGGATATCACGTGAGACCTGTTCATAAGTCGATCACGTGAAAATGGTTTCTTGTGTTTTGTTTGGTCTTGATGGTAATGTTATTCTATGTTTAATTATTGTACTAGTACTCGTACTATATAGTTGTTGATCACTACTATGGAAATTACTTCTGCTAAAAGAAGATTTCCCTGAATCCATCACGGGTTTTTTTTAGTATTTTCTTATGCACGTGATTTTGAGAATGTTTGTTTTTAAATGATTTGTATTATTGACCTTAAATCTAAGTGAGTAATGAGTTTATGATAATTAAAGCAGTATACTGATAAGTTTTTCTTTGTTCAGATTACTCGCGGATGTTGAGTTTTTCACTTAATTAAATGCACGCATCTTGACCGAAATATTCTCATAACCTAATTAACATATTTTTCTGACCACTGTAAAATGCGTGTCTGGCGAAGTTTGAACCTAGACTTTTTATAAAGAGTTTAAATGACTTACCACAATTTTATTTGGTTGTACTTAAATACGAGATGGATCAGATTTGAGTTTATTAAATAACTAGAGTGACTTAGGCTGCGTTTGTTTGCATCTGAACAGCGTCTGAACGGCACTATGTCTGAATCGGTCAGACATTTTTTCCGTTCAGACCGTTTGTTTTTTTGCATCTGAACAACGTCTGAACGGCACTATTTGATCTTAATGGTCAAGACTTGAGAGGAGTGTCTTAACGCGTCTGAATGCCTCTTGTTGACACAAAATAACCAAAAAAAAAAAAAATTTCCCGTTCAAACACGAGTTTTTTTTTCCCGTTCAGATGCGTTCAGATTCAGACATTTACGCCTCAGATTCAGATTCAGACGTGCGGTTCAGATTCAGATTCAGACCCTCTTAATAAACAAACACCACCTTATTTTCGTATAAACTGGTTGACATTATCACCTTTAGATTTAACATATAGTATTCAAATTGTGTTATAGCCATGTCTATAATTTACATGGAAGTATTGAGATTGTTGAATTTCGTTAAAGGATGTTTTAGGGGTGAATTTTTTGAGGATGCAACCGTAAACGCACTCGTAGTATTTCAGATCATTGGCAACCGATACATAATGTTCGAGACTAGAAATGGACATGATGATATTAGTTCTTGGTTTTATCCAAAGAGAGAACGAACAATTAAAAGTTTGAAAAAGTAAGCAAAGCCAAGTACTTACGTACGATTATAAGAGGTAGTCTCTAAGTATCAACAGAATAAACTTATATCGATTCTAAAATGATTTACTGTATGAATCAAAAATAATTTTCTGACTTTCTGTTATCATTAGGCTTTGGATCACACATACATGAAGGGTCAGTAGTTAGTAAGATCAAAAGGTCCAAAGGCCCATATATTTTAGTGGCCTAGTGGGTATGTTGTTTTGTTAAACTAGTCTGTAAAGAAAACTAATCAAACAGGTATATAAAAAGGTACTACAGTAGTAGCTTTTTTATTGTAAAGTATGCCATCTTTAATAAAACAAAATGTTTTATATGATGATTGCTGCTCCTCTTTTGACGACTTTGTATCAATCATTTTAACTTTTGGGTCAAAAAGCAATTGACGTGATCATTTTACTCAATCTACAAATAATGTAATGTTACGTAGTGTATGATCTTCGTTTTAAGTTCTATTTTTAACTTAAAATGTTACCCTTTGACAAACTAACTGAAGAGAATACACGATAGCTATGTTCGTGTTGGTGGTTTTGGGGTCGGATCGGATTGAACCAGAATATCAATTTTATTGCTAGTAAATATGTTTTCGCTAGGAGGACCAAAACATACATTGCAGTAAGAATGATCTAATCTTGAAACAAAAATGAAGTATTGATTTGGAGACATTTAGAGCATCTTAGCTCGTTTGGTTTATTGACCCGGTTTTCTAACTAGGTCTTTAGAGATTGGTCACTCGGCATCCAAAAGTGATGTACGAGGTCAATGTACTACCACCGATTTAAACCTTTCGATGAAAGTGTGCTCTCATTACCATCTACATGTATAGTTGTCCTTATTAATCGATGTTCCATGATGGTATTGTTTTCAAGTACTTGCCCACAAACATAAGATGCACACCTCAATCAATATCATATAACAAGTTTTTACATCTTCATTTACATAGATGTATAAATTTGTTACATTTCTTATAATAATTCATACATATAAATACACATAAATGGTCGAATAATAATTATCGAACCTTGCCTCAACTCCTTCCAATCCTCAAAGATGGATCAACACTTTTGCCTAAACTCGCTGCAAAGAGTTTAGCAATCTCCAACTGAGTGTGGGCGATTATTTCAGTTCTTTTTAAGTCGATTTCACTTCTCTTGATGTCAGCATCCGCTCTCATTTTCTCTAGTTCTCGCATTGTCTCAGCTTTAGCTTGCTCAGATTTTACCATCACTTTTGCTAACCATCGTATGCTTTCGGCTACATCCCAATTTTCTCTCTTTCTTCGTCTTTTTCTGTTGTCTGGCATCTTTGTTCTATGGTTTTTGGACGATAGCTTTTCCTTTTCGTTGCTGTAGAGAGCTGGGGTGCTACAATCAGACTCGATGTCCATTTTATCAGGTGGTTGATTGTCCGGAACTTTTGTAACCACCACATCTTCCTGCTAAAAGTTTAAAATAATAAGGTCCATGAACTTGAATATATTAGCAAAAAGTTGAGCTACAGTATGATTTTAACTTTCTTAACCATGCTAAACACATCAAATACTTATAAAATTAAAAACTAAACACCAAAGTGTTGGTGGATCAACGCAACTCGACCCATCTTGACCAACACTCAGATGACGCGTTTGACAACTATCCAATTTTAACCCGTTAGTCCGTTACCCAACTCACCCAAGTCCCAACATAGCTATATCAATCACCTCCATAATACATAAACACAAAAAGAAACAGACCCACGAGTATCATGTCCAATAACCAAACACACTAGACACCAAGCATATGTCATCTTCATTGCTCCACTAGTACACATGTTTATGTAACCATCATTGTAAATGAACTGAACAAACATCAATCATATATTGGACTATTGGCCAACGGACAAATATGTACTTAAGTAGGGTCGTGGCTCGGTCACAAACCTACTCTGTAATTGGATGACCATCATCCAACAACAACACAACAAGTTTACATCAGTATAACAAAACATACTAAATACAACTCTTATGTCGTTGAAAATTATGTCCAATGTACTATGAACTCATCTATGTCATATAGTCAAGTGATCAAACCACACTTGATCAACGAAAGGAAAAATTGGTTCTCGGAGTGGTCTAGTATAAAGCCAAAATCTAAAAATTCTCGGCATGTATTATGCTTAAACTAACATAATGAACCATATCTTTCACACATTGTTTCATATATTTGTAACTAGCTTTACATTGTATACAAACTAATGTTGTGATCACAAAATTATGGTTACAAACTAGGATTTCTCCTTGTAGAGTCCAAAATTATATATGCACATGTAGTTATGTACATAGTATGTTGTATACTTGTATGCTTATATAGGATCGAGATCAAATTAAAGCGTATAAAATATCGAAGAAAGAAGTACTGATAAACGAATTTTGTAACAACTTTTTAGGATCATAATCAAAATAGAATCACTATTAGCAAAGAGAACGTAAAATGAATCTTATGTAGTATGAAAGATACAAATAAAAATAATAACGTTAATGAATGATGAGCAATTGTGATTGTATCTGATGAAAAACTTCATACTAGTTGGACACGACGATCCATTAGTCAGGGGCGGACCCAATACTTAGAGTGACCAGGAAAAAAAATCAGGTTCATTTCAGAAAAAATATATATAAATGATTTACAAAGTTATCAGGTTTATTTTGGAAAAATTCATGATTTTTAACAAAATTTACGCAAATGGAGAAAATTCATCAGGTTCCCGGAAACCCCTCAGTCCGCCCCTGCCATTGCCATTGCCATTGGTGTTATACGTTTGATAAAGTTTATATAAGTTGTTGCATACAAGTGTGCATTATCGTTTTTTTAGGCCTTCTACAGCGGTTAAAAAAATGTAACATGTTTTTACAGCGGTTAAAAAAAAGTAACATTTATAAAAAAAATTAATTATATATAATATCTTGAAGAAAATATTTTCTGTTTCAAATGATTGGATCCAAAAAAATAATAATAATAAAAATAAAATAATTATATATAATACTTGACTGACCTTATTCTCCCGATCAACCCCATTAGAATCAGCTGAATTCTGAGCAGTCACTTGCTGCACCGGACTCGATACCGGCACCGGCACTGGTGCAGGCACCGATGCCGGTATGATCACCGGCACACTCGATGATGACTGAACCATCATCATCGCCGTGCTCACCGGGACAGCACTCACCACCGGAAGTGACGTCACCGTCACCGCACCACCACCACCACCAGAAGCAGCAACAGTAACAACCTGAGAACCACCACCAGCACCACCAGTTCCACGTAACAGCAAATCCAAGCGCTGAAACAACGGCCATGTCGACACGTCACCACTCGCAGACTCCGAACGGTACCGCTTCTTCATGCTCTCAATCTTGTTCTTACACTGCGTTTGTGTTTTAGGCAATTTAGTAGAATTAGCACGTGACGAAACGTATTTCGCCACGTCTTCCCAATCATGTCCTTTCAGTTTGGCGCGGTTTCTCAAAATCCATTTGGATTCGTACGCCTCTAAAAGGGTGGAAACCGCGCCTTCGCTCCACTCGTCTCTTTTTAGCCTGTCTCCCCCGCTGCTGGCGCTAGGTAGTAAAGCAGCGCCAGAGGAAGCGGAGACAGGTTTTTTAGGGGAGGGGTTATCATTAGGTTGTTGTTGTTGTTTATCCATGGTGGTGAGTAGTAGTAGTAGTATTCATAATACAACTAATAAGCTGCTAACATGAAAGTATAGGAAGGTATGTGTCATTTTACAAAGGGAAAAAGCCACTAGCATTTTCATAAAAGGTGACTAAAAGCTACTTTTGGTTACATAACCAAATTTTAATGTAATTTAGCGAAATTTTAATACAACTCTGAATGTGTAGATATAGTTACGTGAGAAATTTTGGTGTGCAATGAAGGATTCGGAATTATGGTAGGATTCTCACCTATCAATCACAAACGGCCATGTGGCAGGCAGAAAAACAAGGATTTGAAATCCAAAAGTGTTGACAGTTGAGGACTATCGACGATTCAGAATCATGCCTCATTTTATTTATTTATTATTTATATATAATGTTATAAATTATAAAAGTTATATGTAAACAATTTATTATTTATATATAAAAGATAAAAACAAACAATTTATTTCATAAAAAAAAAAAAAAAAAAAAAAAAAAAAAAAAAAAAAAAACGGTTACAACGACAAATACAGAAAATAATAAAAACGACAATACGGCAAATAAAACCAAGCTAGTCTTGCGATGCGTCGAGGTATGGCAAATCTTGAGGCCAAACATGCTCGGTAAGGTCAAATCGTAGTCGTGAACCCACTTCTTCGTCTCGCAACTTCATGAGTGCGTCTTCGTCAAACTGCGGTTGGACTGGTGGGTCCACATAATATGAACCGGAGATATCGCACGACCGTCTTCTTTGATAAGCATGTTGTGCAAAATAATGCACATGTACACGACCTTTGAAATCCTTTCTTTCTTTTTAGGCCGAAGTGTGCGATTAAGTATACCCCATCTACATTTGAGAACTCCAAAAGCTCGTTCAACGTCCTTCCTTGCCGCTTCTTGTAGTCGCTTGAATTTTACTTCCTTCGGATCCACCGGGAACTTGTATGCTTTAAAGAAAACTGACCAACTTGGGTAGCCTCCATCCGCTAAAAGGTAACCCCGTTTGTAGTTTCTACCATTTACGACAAATGAACTCGGAGGCGCTGTTTGATTTCGTTCTCGCAAAAATAGCGAACATGTGTTTAAGACATTTATGTCGTTGTTCGTGCTGGGAGGACCAAAGTACGCATGCCAAAACCATAAATCCCATGAAGTCACTGCTTCAAGCATAATCGTCGGGTGTTTGTAGCAACCTCGCTTGTATTGTGAAGTCACTGCTTCAAGCGCCTAGGACACATCCTCCACTCGAAATGTGTACAGTCAATGCTACCGATCATCCCCGGTATGTGGTGTAGGTCTTCGTGAGCAGCTTGCAGAGTGGCAATGTCGTGGGCAGTTGGCTTACGTAAGAACTCTCGCCGGTATAACTCATTAACCGCATCACAAAACTCTTGAAGACATTCACGAGCCGTCCTTCCTGCCATTTTATAATATTTATCATTTTGAGCGGCAACACCACCGTCGGCGAGCTGTTGTACCGCTGACAAGCATTTTTGTATCGCCGTGAAACTCTTATGATTCCTTGCGTCATACCCTTCTTGAAAATACGGATTGCCACTCGCCTTGATTCGCTCGACAATCTCTAAAAATAAACGCTTTGGAAGACGAAACGTCTCGCGAAAGGTTGCGTCGTTGTAGGTCGGATTTTCGTCAAAATAATCTCTCATCAAAATTTGTTGAGCTTCGTCGCGATCACGCCTAACATATATTCGTGCCGAAGTTGCGGTGTCTTGAATCACCCGGTACTGTTTGACTACCTGGTACAGAAACTCGACACTATCTTCGGATGACTCTTCTTCGCTCGACGAGCCGGTCTGCGGGTATGAGTCGGAGCTAGAACTCATGGTGAAGAAGTAGAAGAAAATGTATAAATTTTGAGAGTAAAATGGGTGAATATGATGTATAAAAATGAGGTTGAGTGGTATATATATATTAAAAAAAGTTGAATTAAAAAAAATAATAATAATAATAATAATAATACCTAAACGGTCTAAAAAATAGCCGTTGGGCTTTTGTCTTTTCTGCCTTCCTCCTCCACGCCGCGTCGGCTTCCCCAAGATTCCAAAGCACCAGCCGCTGGCGGCAAGGGGGTTGGCGGCGGTGTTCGCCGGCGGCCTTCCCCCAAGCCGCCGGCGGCCTAGCCTCCATTGCCAACACCCTTATGACATGAGAGTGCGTGATACTTCGAAAGTGTGTATGCAATTCTTACAGGAACAATATTTGCACATCAAAGTTTTTTAGGTGTGCCTTCTCAAATCATAGATCAAACTACTCGTGTAATTTTACGGTTGCTAATTACCAGGGGTGCGCATGTTACTTTATTGGAACATACCGGTGTCAAAAATTTAAGAACTGTGAATATAAATAACCGTAGTATAAGTATATGTACTCTTACGGTATAGTTCTTGTTTGGTTCTATGGTTTCATCGTAATTAGATTTTGCACTTTCCATGCGTTGTCGCATGATAAAACGTACTTAGAGATAGTCACTATTCATGGTGCTTGAACATATGTTCAATTTACGTGTCTATATGGCATGCCAAGGAACTAGCAATGGAAAAAAGCATATAAGATCAAATGATGGTCACAAATTGCTAACTATTTAATGGTGAAATGGTATAATATGAAAAAAGGATTCAGTTGAAGTAACATGTTGCGGAGCGTATAGCACGACACTTGTATTCAGTTGTTTAACAAAATATTAGATGATCATATAAAGCATATTAGATATGCAAGATCTTTGAGGTGAGGAGATAAATGACCCATGATGTTTATGATCTGTTGACATAGCAGGTAAATTTCTCATGTAAAATCGAAGTTCAAAATTCAAAGTTGGCATCTTATGTCGAAGCATTTTTTGTGTCATGTCTATCGATTAAAAGAAAACCAACACAATTAAGTGATAGTTGTATTGGCCAACACTTGCTAAAAGCAACTATTCTCCAAGAGCTGCCACTGGTGCCAGAGTTGACAATATATGTTTTCCTACAAGGTGATGAATGATAACGACTTATATTTAAATTTCGACTGTTGAAAATCTTAAGAGTTAGTAGAACACAAGGAGTGAGATGACTTAAATAGCAATGTATAAAGGGACATATACTGATATACATGTCCACAAAGAGACATGTTGTTGTTAGAGGTCCACCAAAATCCTTAGTTACTTCAGAGTATTTTATAAACTCATCAAACGGCTTTGTAGCCTAGCATTATTTGTAAAAAGTTGTGTGAAATTCTTCTCAATCTAATAGGGGTACCCGTGATACTAAAAGGCACATAATTGTTTTTTAAAACTTTTCTGTTAACAATAGAACATAATTTTTTTATCAGTTTATGTTTCGTATTTTTTGTCAGTTTAATACTTGACTTGTTAAACTTTATATTTTATGTTCCGTATTTTTCAGTTTTGTTGTTTTATAATAAAAAGAAAATTATAAAAAGAATAAAAATAAATTAAAATAATGGTGGTGGTAGTGTTTTAAAAAGAGTATTTATAACCTATCTCATCTAATAGTTGTGGGTTCAAGTCTCGTCAAATACATGTATGTGAAATATTATATTGTATAAAGTATTAATCCTTGAATACTTCCATGCTAAATAGTTGTCATTATGTTGACGTTTAAGGTTTTTTGACACACACATGACACCACACAATGAACTTTTTCGAAAGAAGATAATGAGGAGAAGGTAGAAAAGTATGCTGAGAAATATTTGAAGCGTTTGGAGCATGACAAACGGGTCAAGATTTCGCTACTGCGTAGTACTATGATCCTTGTTATATCGTAGAAGCCACAGAAAACCAATCGTTTTATGACTTCGCAAGGCGTAACATGTAAAATCTTTGTTACGCCGTAGATGCCGCGAACAGCAGATTCCTTATATTTATTTAGGACGACTTTTAGGGATAATTATTGTTTATAAATGTTTTAAATTAGTTTTTTTTTATTTATTATTTATTATTATTATTTTTTTATTCTTTTATTTATTTAGGACGACTTTTAGGGATAACGAGGTTGTGCGCCCGTGCGTTGCGGCGGGATTTTTTTTATTCAAGTTTTTAAAATTTTTAAAAAAAAAAAAGTTACTGTAGCTACAGTACTATTCATGGCCCAGTACTGTAGCCCAAAAGTTACTGTTTACGCGGCCCGTTGCTGTAGCTCCTGTTCATCGAAGGGTTTACTGTTCATCGATGGGAATCATGTCACGGCTTTTGTTATATAGGTATAATTATTGTTTATAAATGTTTTAAATTAGTTTTTTATATTTTATTTTTTTATTTTTTTATTTTTTTTTTATTTTATTTTTTTTGTCGCAAGATACCTTAACCGGTTGACGATGTACCCTTCGAACGGATCGAAGGACTCCCCTTCGAGCCTGTACGAAGCCTTCTCTTCGAAGGCCCAGGTCAATCTCCTAAAATGTTTCATTGGCGTAAAACCATTCATCTATGAAGTGATTACCAAGTGGGAATCCGCCAATCGAAGCCTTAAGCCCTTCGGGGTATCTCCTTCGAATGAACTAGAACGGAGAACCATCTTGACCTGGTCAGACCCACGTTCCCTCTTCCCTTAGGCTTTCCCGCCAAGGATGAGATCGTTGGTCACAAAGCCCTAGCGGTTACCACAAATCATGGGACGCCCCCATGATCTCTGATTTATGTGCAAGAGCTCTCTAAGACCTATTTCCTCCCCTATAAATAGCTTAGACAGGCAAGCACAATGGTATGCTAACTCGACTCTCTCAATTTACTACCAACTTATCATAACACATACTTATTCTCACGCCGGGGGTGGTTCGCAGGGTCCAACCCCTACGTAATCACGTAACTTAGTGTTTTAGTATTTCTTATTTCAGGTTAAGAACAAGCTTGGCGCAACCTCAACACCCCATATATCCTTTTATCATCATCGAAGGCCTGGTCATGCAATTTATTGTACAATCAGTGGCGCCATCCGTGGGACCGCTACAATTGGTCTCGTTGTTTCCAAGCTTATAACCAACCAACTACTTTCATTATATATCCGGCATGGATCAAAGGAGAAAAGATAAATATCAGCAGATAAGTTATTTACTTTATTTAAATGGGAATATACATACTTTCTCTTTCACATATTATCTCAGGTTTCAACGGAGAGCCTTCTCAACGATCAACAATGCCCGCCATGTACAGAATCGGCTCAGGAAATGTTTGAACATCAAATGGATGGCGTGCAAGACGCTGGTAAAGGGGATTACTTCTTATGTAGTATGGCAAAGGGTCATCAAAGCGTTTCTCGTCAAACCGGAATGCTTTATCCAACAAGGCTGGATATTCGGGAGATATGATTGTGTTTTGTACATAGAAAAACAGACCTTTCCAGTTTATTATATTAGCAAAGGGTTTAGTAATTAAGCAAGGTACATCATGCTCACTTCTCTTGGCAAAGGTTATCCAATCACCACCAGGGCAAAGATTAATAAAACCCCTAAGCACAATCAGCGTTGGCTCATAGCCATAAGCTTTGCATATAACAATGTAGGTGGTCAACTTGGCTAGGCCAAAAGGATTCAACCTGGAAATATATACTTGGTAATATTGTAAAAACTCTAGGATTAGGGGATGGATTGGAATCCTAAAGTTGGATTATGTGAATGCATACACATAAAGCCCCATATACCCCGCTGGAGCGTCAAATATATTTTGGGTTTCGCTCGGAAGCATCACCCTAAACTCCTTGGGTATAGGGTATTTATCAAGAAATTTCGATAACGCTTGTTCTGATAGGGTACATTTTTGTTGCCTAATAATTCTTTTGGCAGCCATACTCATCTTGAACTAGAGCAATGACAGCAAAAGTCGAAGAATTGGTGAGGGAAAATTACCTTTAAACTCAAACGAAGCACGAAGCACAGTGTTATGTATGTGTACTTTGGGCGCAAGAGAAAAGCAATCTAGGGTTAGGATTATGAAGGGTTTATATATATGCCTTGTAGTTCTTATCCCAACCATCCACGTGCAATCACAATTTGATTCACACGCGGACTTCAATCAATTTTTTAAATTTTGAAAGGACGTTTGTGGTTACCGAAATTCTAGCTGTTATGGCCTAGGGTGCGGTAGTTAGATTATCATTAAACGCATTTATCGCGCAAGTTTGTTTAAGCACTTATCTTTTTTCCGTCCGATTTTGTGACGAAGAGGGTAGGGTGTGTTGGGAATTAAATGTTCTGAAGATTAAGTATCAAGAATTACAAGTGTTAAAGGTTAGTACTGCTGAGAAGAATACTCTAACAGTTGCAACTGCTAGTGTATATCTAAGAACTGTTCAAGTTATAACTAACCGTACTAACTGAAGTTAGTACTAGTAGTATAAAGAAGGTACTGCTAGTCGATACTGCTGAGTGATACCACTGCTGGTTGGATAAGTATTGAAAAGATATTTGTGTACTAAAGTCAAGTATATACGGTAGATAATATCTTTGGACAAAGTGATCAGTAACAAGTTGTGTACACAGATACATGTTGTATCTTATGTACTGACACACTCAAGATAAGTTAGCAAGTAGTTTGATAAGACTTAACAATATTGTAAAGATCTTTCTTATTTTATATAAAAGAAAGATCTTAGTCTAGATATATGTGTGACTAAGAGTGAATTATCAAGTGCTTAGAAAATAACTCTTAAGAACATAGAACAAACACATATATCATAAGTCATAGAAAACATAAGATTCAAGGTCTTTGTAACCCTAGTGATTGTGAAGATCACTCGTATTATCTTGAATAATATTGAATCGTTTGGTGATAACATTGCATGTTCTTTGTTCTATATACACAAGCATAACTGTTCCATTTCCATAACACAAATAACCTTCTAAGTGTGATTAAGTAAATTCCGCGTACTTGATCATATTAACTCAACTTATCACATACACAAAGCAACAAAGGTTTAACCACCTTACCAGTGTATCGATCACCCCCTTAATTGGTATCAGAGCTAGGCTGATATAGTTGATTTAGAAGAAGAAGAAAAAGAAATGGACGTTGAATCTATTCAAACCAATGTTGCTGCAAAACTACCCATGCTCAAACAGAATGAGTTTGAGATGTGGAGGCTGAGGATAGAGCAATATTTCCAAGTGCAAGACTATGCACTTTGGGAAATCATTGAAGATGGAAACTCTTACCAGCCTACAACCATTTCATCAACAGTGGACGGCAAAGTGGTGACATCTCGGCAGACAAAGCCAACATCTGCAGAAGATAGAATAAATAAGAAAAATGACTTAAAGGCAAGAAGCATGCTGATGATGACCATTCCTAATGATCAACTTCTAAACTTCAGCAAGTTCAAAGATGCCAAGTCATTATTTGAAGCTATTATTGCCAGATATGGTGGAAATGAAGCCACCAAGAAAACCCACAAGAACAGCTCAAGCAGCAGTTTGAAAACTTCTCCTCTACATACAATGAATCTCTTGACCATATGTTTAATAGGCTTCAGAATATTGTGAGCCAACTTGCTATTCTTGGGGTTGAAATACCTCAAGAAGATTTGAACTCAAAATTTCTGAGAAGCTTACCAGAAGAGTGGGCTATGCATGTTGTTGTCTGGAAGAACAAGCCAGACCTTGATACAATGGAGCTGATAGATTTGTATAGCAACTTTAAAATTGTGAAGCAAGATTTGAAGAAGAATGGAGGTACTAGTTCTAATTCTGGGAACATGGCATTTATGTCAACTCCTAGTACCTCAAAATCAAGTGAAGAGGTGAAAGTTGTTGATGGTGTTGGTGCTGCTAGTTCATCAAGCAGTACCATGGGTATTTTGGATGAAAAGACTTGTTGTGCATTTCTTACAAGTCAAAATAATGGGTCCATGCTCACCTATGAAGACCTCCAAGAGATCAATGATGATGATCTGGAGGAAATGGACCTAAAATGGAAAATTTCTCTTCTTAGCATGAGAGCCAAGAAGTTTTATCAAAGGACGGGGAAGAAGCTCTTAATCAGCAATACTGATACTGCTGGTTTTGACAAGTCAAAGATAGAGTGCTATAACTGTCACATGATGGGGCACTTCTCAAGAGATTGTAGAAGGCCAAGGCAGCAAGATAGCAAGAACAAAGGTTTTGGAAGCACATCCAAAACAAGGGAGGTTTCTGAGCCAAACTCAAAAGCTATGGTAGCTATTGATGGGCTAGGTTTTGATTGGAGTTTCATGGCTGATGAAGAAGAAGATTCTTCACAGATGGCACTCATGGCTTTTTATATTGCTGAGGTACAATCTCATAAAGCTTGTTCAAATTCTTGTACTGCTCTTAAAGAATTACAAACTTTAATCAAACATTATGATGAACAAAAGAAAGAGCTAAGCAAAACTCATCAAAACTACATTAATTATAAGTGTGGTTTAGAATCAACAGAAAAGCAGATCTTATACTACAAAGAAAATGAACTTGCTTTTTCTGATGACAAAGCTCTTCTTAGACAAGACATATTCTTTAGAGATGCTGAAATTAAGCTTTTAAGAGAGGCTTTTAATAGGGTCAAAAAGAAAAATGGAAACATTCACTTGACTACACAGACACTAGAACATGCTTCTAGAGGTGTAACCAACATGATAGAATGTCAAGTGATTAATAGAGCTAAGTCAGGAGTAGGATATAAGAGTGTCCCACCTCCATACAGAGGTATCCCTAAACCCCCAGGGATTGACCTAGAAAATTCAGGTGTCCCTGAATTTCAACAACCTGAGCTACAATATGGTGTACAACCAAAGACCAAGCTAGTTGTTGATGAACCTAAGAAAGTAAGTGAAAGTTTAAGTAAAACTTCACTTCTTGAGGACAAGGTGTCCTCTGATAGAAGATCAGATAGTGTAGTCATTGAAGACTGGATATCTGATGATGATGAAGATGAACAGGTTATGTCTAAACCTGAAGTAGTTAAGAAAGCAGGAACAAGGGTTCCTAAAGTGATCAAAAATGATACTGTTAAGCCTAGAACAAACATTAAACATGTTAGGCAACTAGTTAAATATTGTGAACAATATAGATCCACTAGCAAGCCCAGAGGTAACCAAAGAAATTGGAATGGCCTCAAGTCTAACCAATTAGGTGATGACTTTTTCTTTTATAATAAAGCTTGTTACTCTTGTGGTAGTTTTGATCATCTTGCAGCTTTCTGTAATAAATGGGTATCTGGGTATGAAAATAATAGGGTGAATTTCAAAAGGCAAACTCCTCACACTCATTTTCACTCTAGTTCTAATTTTAATAGAATAAAACCCAGAGCAGTTTCAAAAGCAATTTCAAAAGCAGTTTCTACTGCTAGACCATTCATGACTGTTAACCCAAGACCAACAGTTAAAAATGCAAAAACAACTTTCAAAAATGCATCAAAAATTGTTACAAGGCCCATTCAATCAAAAGCAGTAGTCCAAAAACAAGTTTGGAAACCAAATGGTAAAACTGCAAAGCCAGCAGTTAATACTGCTAGACAAGTAGTTAATACTGCTGCTTGGAAAAACAGGGCAAACGTTGTTAAGGCCTCAGCATGTTGGATTCTTAAATCCAATGTTGCATCAACTGTTCTCAAGAGATTAAATTTTATTGATGCAAGAGGCAGATCCAAGTCAGTAATGGCTTGGGTCCCCAAAGGAAACTAATACTTCTCATTTCTGTGCAGGAACATTCAATTGATAAACAAGAGGATCAAGGATACTCATATAGTGGATGTTCAAGGCACATGACAGGCAACAAGTCTTATCTCTCAGATTTTCAATCGATAGATGGAGGCTATGTTACTTTTGGAGGAGGTGTTGGTGGCAAAATTTCCGGTAAAGGTACCATTAAAACTGGAAATTTAGATTTTGAAGATGTGTACTATGTACAAGAGCTAAATTATAATCTTTTTAGTGTCTCACAAATGTGTGACAAAAAGAACAAAGTTCTTTTCTATGACACTGAATGTCTTGTACTTTCTCCTGATTTTAAGATGCCTGATGAAAGTCAAGTGCTTCTTAAAATTCCTAGAAAAGGCAATATATACAGTGTAGACATGAAGAACATTGTTCCTAAAAAGGCTTTAACTTGTCTTGTTGCAAAGGCCACATTGGATGAATCAATGTTATGGCATAGGAGGCTTGGTCATATTAATTTCAAAACCATAAATCAGATTGTTAAGAATGGTTTGGTAAGAGGTTTACCTCAAAAATGATTTGAAAATGATCAAACATGCATTGCTTGTCTTAAAGGCAAACAACACAAAGCCACTTGTAAGCCCAAGATTTTTAACTCTATCAATCAATCATTGTTTATGCTTCATATGGACTTATTTGGTCCTACAAATGTTAGAAGTATGCAACATAAGAGATATTGTCTAGTTATTACTGATGACTATAGTAGATTTACATGGGTTTTCTTTTTAGCTACTAAGGATGAGACACCTAGCATCCTTAAGACTTTCATTACAGAGATAGAAAACCTAGTAGACAAGAAAGTAAAAGTCATTAGATGTGATAATGGGACAGAGTTCAAAAATAGAGTTATGGATGAATTCTGCAAAGAAAAAGGTATTAGGAGAGAATTTAGTGTTGCTAGAACTCCACAACAGAATGGAGTTGCTGAAAGGAAAAATATAACACTAATAGAAGCTGCTAGAACTATGTTAGCTGATTCTAAGCTACCTATAACTTTTTTGGCTGAAGCAGTTAACACTGCTTGCTATGTCCAGAATAGAGTTTTAGTTGTCAAGCCTCACAATAAGACATCATATGAGCTTTTTAGAGGTAGAACTCCTGCAATAAGATTTTTGAGACCTTTTGGATGTCATGTGACAATTCTCAATACCTTAGACCATTTAGGAAAATTTGATGGTAAAGCAGATGAAGGATTCTTAGTTGGATATTCTCTCAATAGCAAAGCTTTTAGAGTATACAACTTAAGAACTAAGAAAGTAGAGGAAAACCTACATGTGGAATTTTTAGAGCATAAATCCAATGTAGTAGGTGACGGTCCTAATTGGCTATTTGATCTAGAGTCATTAACCCATTCTATGAATTATGTGCCTGTTGTTGCAGAAACTAATGATTTTTCAGGTTCACAAACAACAAATAAGGCAGGGTTAGACAAGGAAACAAGTCAAGATCATGTATAGATGCCAATAAGTACAATTGTTGATGATGAAATCAAGGAAGATGGAACTGAGAAACAAGACAGTCAAGTTAGCAGTACAAACGAAGTTTCTACTGCTGAGACAGAGCATTCTACTGCTAGGCTTAATTTTTCTGTTGCTAGGCCAAATGATTCTACTGCTGGCCCTTCAGACTCAACTGAAGCAGATTTCTCAGATAATGAGGTGGATTTGAGCAATATCACACCTAACTATCAAGTTCCTTCAACCCCACACACAAGGATTCACAAAGTCCACTCCCTAGAAAATGTGATAGGAGATGTACAATCAGGGGTGAAGACAAGGCAACAACTGATGTCTTCAGACCAACAAGGGCTTCTTGATGCCCTTTATGCTTCAAAACAGCATGAGTTTTCAAACTCTTGCTTGTTTGTATGTTTTCTCTCACAAGATGAACCAAAGAACATTCTGAAAGCCTTAGATGATTCAAGCTGGGTAGAGGCTATGCAAGAGGAGCTTCTTCAGTTCAAGATTCAGAAGGTTTGGGTGCTAGTTGATCTACCAAAGGATGCAAAGGTAATTGGCACTAGATGGGTTTTCAAGAATAAAATGAATGAAAGGGGCATAGTGATTAGGAATAAGGCTAGATTAGTAGCCCAAGGGTACACACAACAAGAAGGTATAGACTATGATGAGGTCTTTGCTCCAGTATCAAGACTTGAGGCAATTAGGCTTTTCTTAGCTTATGCTTCTTTTTTAGGCTTCACAGTTTATCAAATGGATGTCAAGAGTGCATTTTTATATGGTACTATTGAAGAAGAGGTTTATGTCTCACAACCTCCAGGTTTCATTGATCCTGACAATCCAGACAAAGTGTACAAAGTTGTAAAAGCTCTATATGGCCTGCATCAGGCACCAAGAGCTTGGTATGAAACACTGGCTTCCTATTTAAAAGAGAATGGATTTCAAAGAGGAAAGATTGATCAGACACTTTTCATCAAACAGCACAAGAAGGATCTTCTGTTAGTGCAGGTGTATGTGGATGACATTATCTTTGGGTCTACAAGGAAGGAGCTGTGTTTGGAGTTTGAGAAGCTTATGCATGATAAGTTTCAGATGAGTTCCATGGGGGAACTTACATTCTTTTTGGGTTTGCAAGTTAAACAGTCATATGAAGGCATATTTATTAGTCAAGATAAATATGTTGCTGAGATACTAAGGAAGTACAACTTTGCTGATTCAAAAATGGCAAGCACACCAATGGACTCTGAGAAGCCACTTCCTAAAGACTTAGATGGAGAAAATGTAGATGTACACACTTACAGATCTATGATAGGCTCTTTGATGTATCTCACATCATCAAGACCTGACATCATGTTCTCTGTTTGTGCTTGTGCAAGATTTCAAGTAACTCCAAAAGTTTCTCATTTAACAGCAGTCAAGAGGATTTTTAGATATCTCAAGGGTCAACCAAGGTTGGGTCTATGGTATTCAAAGGAGTCACCTTTTGACTTGGTAGCATTCTCATATAGTGATTATGCTGGTGCTAGCTTGGATAGAAAGTCAACAACTGGAGGATGTCAATTCCTTGGGTGTAGACTTATCTCATGGCAGTGTAAGAAGCAAACTATTGTTGCTACTTCAACAACTGAAGCTGAATATGTAGCTGCTGCAAGTTGCTGTGCTCAAGTCTTATGGCTTCAAAACCAACTTCTTGACTATGGGTACAATTTCATGAACACTGTCATTCATATTGATAATAGTAGTACAATTTGCATCATTAAAAATCCAGTACAACATTCTAAAATAAAACACATTGAAATTAGACATCACTTTATAAGAGACTGCAATGAGAAAAGATTAATTCAAGTTCTTAAAATTGTTTCAGAATACAACTTTGCAGATCTGCTAACAAAAGCTTTTGATGTTGGAAGGTTTCAATACTTGGTAGCAAGTATTGACATGCTAAATCCTTAAGATTTTTAATCTGTGTGGTTTTTATATATCTTACGTTTGTACTGATATCTTTGTAAATTGATACTGTTAATAGAACAGTTTATACTGCTAGTTCATATTTTGTTTAAACAGTTCATACTGTTAGTCATATTTTAAATACTGCTATAAGACAAATGCTATGCATTTTGTTTTTTGGTTTTGGACTAACAATTTCAGGTATGAACTTTGAGCAAAAAGGAAATTTCAAGTGAAATGGAAGCAGGAAATGATGATATCAGTTGCTGACATAATAGGTTTATGATGGACTGAGTTTGGGAATTCTTAACAAAGATTAACATCTAAGTTAACTAATTCTTTAAAACTGTTTTCTTGAAACCTAGTTATCATATTTCACATTGAATTGATGACTTAGTTGATCAGATAGTAACTGATACAACTCACTTTCTATCATTTTATACTTTTAAGTATAATGAGCAAGTCTAAGGACATCTGATAGAAAGAACAGCTAGTAAAAGTGAATCTAACACTTGTGTTAGAGGTAACAATTGCTATGAGCTGAAAACCCTGTTAAGAAAGCCTTTTGAATAGGTTTATCTTTACACAGGCAGTTATTTATAACTGACAAACATTGGTTCTCACACAACCAGAGGTTGCTTTAAACCGAAATCTTGATTAAGTGTCTGTTACACACTTAATCCCTTCAAAATGGTTGAAAGCAGTATGATTTTTCATAATAAAATCATGTACATACTGCTAATGGCAAAAGTTTCTTAAAAAGGATTTTAAAAGAGACTCACAAAAACCATTAAATGATGGACCATGAGTCAAATGCCCCATGAATCACCTCTCATAGGAGTTAACACACCTAGAAGTGATGAGGGCAGCAAATTAAACTCTTAAGGAATTGATGGCTTCATGTACAACATTGTCTGAAAACAAGTTCACATTGGTAGATCAGATAATGATGGGATGATGGTGAGAGATCTTCCAAACAGGGGAGGATAAAATGTTATTTGCATCTCAGGAGAGGAAATAAAGCCCAAAGAAGGAAGTTTAACCAATGAAAGGGAGGAAAAGACAAGAGCATACAAGATGATGACATGGAGGTTGAAAATGACAAGAACAGAGCTGTTTATGGAGTATTATATATATTCAAAAGGGATGAAGAATTCCAAAGGAGAAAGTTCTATCTAGGTCAAACGGAGAAAAGTTTCAATTTCAGTTCACTACGTTTGTTCATCACTTGCAAAGGCATGCTGATAGATGATTTCACTTGTTAAAACAAACATCCATGATACACAACACCATTGCCTCTTATAATTCCTCCATTCAAGGAAATTGCACCATCTTTTAGGTCATGTTTGAAGCCTGAAGATGTGTATTGATATTGTTAAAGTCAAAGTAAATGGCAGATGAGCTACTGAGAAAGATATTCAATCTCACAGAACAGAAAAAAGTTCAGTCCAAGGGTCTGACTATCAAGTATTTGCAAGATCCTCACAATCATGATTTAATTCAGAAGAAACATGATGATTAGAGAATTCACATGTTTAGGGGAGGATTGTTGAGAATTAAATGTTCTGAAGATTAAGTATCAAGAATTACAAGTGTTAAAGGTTAGTACTGCTGAGAAGAATACTCTAACAGTTGCAACTGCTAGTGTATATCTAAGGACTGTTCAAGTTATAACTAACCGTACTAACTGAAGTTAGTACTGGTAGTATAAAGAAGGTACTGCTAGTCGATACTGCTGAGTGATACCACTGCTGGTTGGATAAGTATTGAAAAGATATTTGTGTACTAAAGTTAAGTATATACGGTAGATAATATCTTTGGACAAAGTGATCAGTAACAAGTTGTGTACACAGATACATGTTGTATCTTATGTACTGACATACTCAAGATAAGTTAGCAAGTAGTTTGATAAGACTTAACAATATTGTAAAGATCTTTCTTATTTTATATAAAAGAAAGATCTTAGTCTAGATATATGTGTGACTAAGAGTGAATTATCAAGTGCTTAGAAAATAACTCTTAAGAACATAGAACAAACACATATATCATAAGTCATAGAAAACATAAGATTCAAGGTCTTTGTAACCCTAGTGATTGTGAAGATCACTCGTATTATCTTGAATAATATTGAATCGTTTGGTGATAACAGTGCATATTCTTTGTTCTATATACACAAGCATAACTGTTCCATTTCCATAACACAAATAACCTTCTAAGTGTGATTAAGTAAATTCCGCGTACTTGATCATATTAACTCAACTTATCACATACACAAAGCAACAAAGGTTTAACCACCTTACCAGTGTATCGATCACCCCCTCAATTGGTATTAGAGCTAGGCTGATATAGTTGATTTAGAAGAAGAAGAAAAAGAAATGGACGTTGAATCTATTCAAACCATGTTGCTGCAAAACTACCCATGCTCAAACAGAATGAGTTTGAGATGTGGAGGCTGAGGATAGAGCAATATTTCCAAGTGCAAGACTATGCACTTTGGGAAATTATTGAAGATGGAAACTCTTACCAGCCTACAACCATTTCATAAATAGTGGACGGCAAAGTGGTGACATCTCTGCAGACAAAGCCAACATCTGCAGAAGATAGAATAAAGAAGTAAAATGACTTAAAGGCAAGAAGCATGTTGATGATGACCATTCCTAATGATCAACTTCTAAACTTCAGCAAGTTTAAAGATGTCAAGTCATTATTTGAAGCTATTATTGCCAGATATGGTGGAAATGAAGCCACCAAGAAAACCCACAAGCCACTGCTCAAGCAGCAGTTTGAAAACTTCTCCTCTACATACAATGAATCTCTTGACCATATGTTTAATAGGCTTCAGAATATTGTGAGCCAACTTGCTATTCTTGGGGTTGAAATACCTCAAGAAGATTTGAACTCAAAATTTCTGAGAAGCTTACCAGAAGAGTGGGCTATGCATGTTGTTGTCTGGAAGAACAAGCCAGACCTTGATACAATGGAGTGATAGATTTGTATAGCAATTGCATGTTGTTGTCTGGAAGAACAAGCCAGACTGATACAATGGAGCTGATGATTTGTATAGCAACTTTAAAATTGTGGAGCAAGATTTGAAGAAGAATGGAGGTACTAGTTCTAATTCTGGGAACATGGCATTTATGTCAACTCCTAGTACCTCAAAATCAAGTGAAGAGGTGAAAGTTGTTGATGGTGTTGGTGCTGCTAGTTCATCAAGCAGTACCATGGGTATTTTGGATGAAAAGACTTGTTGTGCATTTCTTACATGTCAAAATAATGGGTCCATGCTCACCTATGAAGACCTCCAAGAGATCAATGATATGATCTGGAGGAAATGGACCTAAAATGACAAATTTCTCTCTCTTAGCATGAGAGCCAAGAAGTTCTATCAAATGACGGGGAAGAAGCTCTTAATCAGCAATACTGATACTGCTGGTTTTGACAAGTCAAAGATAGAGTGCTATAACTGTCACATGATGGGGCACTTCTCAAGAGATTGTAGAAGGCCAAGGCAGCAAGATAGCAAGAACAAAGGTTTTGGAAGCACATCCAAAACAAGGGAGGTTTCTGAGCCAAACTCAAAAGCTATGGGAGCTATTGATGGGCTACGTTTTGATTGGAGTTTCATGGCTGATAAAGAAGAAGATTCTTCACAGATGGCACTCATGGCTTTTTCTACTGCTGAGGTACAATCTCATAAAGCTTGTTCAAATTCTTGTACAACTCTTAAAGAATTACAAACTTTAATCAAACATTATGATGAACAAAAGAAAGAGCTATATAAAACTCATCAAAACTACATTAATTATAAGTGTGGTTTAGAATCAACAGAAAAGCAGATCTTATACTACAAAGAAAATGAACTTGCTTTTTCTGATGACAAAGCTCTTCTTAGACAAGACATATTCTTTAGAGATGCTGAAATTAAGCTTTTAAGAGAGGCTTTTGATAGGGTCAAAAAGAAAAATGGAAACATTCACTTGACTACACAGACACTATCTCCATCGAAGGAACTAAAACGGAGAACCATCTTGACCTGGTCACACTTACGTTCCCTCTTCCCTTAGGCTTTCCCGCCAAGGATGAGATCGTGGGTCACAAAGCCCTAGCGGTTACAACAAATCATGGGACGCCCCCATGATCTCCGATTTATGTGTAAGAGCTCTCTAAGGCCTATTTCCTCCCCTATAAATAGCATAGACGGGCAAGAACAATGGTATGCTAACTCGACTCTCTCAATTTACTACCAACTTATCATAACACATACTTATTCTCACGCCGGAGGTGGTTCGCAGTGTCCAACCCCTGCGCAATCACTTAACGTAGTGTTTTAGTATTTCTTATTTCAGGTTAAGAACAAGTTTGGCACAACCTCAACACCCCGTATATCCTTTGATCATCATCGAAGGCCTGGTCGTGCAATTTATTGTACAATCACCGGTAAATATATGACTTATTATCATTGTAATGCATTCTTGATTATCAATAAAATTGTGTTTAAGAATTGATCTTGGGTTTTATTCACCGGAAGTTTATCTTCATTTATTAACCTTTAGATTTTGGTTACAAAATTCATTTACGCGTCATGCGTTTAAACATATAAAAACATTAAACACTCTTAATTTTCCAATCGATGAGTAATCAAACAGTGTATATTTCAAAGAAGAGATCATATGCTTATTTATTTATTTATTTATTATTATTATTATTTTTTGAACGTCAATTTTTTCACACCTTATATCACCTATCTTACAAATCTTCGGCGAAGCTTGAACCCATAACCTATAAATTGATGGACAATTCACATGCCACTAGACCAAAGTCCTTGAGTGATCACCTGCTTCTTTCTACATTGCCGTTAAATTTAATCAATTTCAGGCTTTCAGCTGATTAATAAAGCAATATCCTAGAGGTCTTAAATTTACATAACTTTTTATGTGATCTTTATTTAATGATAATTTTTACAGTAATCTATATAGCTCTTTTTTATGTACATTTTACATGATTGCACTGTAAAAAAACTGTATGTACATTTTGCATGATTGCACTGTAAAAAAACTGTACTTTAATTCTCAAAACTGTTTAGAAAGTTGATACTCGTATAAAACAAGATATACAAACCATTATGTCCTTGTATTTCTAGCTTTAATCTTATTTGATCACCACTATCTTTTTCCACTAAACATTTATAGCCGGACCGTGAAAAGTTGAGATAAAGTCAAAAGATAATAGACAATGACTCAAACCTTATATTGACAATCTTTTTCCAACATTTCAAAATTCCCAATAATAAACCACCTACATTATAGCACTTGCCATAATCAACAATGTTCCATTACTAAAAATTCTTACAAAAATGAAAAACGAAAATACAAGTAGTTATTAGTGACGAAAAATTAAGCTTGTTAGATGACTTACGTAATACATAGACAATTCTATTTTCTGCATACAACATGTTGACACTTCATAACACGGTGCGTGTAAAAGGTTAAAACGATTATCATTTCTAATGGTTTGTTTAGGATTGGACTACTCTATACATGAATTTTTTTATCGCTTTGTCACCGCAAACATTGAGTTTACCTAGGGATGGCAAAAAAACTCGAACCCGACGGGGAAACCCGAAACCCGAACTAATTGGGGCGGGGCGAGTCATGCTAATCGGGTTACGGGGCGAGTTTGGGGCTTAAACGAGGATTTTAATCGGGTTTGGGGCAGGGAGCGGGGAATCCTCGCCCCGCCCCGCCCCACCCGAATAATATATATACATATACAAATATATCTATACCTATATAGTATCTTCTTAGTATTTACGTAATAAAAAATATATTTCTCTAATATAGTTTTTCTTTTTCTTTATTTTTTATTTATTTATTTATTTTTTAAGATTGCAAACTTGTGATTATAAAAACTCGTTTGGTGTCATATTTTTAAGTTTTAATTTTCGACGGTATAATTTATCATTATTTATGTATAATACTATCGTTGAAAACTTAATAAGGCTTGTTTGTAAATGATTATTAATAGGTTATTAATTCTTCAAGTTATTGCTAACGGTCTAAAAATAATAAATATGAAATGGTGCAGCTTTGGTCGAGAATTGCACCAAAAAGGACACCCCGACAAGATCCCCGATTAATACGGGGCGGGTTTGGGGGAGCATCATGCCCCGACGGGCCGCCCCGATTAGATCCCCGATGGGGATCGGGGCGGGTTTGGGGAGAACTTTGGTAATCGGGTTTGGGGATGGGGATGGCGGCCTCGCCCCAAACCCGCCCTGTTGCCATCCTTAAGTTTACCCGAGAAGAAAGTGATTTTATGAAACGGGTTTTAAATTCAATCCGATTTCTATCAAAATGTCACTCAAACATACGCTTATTGTGAGAAACTAGGTCTTTAGAAAAGAAAAGAGTCACTTGGCACAAAGTAAAGCCATGGTTTCCTTGGAGAGTTAATATACAAATATGTTACTAAATTTTACAAAAAAAAAAAAATGCGCTTAAGGTAATGAACTTTCATTTTGTTCATTTGAGTTACTAAACTTATGACACATGACATTTTGGGGTCACTAAACTTATAAATATACGTAAACATTATTAAACTTGTTAAAACACGACATTTATGTTATTTAACTAGCCAAAAATATACGTTCAGTAACCCTGAAAAGATGAAAAATAATCTAAATTATAAGTTCAGTAACCTAAATGAACAAAGTAAAAGTTCGTTACTTTAGGCGCATTTTTTTGAAAAGTTTAGTGACGTATTTATATATTAACCTGAAAGTCTTTTCTCGCAGGTCTAAACTTTTCACGACATACAGCTAGGCTGGACATAATAGAGGCAAAATACTCGGTCGGTCTACCCTCCACTGACTAGTCTCACTTTATCGACCCTATTACACTTGTGGTACATGACTCGGTCGCCTAGACAAGAAAAGGAGAAGTGACCCTATTACACTTGTGATTTTTTTTATTTAAAATGTATTTTTGTTGTGTGAGTCGTCTTATTACACAAAATTGATCAGAAAGTAATGTAAAGAGACAAAACTGAAGTGGCAGGGTGAGGATCCTTATCATACATTCATACCCAATCTTATACTCCCTCCGTCCCATATTAAGTGTCCACTTTCAAAATGCATAGGGAGCATTTAGTTGGGGGAAAACACCCTTGTTTTCCACAAAATTTTTTTGTGGAAAACAAGGAAAACAGAAATTGCGTTCAAATAAGCGTTTTTCAACAAAATGTTTTGCAAAACACAAAATCCTCTATTTCCTAACTTAAGAAGGAAAATTACAAAACAATTTTTAGTTGTTTTCCTTGTTTTTCTTTGTAGCCCACAACCCTCCCTCACCTTTTTCAAAATAGAAAATACAAACATCAACTAAACGTGTTTTCTGTATTTTCAAGTGTTTTGTGGAGATAAATTTCCCTTCCAAATTTTTTCAAAACTAGAGATAGAAAACAAGAGAATTTTTTATCCAACTAAACGCACCCATAAAGTTTTAGGAAATTCCAGTAACTTAACTCTCCACCAATCAAATATCATTATTACCCACTAAAGTCTCATCTTATTGGTTGAAATACAATATGAACACTTAATTTGAGACATCTTAAGATTTCATTGTGGACACTTAACATGAGACAAGAGGAGTAACTAAAACCTACATGTATGATGTATAGTAATCGTATATGATGTTTAGGAATGGTTAAGTGGGAAGTGGGGACAAATGTCAAAGGAGAGGTATGAAAAGAAATGGATGTGGAATTTTGGTTTTGAAATAAAAAAATGAGTGGGTGATTGATGGTATTTGGCTGTTGGCGTAGGAATGAAGCCAACCGTTGAAATGAATTGAACGCGTGTGTTTTTTTGTTTCTTCACGTGATAATGCCACCCACTCAACTCATTCCTGACGGTTTAGTGCGCTCCCGTCATTCTCACTTTTTCTTTCGTCATTTCACCCAAAATTCAAGTTAAAACTCGACAGTATTATGATACATTGATACTAGTCTGTTTTGGAAACGATAGATTAGATGGGTAATAGTCAAAAACTGAAAACAACGAATATTTAGCACGGGTCGATTTCACCCAAAATTCAAGTTAAAACTCGACAGTATTATGATACATTGATACTAGTCTGTTTTGGAAACGATAGATTAGATGGGTAATAGTGAAAAACTGAAAACAACGAATATTTAGCACGGGTCAAGATAGACCGAGCCGTGTGATATTGATATGTATCTTTTTTATTTGTTTGTTAAAATTTTCTATTAAGTCATGTTTAATTAATAGATGACTTAATTCAGACACCCTCAGTTTTATTACTTAATATTTTCAGTCATCTTTCTCTATTAAGTCACAAACAAACAGTTTTTATATGACTTAATGAATTCAGTTTTTTTTCTTCATATTAAGTCGAATTCAATCGTCATCTAAGTATTTAATCATCGACCGGTTCCATGGTCTAACATCTGAAAAAGTTACTTCATATGATTAAGGACATGAAAATAGAGACCAAAATTGTGACATTCATGTTATGCTACATTTTTCACTTTGACTTACCATCGCAGGAATGGTATTGTCCAATAATAGTGTAACTATGCTTTAGAGTATGCATTATATTTCAGATGACGATATTACGTCTATTAAAGAAGCTCATAGTGAAATGTGGTGGTTACGAGTAGTCTTGTAACTTTATAAGTTCATGTTAAGAGTAAGGGTTTCGCCTATACAAGTGTTGATCGATACCTACTACTTTATTCAACGATGCATCACTACTATACATTTCAAGACTAATCTAGCTCAACTCTTATGAATCACGTCAAGAGAGTTAGTTTAATCATCTTTTCCGCATTGTGATATCTTTGTTACATCATTCGGTAAATCAACTCATGAACTGATGAATGTTCATTAGAAAAGAAAAATTATTGCATGGGGGTGATAATTTGTATTTCATATTTTCAAGTACTTTAAATACTAGTGAAATGTTATACTCCTATGTATGCTTTATGAACTTGTTAAGGAACTTTCAAAAAAGGAAATTGTAAGATAAAAGAAATGATAGAAAATATATTGTCAAACAAACTTAGATTATATTCCTAGTAGAGATGTTAGAACCGAATCATACTTTTGATCGTGTGAAAAATCATATCAAAGTGCAAAATGATGCAATTCGGTTTGTTTTCTTCTTTTAATGCGGTTTTGGTGCCCTTTTTGGGTCTTTGGATTCTCCCTTGCACAATACGCGGCTTTATGGTTTATGCCCCATCTCCAAACTTTTATAAAAGAGTAAATTACATTGTTCGTCCTTGTGGTTTGCGTTGACCGCAGCCTATCGTCCTTTGACCCAAAAAAATGTGTCCTCCGTTCTTAAGTGGCAAACGTTATCCGCCGTTAGTCCTTCATTCTAACGGTCTTCACTAACGCTCGTTATGTGATACCCACATCAGGGTATTTTGGTCATTATGCCCCCTTTTCTTCTTCACTTATATACTTTTATCTTTAACCATAACTACCCACCACCGATCTAAATACCTAATTTTCATTTAAACATGAATTGACCCATCTAAGATAGAAAAGCTCCTCAACCTTGTTTAATCTACTTACTTGCAGATCTTCAACTTGTTTACATAAATCTTCGTTGGTTTGTTTAAGAATAGATGCCTCATGCCTCAGCTTTGATCTTCTCAACAAACTCATTCTATCAATAATCAAGTGAACAAAATCACCAGAAAGCTACACCTCTTAAACAGGTACAGTTAAGGGAATAAAATACTTGCAAAATCAGCAATCGATTAAATACAACACCTTAAATACTCTTAACATATAGATTAATCATATTCAATTAGCACACCCAGATAAACCTAAGGTGGTGCTTGGATTAGCTTCTTTTGCCAGGGCAGCTAGTTGCGTCTCCATCGACGAAATCCTACTGCAAAGATTTCTTTTTGAAGATGAAGCTCGACATTCAACCTTCTTAACTTAAGAACATCTACCTCGACATCCTTATTTATATTTCCATAAAACTGTTGAGAATTCAACTGCTCAGAAAGACTTGCATTTTTCAATTCCAACAAATCAACTTTACTTTTAAGCGCACCGATTTCACTACTCTTCGACTCCACCACTTGTTCAAGCTCCAAAGCCTTAACATTTTTCCGCTTAAACTCACTCAACTCGCCTTGCGACTTAGCTTCTCTATCTTTTGACTCTTAAAGCAAGCTTCTTAGCTGATCTAGCTCAGCAAACAAATCCCTAGAACCCGAAAAAGAACCCGATTTATTAAACCCTTGTGGATGAACTTGTGTAGAAGTCACCGAGCACGCCAAATCACCAATCAAAGACTGTTACGCTCAATTAGACACAGAGGGGTTCTTCGTATTGGCCACATTAACAATTAACTTCTTGTTGTTGGGTTTTCTTAGTAACTTGCGGTTTAACTTTTTTATCAGCTAAAAAGCCTTTAACGATGTTCGAACCCCAAATCGATCTAGGCTTCATATTCGACAACACATGGTTCGTTTTAAAACCCTTTACTGGGACTTGATTCTCATCAGAATACTTTACAGATGGTTTTGATCTGTTATTTGATGACGATTTCGTTTCGCCCATTTGGAAAAGCAATTAGTCGAACAGTTGGTGTGCAAATTTGAAAATTGCAAATTAGGGCATTGTTTAGGGAGCGTGAAAATGATTGGATTGGTAGTTGGGGGTGATGGAAATAGATGATGATGAAAAAAGAAAAAAAAATCTGGTGTTTGGATTGGTGGTGTATAGTTATAGTTAAAGATAAAAGTGTATAAGTGAAGAAGAAAATGGGACAAAATGACCAAAATACCCTGATGTGGGTGTCACATAATGATGTTTTATTTTTCGAGTTATATAATTTATATCTAGATTTTACCAGAATGTTAAACTAATACACACGTAGGCAAGTGCACCTGTCGTATACTAGTATAGCAACAGTAAGAACCGAGAGTCGTATCCCAAGACGGTATGATTATTCGAATTATAGATCTTGAATGCTAGTTAAACGAATTAACAATAAAAACTAAAAGGGGAGATGCTTATAAGATAAAGTATAAGCTACTTGAAAAGAGATTTAAAACTAAATAACAAATAAAAGCGACAAAAGTTGAGTTGTAAACAATTGATGGAAAATGTATTCACTTAGATTCGATTCCCCCTAGACTTTGGATAACAATTTGATTAAATAAAAGATAAGATCATATTATATGGTGATTTCTAATGTAGAAAAGACTCCTCCGTCGACTTGTCTAAACCTACAACTATTGGAAAGTTAATATGAATGTCTTCGCGACAACCACCTCAAGTTATGCATTAAGCCTATTCAACTGATTAATGAGATTTAATGGGATATGTTTAATGGTTAAAAAACATATAATGATAACAATAGTTGTCACTACTTGCAATCATGCACACATATTCAATTTAGATCAATTAACGTTTCAAACCCTATTACTATGTCTAGTCTCAAGCCTTAATCATTTAATTGCTCAAATGATCAAGAATAAATATCATACACATACGGATTGTCATCATAATACGCATAAAATACTCACGATAAGAAACAATAAAAATCATAATCAAACTCATATGGTTCTTTATTAAACTCAATAATCATCCATATAACCAATAATCAAGTCACTAAAAAAAATGTTATCCATCATCTAGGGTTCATCTACTCTAAGCAAATACTATGGAATTTAGCCAAGCATAATAAAAAGAACAAACATAACAAGAATTAAATAAAGGTTCAACATGATATTTAAACAATAAAAGTTCAAACCGAATAAAACTTGTGATCCCGTGTTTGCGTCAGATTAAATGCCACCAAAGTTGTAAATAGAACCTTCGTCGTTTCGTTCCTTTTCTGTGCGTCAAACAACAGCAGCCAATAAAAGTAAAAACACTCTTTTCTTTCTTTATTCGCTTCCTGTGTCTGTCTTCTTTTTAATAATATCCGTCCCATATATAAGGGATATCAAACCCTTTCTTTTTTATTCCTCTTCACGTCAAGGCCAAGTGGCCCAAGAAGCCAAACTTTATTAGTTATCAAAATGAGCCCAAGTGTTAAATATTTGAGTACCAATTTATTACAAGTCCAACTAAAAAATAATCACGAGCTGAGGTTTTCACCAAATAAATGCATGAGCCAACTTTAGAATTTCGTGCACTTTATATTTTTAATATATAGAATTCTTTTTCTTCTTTCCGTGGCCTTTTGAATCAGCTAAAACGGACTTCGGACGAAAGAGTTATGATCAAAATAGTGCAACAACGTCCAAAGCTTCACTTTTCTTTACTTTACTTCAATTCATGCCAATTTCCATGTCTTTTCACCAATTGCTCCATTTTTACCTTCGATGCGAAATAATAAACAATTAAGTACCATTTCTTATATAAAATAAAATAAAAGAACAATAATTGTGAGATAAATGATGCATCAGAACACTACCTATTTGATCACATCAAATATCCCCCCACTTGACTTCTACTTGTCCTCAAGTAGACTCCCGATTTCAACTTATAAAAACATCTCCCAAACAAAAGTCTAGGAAATAAAGCTTAAATAAATTACTCAATCAAAAGTACGCACAACCAAGCACCTCACGAATAGGAAATGAAACCACTCAAACTAGTCTATGTGGTAACATTTAGTGAATCGCTCAATTGCTCGGTCGTGGCGAATATTCTATCATAAGCTAGGCAAGGATACACATCTCCACCACTAGAGTCTAATCTAAAAGGGAAATGGGTCAAAACAATTAAAGCTTACTGGTTCAGGGTAGGAATTAGACATGGGATAACATATATGAATTGGTGCAAAAAGAACAAAACAAATAGATTAAAGTCCTAAAACATACCAAATGTTGCTAGCTACATTCTTACCACAAACCCAAAGAAGACTCTTATCATGGACTAACTCACGCTTTAACACGGATAAGCACACTTTAGTGACACACGAATTAGACTCAAAGAAATCACGATATCATCATCGACATACCTAATTGGCTCAACCAATCAACCAACTCCCATTCATCCCAAGAAATACAAGAAATAGTGGTTTATAACGACCACTAATACAAACTAAAAAACGCATAGTTGGTTTATTGTGACGACCAACTAAAAATAATATTGAGTTGGCTTAAATGACGTACCGTACCAACTATCACACAATCTCTCATTTTTTTGTTTTTTTATTTTTTATTTTTTTTTTTACTTTCTTTTTCATTTTTTTATTATTATTACTTTTTTTTTTTAATCTCTCATTTCTTTTGGCTCACAAATCACAAAAATTAAAAATAGTAATAATGGTACATAACTTTACCATTTCACGAATAATAATCCATCTTGAATAAACTTGGAACAAATAATCAAACTCGGATGACATCATACAGGTGAAAGTAAGACAAACCGATATACATACTAACACCTACTTTCACATTCCCATTGCATTGTGCAATTTCCCGACCAAAATCTCTCTCGAGAAAAATCGAACGAAAACTCACACGAAACACAGGAAATACAACCAAATACATACCAGTAACTAGCAACCAACCATAGGACTTAATCTACACGGAAGGCTAAGGTGTAATGGTGTAACGAAACATAAACATATAATGTGAGTAACTGATGCGCGTGATGTGTCGTTGCGGTTTAGCAGTTTTAATGCCTACTCAAGTTTTAAATTTATATTTAGCCGACTTATCAATAACACACACACTTAACGAGCAGTGTACCCGGTCAGTATGAAGATAATGGTAAGTAGAGTGTCGATCACTAAGAGCGGAACGTATTATCTCGTTATTCTAATCAGTATTTTAATATCCTAACGCAAGGGGGTTTCAGTCTGAGAGACTGGCACGGTTTGTTTGCAATTAAATAATAAAATAAACCAATAGGCACGAATCAGCAAGTAGCACACACGTACACAGATAAATACTTGAGACAATAAGAGGGCTGTCCTTATGATTAAGTAGATTGTCACTTGTTTTATTGATAGCTTTATATGAAGTGTATGTAGTTAACCCTTTCTCGTTGGTCCTATTCTTATCGGCGAGTAAACCCTTAATGATTACTTATGTCTAAAAGTTATTCCTAAGTGATCAATTTAGAAACAACCGTGGGAGCCACATTATGTCCCGCAGTCAAATGCCCGCAAGCCACTAATAAACACAGAGGTTATCAATGCACTAATAAGTAGTAACCAAAGACATCAACATATAAACTTTAATTGATGGGAAAGCAAGTATTAAAGGGAGTGCAATCTTTCGTTGTCACATTACACAAGCCACCAATCCTGATGAATTAAAGTTTGCTAACACAATAAAACAAAACTACTTAATGAATTAAACACATGCAGCACCTTCTTACAGCTCTTGTATCTTTGATTTGGATGTGTCTTGTGCTGCCTCCTTGACTGAATTCGTCCTTTGTTCCTCCTGTTTGGTCTTCGGTTTAGGTTTTTTCGGAACTCTTAATTCGTCAGGTCTACGGGGTATTTATAGTTTCTGTCTGAGGGAAGATGCGGCGCATCTACTAAGTAGATGCGGCGTATGTACTTAACTTCGCGTGGGGTCCAAGATTATAATATTCAGGAATATTCGTACACCGCCAGAAGATGCGGCGTAACTCCATGATTAGATGCGGCGCATGTCCTCTTGTATCTTGGATCGTATCTGGTGATATCTTGATAGAGATGCGGCGCATGTCGAGAGTGAGATGCGGCGCATCTGGAGCAGAATTGACTTGATCTTGTCCATGTCAGTAGATCTTCAACTTTATGCACGTTTTGCTCCATTATTAGTCCAAAATCACTAAGTTTCACCAAATGCTTGTTTTTACCTGAGAATTACAAAAGTAAACGATTAAGTATCAATCCTCATACATAATATAGTAAAACAAGTCAAATTAATAGGATAAATGATAGTAATAAAATGTACTTATTTGAGTTCATCAAATATCCCCCCACTTGAACTTTACTTGTCCCCAAGTAAACCTTAGAATTTCTTTTATGAAAATGTATCCTAAAAGATTTTAGGATTTATTTTTATATTTAAGCATGTATTCGTTCATTTCATAATCACACAACTAAACACTTAACGATTCAGAAGTAAAATAAAATAAGTCGATAAAAGCAAATCTAATCGTTTAACTGTCCAGTCGCGACGAATATTCTATCATAAGCTTGGCAAGTGTACACATCTCCACCACTAAAGCTAAGGAATAACAAGTCTAAAGCGGTAAAAAGGGTTTTTAGGCTTAAGGGTTAATTATTCTCTTTCACTATCGATCTCAAATTCCAGAAAAGGCGACAAAATCACAAATACATGATCGAATCCACGAACACGATACTTGCAATTGCTCAAATCCTTAACTCGAATAGGCTAAAGATAGGTCCAAACTTTACCAATAATAATATATCAAAAAGGGCGACAAAATCATAAATACATAGCCGAATCCACGACTACGATACTTAAGATTGCTCAAATCCCTAATCTCAATAAATCAAAGGTTTGGTTGGATAAAGAATAATAAAGGGCATGGATAACATTTGGGATATAAATTGGTGTAAAATGAAAAATAAACAAAACAAATAAATTAAAATCCTAAGTGTGGTTAATCACTATCCCAACCATCCCATGAATAAGACTCATATCACTGAATAACTCACGCTTTAACACTTGAAACACACGCTTTAGGTAGACACGAATTATACTCAACAAGATCTTAATCAAAGAATAAACCTTAATTGGCGTTCCCATAACTGCCAATTCCCATTCAATCCATAGATATAGTACAACAAATAGTGGTGATATCGACCACTTACATAACTTTACATAAGTTGGTTAAAACTAACTTCCAACTTTTCTTTCTTTCTTTTTCTTTTCTTATTTTTTCGATTTTTTTTTTTTTTTTTTTTTTTTTTTTAAACTTTACATAAACATAGATGTGTAAAATTTCACCACATCACTATAACTTTCTTTCCGGATAATTTTTCCATACTTTTCATGACTTCAGAAATAATGGTAATAGTGAAAGTAGTAAACACACGAAAAATAAACTCCAAAATATACAATATTTACTTTCACTCCAATTGCATTGTGCAATTTCCCGACCTAACCATAGATAATGAATTACGCACGCGAACACAGGTAATGTAAGGAAACACACTTTGCCTATAGCAATTAACCAACCACGGATTCTAATCTACAGGGTAGGCTAAGGTGTAAGGGTGTAACGAAACATTTTAAACATAGGTGTAAGAAACGAAAGGAATGGCTCTGAGGGTTTTTCTAGGGGTATCTTACTCTAAAAATGAGAGTAACAAAAGGGTTTATACAGGGGTTAACTAACCAGTGTAGTTAGTTAATAACACATAACAAATAATAGGCTATTTGGGTGTAATCCTAGAATTTTACCAAGTTAGACAAGTCATTCCAATTATATAAAATAATACTTATTATGGTGGTCTCGAATAGTATACAAGCCAAGTTCTAAAGTTTACAAGTCACCGGCACACTCATAGATTTGTGAATTTTGGAAAATCACAATTTTTGAAAATAACGTCATGTGTGCAGTTATGCAACTTAGATCTTAAACAAAAACATGCTAAAAATTTTTAAGTTTGATATATTAAGCACATTTTAAGCATAATTTTTGAAAAAGTTTAGGACAAGTAAGCGTTAAGTGTTCTAATTCTCCAATCCCCCCACTTAAGTTAAACAACGTCCTCGTTGTTTGTATAAAAGGTTAAAAATTGGAAATTAAAAGAATTAGAACAGAAAAACTCCCCTGAGATTTGCTCGGTATGATCCTCCATTAGTATAAGAGCAAAAATCAACTTCTTGTGGATTAGAACGTTAAAGCTTCATACTTGATGTATCCACAGGAAATCCAGGAAACTATAATACCACCAACACTTTAAAACACACCTAAGATAAGAAAGGTTCAAGCTTGCATAATACATTAGTAGTTAGATAAAAATAAAACTTAAAAATTAAAACTGAAAATTATCAGGTCAGTCGATGCGCCGTATCTTATTGAAGAAGATACGCCGTATCGAGCCTGGAATAAATACGGATCAGAATAAAGATGCGCCGCATCCTTAACCAGGGATGCGCCGCATTAAAAATAAACTGATAAATAGTTTTAAAGTCGAAAATAAAAATGCAGAAAAATAAAATAAGATATGACCATTGCAGGAGATGCGTCGCATCTCAGAATTGAGATGCGCCGTATCCTCATGCGGCCTGGACTGACTCGACACAGAAAACAGAATAATAAAAGATAAATCTCCGGGTTGTCTCCCGGTAAGCACTTGTCTTTATTCCAGAGTCTTCAAGTTAGACTCACGTTCAGCTCTTCATTCCAATACTTCAGGTTCAAACTCCACCACCTCGTTCTCATTATCCTCAATTTTATTATCAAAGTATTTTTTCACACGTTGCCCGTTAACTTTGAATATATAACCATTTTTATCGCATATTTCAATAGTTCCATATGGATACACTTTCTTGACAACGAACGGTCCCTTCCATCTTGATTTAAGTTTACCAGGATACATCTTTAACCTTGAATTAAATAGTAGCACTTTCTCTCCAATAGTAAACGTTTTATCCCCACGTAACCTCGAGTCATGCCATCTTTTAGTTCTTTCTTTGTAGTTCTTAGTATTTTTGTAGGCCTCATCTCTTAGTTCATAGAGTTCATTAAGTTCCATGAAACGGTTCTTCGTTGCAGCTTCCATATCCATATTACAGTTCGTCAAAGCCCAATATGCACTTTGTTCAACTTCGACCGGTAGGTGGCATGCTTTTCCGTATACAAGACGAAATGGAGTGCATCCCGTTGGTATCTTATAGGCTGTACGGAATGCCCATAAAGCATCATTTAGTTTGTCAGACCACCCTTTAGGATTATATCCAGTTGTTTTTTCAAGAATTCTTTTTATAGCTCTATTGGTTACTTCAGTTTGACCATTTGATTGAGGATGGTATGCGGTGGAAACCCTATGATATACTCCATATTTTTGCAAGGCTCTTCCCAGATGGTGATTACAAAAGTGTGTTCCCCTATCACTAATCAATGCTTTAGGAATTCCAAACCTAGAGAACAAACTTTGCAAAAATTTAAGTACTACCTTGCTGTCGTTTGTTGGAGATGCTTGCGCTTCGACCCATTTTGATACGTAATCAACAGCAACTAAAATATATTTATTACCTTTAGATTCAGGAAACGGTCCCATGAAGTCTAATCCCCATATGTCGAAAACTTCACATACATGGATATAGTTTTGCGGCATTTCGTTTCTTGATGTAATATTTCCGGATCGTTGACACGCATCACATCCTTTTATATAATCTTTCGCATCCTCCAACATAGTGGGCCAATAAAATCCCGCATCCAGGATCTTTCTTCTTGTGATGATTGGACCGTGATGTCCCCCTGTTGGCCCTGAATGGCAATGTGCCAATATTGATGCGATGTCATCACCGTCTACGCATCTTCGTATAATATTGTCAGGACATAATTTAAAGGCATAAGGTTCATCCCAAATATACTCGTTAGCGCGAGTTATAAACCTTCTTTTCTCGTCGGATGTTAGCCCTTTTGGAATTTCATTTGCAACAATAAAGTTTATAAAGTCGGCATACCATGGTCCATTATTATTGCTCTTAATTCCTACCATCATAAGGTGTTCATCAGGAAAGTCATCAGCTATTTCCCTCTCGTCAAGCACCTCCATATCAGGGTTTTCAAGTCTAGATAAGTGGTCAGCAGCTAGATTCTCGGCACCCTTTTTATCTTTAATTTCAATATCGAATCCTTGGAGCAATAAAACCCACCTAATAAGCCTTGGCTTGGCATCCTGTTTATTGAACAAATACTTCAAAGCAGAATGGTCAGTGTAAACCATAGTTTTTGACAATATAAGATATGATCTAAATTTATCGAATGCAAAAACTACTGCTAAAAGTTCTTTTTCCGTGGTGGTGTAGTGTTCTTGGGCATTATTCAATGTTTTGCTAGCGTAATAAATTGGTTTAAATTTCTTATCTATCTTTTGGCCAAGTACGGCTCCAACAGCATAATCACTAGCATCATACATTAGTTCAAAAGGCAGATTCCAATCAGGCGAAATTATAATGGGTGCAGAAGTTAGTTTTTCTTTAAGTATATTAAATGCCTTTTTGCAATCTTCAGAAAAATCAAACTTTGCATCCTTTAGCAACAATTGGGTCATAGGCCTAGATATTTTTGAAAAATCCTTTATGAATCTACGATAAAATCCAGCGTGCCCTAGAAAACTTCTCACGCCTTTTACGTTAGTGGGGTAAGGTAGTTTAGCAATTACATCAATTTTAGCTTTATCGACTTCTATACCTTTCCCAGAAATCTTATGTCCTAACACAATTCCCTCTCTAACCATAAAGTGACATTTTTCCCAATTAAGAACAAGGTTAGTTTCTTCACACCTAGCAAGCATTTTATCAAGTTTAAAGAGACAATCACTAAATGAGTTACCGAACACCGAGAAGTCGTCCATGAAGACTTCCATAAAATCTTCTACCATATCATGGAAGATAGCCGTCATACAACGTTGGAAAGTAGCAGGGGCGTTGCATAGTCCGAACGGCATTCTCCTATAGGCGAAGGTTCCATAAGGGCAGGTGAAAGTCGTCTTCTCTTGATCCTCGGGGGCAATGGGTATTTGGAAGAAACCTGAAAAACCATCCAAAAAACAATAATAATCATATCCTGATAGTCTTTCTAACATTTGATCAATAAATGGAAGAGGGAAGTGATCTTTTCGCGTAGCATCATTGAGTTTGCGGTAGTCGATGCAAACTCTCCATCCGGTAACAGTTCTTGAAGGGATTAGCTCATTGTCGTCATTGAGTACTACCGTCATTCCTCCTTTTTTTGGTACAACGTGGATAGGACTGACCCATGAGCTGTCGGAAATTGGGTAGATAAGTCCGGAGTCAAGTAACTTTACGATTTCATTTTTCACCACATCTTGGACTTTTGGATTCAAACGCCTTTGAGGTTGGATAGTTGGTTTGAATTCATCCTCCATAAGGATTTTATGTGTACAAAATGACGGGCTAATTCCCTTAATATCAGACATACTCCACGCTAATGCTCCTTTTCGTTTATATAGTACCTGCAAAAGAGACTCTTTTTCTTTTGGCGTTAAGTCAGATGCAATAATAACGGGTGAATTAGTATTTCCGTTTAAATAAGCATATTCCAAAGTAGAAGGAAGATCCTTAAGCACAGGTTTAACATTATCAATTTCAGTAGCATTAGCGGAATAAACCTGTTCTTTAATTATATCGCTGCTGTCATCAGATAGATGCGCCGCATCGAGGTTTTCGATGCGCCGCATCGCGTTACATACAGCAGAGTCAGCAGCAAAATTATAATCAACAGTATTCTCATCTACTTGATCTTCTATAGCAATTGCGTTTTCTAAATTTTTAAGCAGAAAAGAATCAAGCAAATTATTCTTTAACAATTTCTGAGTAAATTGATTAATCGTATCATCAGAAACATCGATGTTATAACATTCATCGTCATCGGATTCATCTTTACTCATAGATTGTTCCATGTTAAACTCAACCTCATCTTTCCCTATGGTAAAAGTTATCTTTTTATTAAAAACATCAATTATGGCCCTAGCAGTGGCTAAAAATGGTCGTCCTAATATTATAGGAGTTCTAGAATTTTCAGGCATATCAAGGATAACGAAGTCGATAGGTAATTCAAACTTATCAACTTTTATTAATATATTTTCCGCTATTCCTAATGGGTATTGTATGGACCTATCAGCTAGTTCTAAGCACATCCTAGTAGGTTTTGGTTCACCAAGACCTAATTTATCATACATAGAAGAGGGCATAAGACTTATACTAGCTCCTAGGTCGGCTAAGGCATTTTCAATATGCAAATTTTTAATTTGACAAGGAATAGTGAAACTCCCTGGATCTTTTTCTTTAGATGGAAGTTTGTTGAGCAATGCCGCTGAACTCCTTTTCCCCATTGTTATGGTGCAAGCCTCTTCAAGTTTAGACTTGTTTGTAAGCAAGCCTTTCAGATATTTAGCATATTTCGGCATTTGCACTAGGGCTTCCATAAATGGTATGCTTAGCTGCAGCTGCTTGAGATTCTCCAGGAATTTCTTTTGATAGGCATCTTCTTTCTCTTTCCTTACCCTATGTGGGAAGGGTGGTGTTGATCGTTTAGGTTCAACAGAAGGTTCTCTTCTAATTACAGTTTCTGGATCAGTCTCTTTTGGTTGCTCTTGCTCAGGTGGTAAAGATTCAGGGGAAATTTTGTTTGTACTGTCATCCTCGGGTGTTTCTCCGATTTGAAAGGTTGACTTTCCGCCTCTAGTTGTAATTCCTTTCAGATCGTGCCTTACCAAAAGAACCTTGTTAAGAACTGTTGACAATTGGTGCACTTCAATTGCCAAACCATTGATCATATTGTTTTGTTCCTTTAGTAACAGCTCATGACTGCCTTTGAATTCATTGATAAAGTTCCTTGCTTCATGATGTTCTTGTTCATTGGCTTGAGCGATTAGTAGTGCAAATTCCTCCATAGTATGGTTTCTTTGGGGTCTTCCGAACTAGTTTGGGAAAATATCGAACATTGTTCCTGAAAATTAAGAACAAGAAGATTTCAAAGTAAAAGTTTCCTAGTATAAGGGTAAGTCAGAATATTTTCCGTTCGGAAATTAGAAAAGAATAAAAGTTGCTGATATCTGCAGACGATGCGCCGTATCCAAAGAGTTGGATACGCCGTATCTTAATACGTTAAAATTTAATCAGACTTTATTCAGAAAATAGATACGCCGCTTTAGAATTTAAGAATGCGCCGTATCGAATTAATTAATCAAAAATCAACTTATCTAATTAAAATTAAATGTGTCGTATTAACGAAAGTTAATGCGCCGTATTTTCGTTACGTTTAAAAGTAAAAGACTTTTGATTCAGTAAGATGCGCCGTATCGACAGAGATCGATACGCCGTATTTGTTTAATAATTCACAAACTGTTTTTAATTAAAATAATAGATACGCCGTATTTGCGAAAGCAGATGCGTCGTATGGCGTTAACGTTAAAAAAAAAATTTTTATCGAAAAACAGATACGCCGTATCTGCTAAAGCAGATGCGTCGTATTACTTTATCGCTTAGAAAAATTTTCTTATTAAAAACAGATACGCCGTATCTTGGGGAAAAGATGCGTCGTATCGAATTAATTAAACGCGTTGTATTTTAAAAAAAATTAAACGCAATACGCCGTATCTGAGAGATCAGATGCGCCGTGTCGTTTGATTTAGCACAGTACAACGATAGCAGAACAGAAAAAACACGAAAAATAAAAACAAAAAATTAAACACACAAACAAAAACAAAAATAAACACACAAAAATAAAAAGAAAACAATTAACACACAATACAACAATTATGCAAAATAGTACAATGATGCAATTAATCTAATAAAAAGAAAAACAAATCAAGATACGCCACGAGTATTTTAATTAGGTTTTTCTTTTAAAATACTAATTAAAATAACAGATAATAACAATTCACTCCCCGGCAACGGCGCCAAAAACTTGATGCGCGTGATGTGTCGTTGCGGTTTAGCAGTTTTAATGCCTACTCAAGTTTTAAATTTATATTTAGCCGACTTATCAATAACACACACACTTAACGAGCAGTGTACCCGGTCAGTATGAAGATAATGGTAAGTAGAGTGTCGATCACTAAGAGTGGAACGTATTATCTCGTTATTCTAATCAGTATTTTAATATCCTAACGCAAGGGGGTTTCAGCCTGAGAGACTGGCACGGTTTGTTTGCAATTAAATAATAAAATAAACCAATAGGCACGAATCAGCAAGTAGCACACACGTACACAGATAAATACTTGAGACAATAAGAGGGCTGTCCTTATGATTAAGTAGATTGTCACTTGTTTTATTGATAGCTTTATATGAAGTGTATGTAGTTAACCCTTTCTCGTTGGTCCTATTCTTATCGGCGAGTAAACCCTTAATGATTACTTATGTCTAAAAGTTATTCCTAAGTGATCAATTTAGAAACAACCGTGGGAGCCACATTATGTCCCGCAGTCAAATGCCCGCAAGCCACTAATAAACACAGAGGTTATCAATGCACTAATAAGTAGTAACCAAAGACATCAACATATAAACTTTAATTGATGGGAAAGCAAGTATTAAAGGGAGTGCAATCTTTCGTTGTCACATTACACAAGCCACCAATCCTGATGAATTAAAGTTTGCTAACACAATAAAACAAAACTACTTAATGAATTAAACACATGCAGCACCTTCTTACAGCTCTTGTATCTTTGATTTGGATGTGTCTTGTGCTGCCTCCTTGACTGAATTCGTCCTTTGTTCCTCCTGTTTGGTCTTCGGTTTAGGTTTTTTCGAAACTCTTAATTCGTCAGGTCTACGGGTATTTATAGTTTCTGTCTGAGGGAAGATGCGGCGCATCTACTAAGTAGATGCGGCGTATGTACTTAACTTCGCGTGGGGTCCAAGATTATAATATTCAGGAATATTCGTACACCGCCAGAAGATGCGGCGTAACTCCATGATTAGATGCGGCGCATGTCCTCTTGTATCTTGGATCGTATCTGGTGATATTTGATAGAGATGCGGCGCATGTCGAGAGTGAGATGCGGCGCATCTGGAGCAGAATTGACTTGATCTTGTCCATGTCAGTAGATCTTCAACTTTATGCACGTTTTGCTCCATTATTAGTCCAAAATCACTAAGTTTCACCAAATGCTTGTTTTTACCTGAGAATTACAAAAGTAAACGATTAAGTATCAATCCTCATACATAATATAGTAAAACAAGTCAAATTAATAGGATAAATGATAGTAATAAAATGTACTTATTTGAGTTCATCAGTAACAAACAAAAGGAAAGGCTCAACAGGTTTTCTAATGTATCTTACTCTAATAATGAGAGTAACAAATGGGTTTATACGGGGTTAACTAACCAGTGTAGTTAGTTAATATAAACATAAACATGTAAACGACATGGGCTATTTGGGTGAATCCTAATAATTTGCCTTCTAAACTAGTCAACATCGATTACACCAAGTTTCCTTAATGCAATGCTCATTATTGTGGTCTCGACGCGATATACCAAGCCAAGTTCTAAAGTCTACTAAAAGCCACCGACACACTCATATTTACGTGGAATTTATGTAAAATGGAGAAACGGAATTGGCTGAAATCCTCACAATATGATAATAAGGGTTATGTGTGCGGGTTAAGCGACTAGTGATCTACGAAAAAAATGCCAAATTTTTTAAAAATTAAGCATAAATTAAGCATTTTTCGTAAAACTAGGGACAAGTAGAATTCGAATTCTATTCCCCTCCCCACACTTAATATGTACAATGCCTTCATTGTACAAATATCAAATAAAATACGGGAAAAATAGAATTAGAAACGGAATACTCTCCTGATATTACTTGATATGGAATGTGTGCTCGGTATGTATCCGTTACATGTTGCTCCAAGAGGTTGAATGTTGGCTAAATTATCCTTAAACAACCTGTATAGATTTCCAACTGCAAAACATAGCTCAAACAACAAATGCGTAAAACGGATAAAACATTATATTATAACCAATCTATCATCTAGAGCACAACATTCAAATATATATATATTTATTATTATTATTATTATTATTATTATTATTATTATTATATATATATATATATATATATATATATATATATATATATATATATATATATATATATATATATATATATATATATATATCTATAGTGAGACTTTCTTGCGAGAACTGAAAGAACCACAAAAAATATACATGCACGCCTTCAATAATTGTATTTTTGCACATATGTTCTTAAAACAACATATATGTTTTTAAAAAAACATGGTTGTTCTAAAGAATTTGATAAGAAATTGGAAATACAAAATTTTTCTTTGAAGGTGTGCATGTATGTTCTTATAAGGCTTGCAATGACAATATTGCGGTCGTGTGTAAGGTTTTTGTGAAAGAAGATGATGAGTTCATGATGATATTGAAGAACATAGGTGGATACTTACGATTATTGATGATTTGCATGTATTTTTATTTTATTTTAAAAGGCGTGCATGTATGTTTTTGGTGCATGTATATATATATATATATATATATTGTATTTTTTTTATAAAGCAAACAAAGACAAATTAAAATTCAAACAAAAACTGTAATAAAAACTAAAAATAAAATAAATGCAGATAAATCAACTTAAAATTCAAAATGCAAAATATACAAAATTGCTTTGTTTATAAATGAGTCGTCAGCTCGACTCCACCCCGCATTTAGTTGTTCTTGGGGTGTAGGTCGAGGATTTCCTCGCCATCCTTGTCTAACGGGCTCTCCAAATAATGCTTTACTCGATGCCCGTTAACCTTGAAGCTTCCCTGTAAAGCTACGATCTAACCTTTATCACATACTAAACTATACTATTATGCTTATTCGATGCAACTACTCAAGACAAAAGAGAAAAATAGATGAGAAGAGTGATGTGGATCGTATGTAAATATTACCAAGTATCTATTAGCTTGTAAAGAAAGAAAATAAATACAAAGAACTTAGAGAACAAACACACACTCTCACCTATACACTACTTGAGGCACACATGATTATGTGGTGAGAGTGTGTATATATAGCCAAGAGGGTGATGCCCTAAGGCTTTATCTTGGGCTTTGTGTTGGACTTGGACTTTTAAACATTACATGGACTTATCTAATACACACTAGCTTAGTCTAACACAAAGCTTTCTTAAACTATTCTATTACATACAAATGACACAACACAAAGCTATATTAAACAAATGACCATCAATTTAAATTAAATGCTAACATTCCCCCACTCGGATCCTCCAACTCCACAGCACCATGTGGAAAGACATGTTTGATTTTAAACGGTCCACTCCAACGTGACCTAAGCTTTCCCGTGAATAACTTCAATCGTGAATTGAACAAAAGAACATGATCTCCTTGCTTAAACTCCTTATTAAGCTTAATGTGTTGATCGTGCCATTGTTTTGTTCTTTCCTTGTAGATCATCGAATTTTCATAGGCCTGATTGCGAAATTCATTTAACTCATGAATTTGTTTGAATCGATGATCGCCCGCAAGAAATAGATCCATATTGCATGATTTAATTGCCCAATAAGCTTTATGTTCAAGTTCCACGGGCAAATGACATGTTTTACCGTATACTAGCCGAAAGGGAGTGGTACCTATGGGCGTCTTATAGGCGGTTCGAAATGCCCATAGTGCATCATCTAATTTCTCGGACCACTCTTTCCTATTGTTTCCAACGGTTTTCTCCAAGATCCTTTTAATTCCTCGATTTGTCACTTCCATTTGCCTACTCGTTTGTGGGTGATAAGGTGTTGCAAATCTATGGGTCACCCAATAGCGTTGCAATGCCTTTTCTAATTGGCTATTGCAGAAGTGTGTTCCCCTATCACTAATTAAGGCCTTTGGGGAACCAAATCGAGAGAACAACCATTTCAAAAACTTAACAACAACCCTATCATCATTAGTTGGTAGAGCTTGTGCCTCTACCCATTTCGAGACGTAGTCTACCGCCACTAGGATATATTTGTTACAATGAGAATTGGGAAATGGTCCCATGAAGTCAATACCCCACACGTCAAATATTTCACATACTTGAATAATGGATTGGGGCATCTCATCTCGCCTTGAGATATTTCCAGCCCTTTGACACGCATCACAAGATTTTACGAAATTGTGCGCGTCTTTGAATATGGTGGGCCAATAGAAACCTGCTTCAAAAACTTTTCTCGCAGTGTTAGCTGCAGCATTGTGTCCTCCAGTTGGTCCACTATGACAATGCTTCAAAATTTGCATAGCTTCCTGATGTGCGTGTGCTTGTTGTGCTCTAATTTATACCCACGGTATGTCGTTGTGGTTTTAGCAGTATTCAAGGTTTAAATTTATATTTAGCCGACTTATCAATATAACACACACTTTAACGAGCAGTGTACCCGGTCAGTATGAATATAATGGTAAGTAGAATGTCGATCACTAAGAGTGGAACGTATTATCTAGTTATTCTAATCAGTATTTTAATATCTTAAGTTAGCTATACAACCTAATCTAACGCAAGGGGGTTTCAGCCTGAGAGACTGGCACGGTTTGGTTATGATTAAATATAAACTAAACTAATAAGCACGAATCAGCAATTAGCACACACGTACACAGATAAATACTTGAGACAATAAGAAGACCTGTCCTGATAGTTAAGTAGCTTGTCACTTGTTTTATTGCTAGTTTTATATGAAGTGTATGTAATTAATCCTTTCTCGTTGGCTCTAATCTTATCGGCGAGTAAACCCTTAATGATTACTTATGTCTATCCTATTTACCTTTCTTCCTACTTTTCTACAGACGATAGAATGCATAGGCGATAAAATAAATAGGCGAGGACAGAGGCATGGCGACCCGATCAATGCTCAGCTAGACACAGAGGTTATCAATGCACTAATAAAAGTCACCAAAGACATCAACATATAAACTTTAATTAATGGGAAAGCAATTTTAAGGGGAGTTGAAGTGCATGATTAAATCAATGACACAAGCCCATCAATCCTGATGAATTAAAGTGTACTAATACAATAAAACAAAACTACTTAATGAATTGAATACATGCAGGACCTTCTTACAGCTCTTGTATCTTCGTTCAAGGTGTGTCTTGTGCTGCTACTTCGTCTGAATTCGGCCTAGGGTTTCTTCTGTCTTCGGTCTTGTTGTGTTGCACGAACCAAAGGTCTCTGAAATTCTTCTGACTTTGGGGTATTTATAGTTTCTGTCTGAGGGTTAGATGCGGCGCATCGAATAAGTAGATGCGGCGCATTGACTTAACTTCGCGTGGGGTCCAAGATTAATATATTCAGGAATATTCGTACACCGCCAGAAGATGCGACGTAACTCCGTTCTTGTATGCGGCGCATGTCCTTTGTCGTCTTGGATTATAACTTGTGAAATATTGATAGTGATGCGCCGTATATAATAAGTAGGATGCGGCGTATCTGGAGCAGAATGGTCTTGATCTTGTACATTTCAGTAAACTCTTAACTTCTTGCTTGTTTTGCTCCATAATTAGTCCAAAATCGCCAAGTTTCACATAATACTTGTTTTTACCTGAGAATTACAAAAGTAAACATTAACGTATCAATTCTTACAGATAATATAATAAAACAAGTCAAATAAATAGGATAAATGATGGTAATAAAATGTACTTATTTGAGTTCATCACTTCCTTTCCATGCACACACCTCCTGATAACTTGGTCTGCTCCAACTCGAAAAAGATAGGGATCTTCCCAAAGGTAATACTTAATATCAGCAAAGAATTTCTTCTTTTGTTGATAAGACATTCCCTTTAGAAGGGTCCCCCCAGCAAGATAGTTTGCGATATCGGCAAACCATGGGTACTCATCATTTCCATCAACATACATTAAAGACTCTTCGGGGAATCTATCATTAAAATTAGATTCGTTAAGCTTTTCTGCATGTGGGTTCTCCAACCTAGATAAATGGTCCGCTGCTACGTTCTCAGCACCACTCTTGTCTTTGATTTCAATATCAAATTCTTGTAGCAGAAGTATCCAACGGATCAATTTGGGTTTAGCATCTTGTTTGTTGAACAAGTACCTAAGGGCAGCATGATCGGTGAACACGATGGTCTTAGACAAAACCAAATAGGACCGGAATTTATCAAATGAAAATACGACAGCTAGCAACTCCTTTTCAGTTGTGGTATAATTTTGTTGAGCTTCATTTAGAGTTTTGCTAGCGTAGTATATTGGTTGGAACTTCTTCTCTCTTCGTTGGCCTAAGACGGCTCCAACCGGATAGTCACTTGCATTACACATCAACTCGAATAGAAGGTTCCAGTTAGGAGCCACCATAATGGGTGCGTTAACAAGCTTCTCTTTCAACAAGTTGAATGCTTGTATACATTCAGAACAGAAAACAAATGGGGCATCTTTCTCTAATAGTTTAGTCATTGGACGAGAAATTTATAGAAGTCTTTAATGAAACGCCTATAGAAACTGGCGTGTCCTAAAAAACTTCAAACAGATTTGACCGATGTTGGTGGAGGTAATCTAGCAATGGTGTCAATCTTCGCCTTATCAACCTCTATTCCCTTCTTAGAGATTTTATGGCCCAATACAATGCCCTCCTTCACCATCAAGTGGCATTTCTCCCAATTTAAGACCAAATTAGACTACTTACATCTAGCTAACATTTTGTTCAAATTAGAAAGAAAATGGTAAAAGGAGTTACCAAAAATAGAGAAGTCGTCCATAAATACTTCCTTGTAGTCCCCTACCATGTCATGAAAAATAGCTAGCATACATCGCTGAAAAGTTCCTGGAGCATTGCACAATCCAAATGGCATTCTCCTATATGCAAATGTACCATAAGGACAGGTGAATGTCGTTTTCTCTTGATCCTCAGGTGCTACAGGAATTTGAAAATAACCTGAAAAACCATCAAGAAAGCAGTAGAACATGTTCCTAGATAATCGTTCAATCATTTGATCAATGAAAGGTAGAGGGAAATGATCCTTTCTTGTGGCACCATTTAATCGCATGTAATCGATACAGACTCTCCAACCAGTCACCATTCTTGTTGGAATCAACTCATTCTTTTCATTGGTGACAACAGTCATACCCCCTTCTTGGGGACCACGTGCACGGGACTTACCCACAGACTATCAGAGATTGGGTAAATCATCCCCGCATCTAGAATCTTAATCACTTCCTTTTTCACCACATCTTGAACCTTTGGATTGATTCTTCGTTGTGGTTGCACCACTGATTTGTACTCATCTACCAGAAGGATTTTGTGGGTGCAGTAGGAAGGATCTATACCTTTTATATCAGATATTTTCCATGCAATAGCTTTTTTGTTTGCCTTAAATACTTCAATAAGCTTTTCTTTCTCATTTCCTGTTAAATCAGATGATATAATAACAGGTAGCTTTGATTCGCTTTTGAGAAAAGCATATTCCAAATGTGGCGAAAGGTCTTTGAGCTCAAGATCAGAAGGCTCTTCAAGTGACGTCTTCAGTTTTAATCTCCTCTGTCAGTTTTAATCTCCTCCTCCTTGTTTGACCTTGATGATGGATCATTCTCTAACAAGTATGTTAGTTCTTCAAGAACCTCTTCATTACTCATGTTCATATCCTCTCCTCAAATAAAATTGGTGTCAAACAAGTCTTCCTCAAATATTTCTTGAATATTTTCTTCAACAAGAGGTTCAATAGTATCTATGTAATAAAGAGTGTCGTCTTGCTTTGGAAAATATTTCATGGATTTGTCAATATGAAAGATCACCTCTTGATCATCTACCCGTAGAGTCATTTTCTTCTCATAGACATCTACTAAACAACGAGAGGTGGACAAGAAAGGTCGACCTAGGGTGAGAGGAACTTTGCTATCCTCATCCATGTCTAATATGACGAAATCTACCGGAAACACAATTCAATCAACCTTAACCAACATGTTCTCCATGATTCCTCGTGGATATTTAATCGACCTATCAGCGAGTTGAATGGTCATACGTGTCGGTTTTGGTTCACCTAGACCAAGCTTGGCATACATTGAGTAAGGCATCAAATTGATGCTAGCTCCTAAGTCTGCCAAAGCATTATTCACACTTAAATTTCCGATTAGGCATGGAATGGTGAAACTTCCAGGATCAGACATATTCTTCGGTAATTTGCCATCCAAAATGGCAGAACATTCTTCACTCATTACGACAGTAGACAAGTCCTCTAACTTCTTTCTGTTAGTTAGGAGGTCCTTCAAGAATTTCGCATATTTTGGCATTTGCGAAAGGGCCTCAACAAATGGCAAGTTGACATGCAATTGCTTGAATAAGTCAAGAAACTTACCATACTGTTCTGCCTCCTTTTCTTTCTTGTACCTTCGAGGATATGGGAGTTTTGGTTCATACGGTTTAAGAGGAGGTTTGACATGTGTTGTGCTCGGAGAGCTTTGGGGTTGCACCTTGTCATTTACCTCTCCGTTTACTGGTTTGACAACATTTTTGTTAGATGGGAAAGGAGGATCAGTAGTTTGCTTACCACTTCTAGTAGTAACAGCATTCACATGTGCATTCGGATTAGTTTTCGTGTTACTTGGTAAGCTTCCTGGTTGCCTTTGAGACAACATCTTTGACATTTGACTCATTTGGGTTTTCAATTCTTGAATTGAGGCTTGTTGTTCTTTCATGATAGCATTTTGTCCAACGACGTATTGAGTCATCAATTCCTCAAAATTGGACTTCTTTTCGTTGTGTTGTTGTTGAGGTTGTTGGAATGGTGTGCGGTTGGTCTGGTAGAATCCCGGAGGACCTTGCTTGTATGACAAGGTGTTACCGTGCGACCCACCAGCTTGAAAATTTCCTTGTCTTTGGTTTACCCAACAAGCATCCTCAGACAAGCTCATTGGTTTGTCATCACAATCCTTTGTCAAATGAGGACCACCACAACACTCACATCCTACTTGCATAGCGGCGACGGTAGCATTTAGCTTATCAAACTTCTTATTAAACATAGCCATCTGATTAGTTAAAGCGGCTATCTCGCTCACTCCATCAGCTTCAACAGCCTTAACTGTAGCTTTTCTGCTCACTCTATCTGGTGGTGCATACCACTCATGAGTATGTAACGCGATGTCTTCAATCAATTCATAAGCGTGATTGGGGGTCTTATGCATGATTGTCCCTCCAGCTGAGTTGTCAATCATGTTTTGTGTAGGTCTATCGATACCTTTATAGAAAGTTTGCACGATCTTGTGTTTACTGAGACCATGCTGAGGACATTGACGAAGATACTTCTTCAGTCATTCCCAAGCCTCATAAAGAGTTTTACTCGGCATTTGAACAAAATTAGTGATTTCACTAAGAAGCTTTTCGGATAAAGCGGGTGGAAAGAATCGGGCTAATAATTTCTCTTGCATTTGGTCCCAAGTGGCGATGGAACCTGGTGCAATCGACTTGAGCCATTCTTTAGCAGTGCCCGTGAGAGTGAATGGGAATACGCGAAGCATAATTGTGTCTCCATCTACATCTTTGATTTTGAAAAGCTCGCAAATTCCTAAGAATGTGTCAATGTGATCGTTCACGTCTTCTCCTAACGCGCCACTGAATTGGCAATGATTAAGGATCATGTGCATGAATTGACCCTTAATTTCGAAGTTGTCAACCTTGAATTCGGGACGAGCGATTGCGGAACTCGCCCCCGTTCGAATAGTTTTGGCCAGTTCAGCCATCGTGCGGGTATCGTCTCCCATCTCTTTCTCCTCTTCTTTTTGAAATTCGGTATCTAAGTCGGACTCGAATTCAGAATCCTTTTAAGAGGTTCCAACAGAATCAACTACTTGCTCCTTCTTACGAAGTTTGCGAAATGCTCGCTCGGGATTGGAAAGTGGTGATACGATTTCAGACGAATCTTTTCTGGTCATCCACTGCACAAATGTGCAAGAATGACGAGAAACAAAGAGAAATGAAAAAGAACGTTACGCGGAAAACACTTAAAATGAAGGAAGAAAATAAAAAGAACTTTCAAAGGAATAAATTCCAAAGAAAGGATCGATTAACTAACAACTTAATCTATAACTCAAAATGAATACACCGTCCCCGGCAGCGGCACCAAAAACTTGATGTTGTATTTTTCGAGTTATATAATTTATATCTAGATTTTACCAGAATGTTAAACTAATACACACGTAGGCAAGTGCACCTGTCGTATGCTAGTATAGCAACGGTAAGAACCGAGAGTCGTATCCCAAGACGGTATGATTATTCGAATTATAGATCTTGAATGCTAGTTAAACGAATTAACAATTAAAACTAAAATGGGGGGATGCTTATAAGATAAAGTATAAGCTACTTGAAAAGAGATTTAAAACAAAATAACAAATAAAAGCGACAAAAGTTGAGTTGTAAACAATTGATGGAAAATGTATTCACTTAGATTCGATTCCCCCTAGACTTTGGATAACAATTTGATTAAATAAAAGATAAGATCATATTATATGGTGATTTCTAATGTAGAAAAGACTCCTCCGTCGACTTGTCTAAACCTACAACTATTGGAAAGTTAATCTGAATGTCTTCGCGACAACCACCTCAAGTTATGCATTAAGCCTATTCAACTGATTAATGAGATTTAATGGGATATGTTTAATGGTTAAAAAACATATAATGATAACAATAGTTGTCACTACTTGCAATCATGCACAAATATTCAATTTAGATCAATTAACGTTTCAAACCCTATTACTGATCAAGCCTTAATCATTTAATTGCTCAAATGATCAAGAATAAATATCATACACATACGGATTGTCATCATAATACGCATACAATACTCGCGATAAGAAACAATAAAAATCATAATCAAACTCATATGGTTCTTTATTAAACTCAATAATCATCCATATAACCAATAATCAAGTCACTAAAAAAAATGTTATCCATCATCTAGGGTTCATCTACTCTAAGCAAATACTATGGAATTTAGCCAAGCATAATAAAAAGAACAAACATAACAAGAATTAAATGAAGGTTCAACATGATATTTAAACAATAAAAGTTCAAACCGAATAAAACTTGTGATCCCGTGTTTGCGTCTGATTAAATGCCACCAAAGTTGTAAATAGAACCTTCATCGTTTCGTTCATTTTCTGTGCGTCGAACAACAGCAGCCAACAAAAAGTAAAAACACTCTTTTCTTTCTTTATTCGCTTCCTGTGTCCGTCTTTTTTTTAATAATATCCGTCCCATATATAAGGGATATCAAACCCTTTCTTTTTTATTCCTCTTCACGTCAAGACCAAGTGGCCCAAGAAGCCAAACTTCATTAGTTATCAAAATGAGCCCAAGTGTTAAATATTTGAGTACCAATTTATTACATGTCCAACTAAAAAATAATCACGAGCTACGGTTTTCACCAAATAAATGCATGAGCCAACTATAGAATTTCGTTCACTTTATATTTTTAATATATAGAATTCTTTTTCTTCTTTTCGTGGCCTTTTGAATCAGCTAAAACGGACATCGGACAAAAGAGTTATGATCAAAATAATGCAACAACGTTCAAAGCTTCACTTTTCTTTACTTTACTTCAATTCATGCCAATTTCCGTGTCTTTTCATCAATTGCTCAATTTTTACCTACGATGCGAAATAATAAACAATTAAGTATCATTTCTTATTTAAAACAAAATAAAAGAACAATAATTGTGAGATAAATGATGCATCAGAACACTACCTATTTGATCACATCATATAACGAGTGTTAGCGAAGACCGTTACAGTGAAGGACTAACGACGGATAACGTTTGTCACTTAAGGATGGACGACGCATTTTTTTGGTCAAAGGATGATAGGCTGCGGTCAACACAAACCATAAGGACGAACTGTGTAATTTACTCTTTATAAAAAAACTAATAGTCTCATAAGTACTGCTCCGTCTCAAATTAATAGTATTTTTAGATGTACCAATTTAATTGTTCACTAGATAATTACTAAAATAGACCGGGCAACCAAGTGGTTGGCGGTTTTTAAAATGAAATCAATTGTTGAGATTAAAAGCATTTTAATATTTCACATATTTTTTATAATTTAAATATCTCTTAAACCGTTAATCGTTAAGCGAAAATAATTACACCTTCGCGACGAGCATTTAATTATCTTTCTATAGACGGGCACTTTGATATACTTTCGACAAAAAAAAAATCTTTTTTTTTTCACCTTTTTTTTCTCGTTTTTTCGTCTTTTTTCATTATTGAAATTTGCATGAAAAATCACATGTGATATTATTGTTAAATCACATATGATATGTAATATCAAATGTGATATTAGTATTAAATCACATATGATATATAATATCACATGTGATATTAGTGATAAATCACATATGATTTTTTCATGCAAATTTCAGTAACGAGAAAAAACGTGAAAAATACGAAAAAAAATAATAATTTTGTCGGAAGTATATCGAAGTGCCTATCTATAGAAAGATAATTAAATGCTCGTCGTAACGTTATATTTTTTTCGCTTAACGATTAACGATTTGAAAGATATTAATATTTGGAAAAAAAAAATGATGAATGTGAGTTTTTTAATTGTTGAGATTAATCTTATCCATTAGATCAAATAAAGATGAAAGATGGAAATTAATCATTTGATACGTAAAAAAAAGTTTGGTCCTCAAATGTTATTTTTTCTTTTAGCAAAGTTCTCAAATGATCTTAAATCATTATTTTGAGACGAAAAAAGTATATAAATTTAGAAAATAATGTGGTTTTTTCAACTCGCGACAATTTGGATAGAAGGCATCTTACAATATCACTAAGTAACAAACTTGTTGGTACAAAGAATATCACTAAGTAACAAACTTGAAAACTAAGTTACAAACTTGTTGGTACAAAGAATATCACTAAGTAACAAACTTGAAATGGTTTCTTTCAGGAACAAGATGCATACTAAGGGATAAATCCTCATCATTCATCTAATTTGATCTAATGGTGGGAATTAACCTAAGATTTAATATTTCAATCTAAGTCCATGTCTTTTTCTTTTCTTTTTGTCTTTCTTATTAATTCATTTTTTTTTTTTTTACAAAAATTCACGTTTTTTTTCCCTTTCTTACATTTTCATACGTTTTCGTCTGTTTTATTCTGTTTTCAAACGTTTTTTTTCCCTTTCTTACATTTTCATACGTTTTCGTCTGTTTTCAAACGTTTTTGTCCGTTTTTTAAGTTTTCGTCAGTTTTTAGATGTTTTCATCTGTTGCAGACGTTTTCGTCCATTTTTATACGCATTCGTCCATTTTCATACGTTTTCGTCCGTTTTCATAAGTTTTCGTCTATTTTCAAACGTTTTTGTCCGTTTTCATACGTTTTCGTCCGTTTTAATACATTTTTGTCTGTTTTCAGACGTTTTCGTTTGTTTTCATACGTTTTCAGACGTTTTTGTCCGTTTTCATACGCTTTCGTCCATTTTTATACGTTTTCGTCCGTTTTTATACGTTTTCATCCGTTTTCATACGTTTACATACGTTTTCATCCGTTTCCATACGTTCTCATTTGTTTTATATATTTTTGTCCGTTTTCAGACGTTTTCGTCCGTTTTCATACGTTTTTAGCAGTTTTTGGTAATTGGGAGTTTGTGTCTAATGCCGAGAAAAAAGCGGGAAAAGTTGTTACTAGAGAGAAAAAGAGGAGAGAGCCGTTTGGAATTTTATATAGATAGTTTAGAATTTTATTATGTGTATTTCTTTGTGTGTAAAAACAAACAGAGTGTATAGAAAGCTAAAAGAATTGAGAGAATAAGGGGGATCAAAAACAGAAAGAGAGTATTTGTGTGAATAAAAATAGACAGAGTGTATTGTGAGCTAAAAGAATTGAGAGATTGGGGAGTCAAAAACAGAAAGAGAGTATTTGTGAGCAAAAACAGAAGGAGTGTTTGTGAGCCAAAAGAATTGAGAGAATAAGGGAGTTCAAAAACAGAAAGAGAGCATTGTGTGTGATAAAAACAGACAGAGTGTTTGTGAGCCAAAAAGGATTGAGAGAATTGGTGAGCATAAAAACAGAAAGAGAGTATTGAGTTTTTAAAAAACAGACAGAGTGTAAAGTGAGCCAAAAGAATTGAGAGAAAAGTGAGCCAAAAATAGAAAGAGAGTATATATGGATATTAAAGTAGCAACATGGAACATTAGAGGTCTTAGTACCTCTGATAAACAAGATGAGGTGAGGAAATTAATCACTGATGAGAAGTTGCAAGTTTATGCAATAATTGAAACCCATGTGAAATTCTCAAATGTCAATAAAATGGGTCAAGCTGTGTTTGGTAATTGGGAGTTTGTGACTAATGCTGAGAACAACAACAAGGGATGCAGAATTATGGTAGGGTGGAATCAAAATAAGGTAACAGCATGGCTAATCACAAAGACAAAACAGAGTATGTTGTTCTTATTTGAAACTGTATGCCAAAAGTCAAAGTTTTTTTGCTCCTTTGTGTATGCAAGTAACTCAGGGGGTTGAAAGAAGGAAATTATGGAAGGAATTGGGTGCTTATAAGCATATTATAAGTAGGCAACCATGGGTCATTAGTGGGGACTTCAATGTCACATTAGATCCAAAGGAACATTCAAATGGTAGCTCTAATTCATCTAATGATATGATTGAATTTAGAAGCTGTGTTGAAGAATTGGAGATTGAAGATATGTTGAGTTCTGGTTTTCATTTTACCTGGACAAAAAGTCTTAGGAATCCTAATTGCAGAACATTAAAGAAATTGGACAGGATCATGATCAATGAAGATTTCTTGGATCAATATCCTGACGCACACAGTGTATTCATGCCATACCTCATTTTAGACCACTCACCTGCAATTATGATAACTCCTAAGGGTGGAATTCAGAAGAAAAAAGCATTCAGAATGGTGAATTTTGTGACTGATAAAAAGGAATTTCTACCATTGGTGCAGTCAGAATGGAAGAAAGAAGTAGAAGGTTATCAGATGTATAAAGTTGTAAAGAAAATGAAAATGCTCAAGAACAAATTAAGTCAGTTGGGATGGAAGAATGGAAATGTCCATGAAAGAGTGAGTAGCCTTAGAAATAAGATAAAGGAAATTCAAGGGGAAGTTGATAAAAATCCTCATTGTGAAAAACTCAAAGAACAAAGTTGTAAAATTCTGCAAGAATACTGTGAAGCAGTTAAAGATGAAGAGAGTCTCCTATGGCAAAAAGCAAAAATTGACTGGTTGAAGGAAGGAGACAAAAATACTGCATTTTTTCACAAGATAATCAAGGGCAGACAACATAAGAGTAGAATTATGCAGGTGTGTGATGAAAGTGGGAGTAGGTTTGAAAATGATCAAGTTGCAGAACAATTCATCAAGCACTTTGAGAAGTTCCTGGGGACTAAGGACAACATCCTAAGATTACCTGATGAACTTGTTGAATTCAGAAGCAAGCTATCATTGAGTGAAGCTGAGGATATGATCAGGCCTGTTTTGGATGAGGAGATAAAATAAGCTATGTTTGAGATTGAAGATTCAAAAGCTCCAGGTCCATATGGCTTCACATCAAAGTTCTTTAAAGCTGCATGGAATATTGTAGGGAAAGAAGTTTGTTTGGCTATTCAAGAATTCTTCAATTCTGGGAAACTGCTAGGTGAGTTAAATCCTACTTTAATTTCACTTGTCTTTAAGAAAGCAACTCCCAATAAGGTTTCTGATTTTAGGCCTATAGCTTGTTGTAATGTCTTATATAAGTGTATAAGCAAAATTATGACCACAAGGATTAAAGGGGTGTTGGGGAAATTAGTTAATGAAAATCAAAGTGCTTTCATAGCTGGTAGACAAATCACATATAATATCTTATTAGCACAAGAACTCCTTAGAGGGTATAATAGGAAACAAACTGTCAAGAAATGTGCTTTTAAGATAGATTTACAAAAAGCTTATGATACACTGGATTGGCAGTTTTTAAAGAATGTTTTGGAAATATTTGGATTTCATAGGAGAATGGTTGGATGGATTATGACATGTGTAACAACTACTAAGTTCTCTATCAATGTCAATGGGGAGAGAGTAGGATATTTCAGAGGAGGTAGAGGATTAAGGCAAGGAGACCCTATTTCTCCTTATCTATTCACTATGGCTATGGAGGTGTTCAATTTGATAATGAGGAAGAATATTGAGAATGCAAAGCACTTTAAATATCACCAGGGATGTAAAAAGCTTAGAATCACACATTTAGGATTTGCTGATGATCTCATTGTGTTCAGTCATGGGGATTGCAGGTCTGTTAATGTAATTAAGAAATCTTTAGAAGAGTTTAGTATGTACTCTGGGTTGAAAGTAAATATGCAGAAGAGTACTATATTTTTTTGTGGTCTTTTTGAACCTGAACAAAATGCCATTATTCAAATCCTTCCTTTCACCATAGGGAAATTACCAGTGAAATACTTAGGTGTACCACTTATTACAAAACAGCTAAGTATAACTGATTGTAAGCCTCTGATTGATAAGGTCAAATGTAGAGTGAATGACTGGAGGAATAGATCTTTATCCTATGCTGGTAGGCTTCAGTTAATTGCCTCTATTTTGTCATCAATGCAAATCTACTGGGCTTCTGTGTTCATTCTACCTAAGGCAGTGATTGAGGATATTAATAAAGTGTTGAAGGGTTTTTTGTGGTGCCAAGGAGAGTTAACAAAAGGTAAAGCAAAAATTTCATGGGAGAATATATGCAGACCTAAAGATCATGGTGGACTTGGGCTTAAAAACCTCCAAATATGGAATGAAGTTCTCATTATGAAGCATCTGTGGAACATTGCTGCTAAGAAAGATAATCTTTGGGTTAAATGGATAAATATTGAAAAATTGAAGGGAAGGAGTGTTTGGGAGGTGCCTTGTGAGAATAACTGCAATAATGGGTGGAAGAATATTTTAAAACCGAGAGACAAAGTTAGAAAGCATGTCTATTTTAAGCTGGGAAATGGGAAGTCTACTTCAGCTTGGCATGATAAATGGTATATAGAGGGTCCTTTGTGTGAGTTCATATCTACAAGAGAGATCTATGATGCAAGGCTTAATACACACAGTTGTGTTGCTGATCTAATCCTACAAGGTGAATGGTGTTGGCCTGCAGAATGGGTTTCTAAGTTTCCTCAACTAAGTAATATTCAGGTTCCAATCCTTAATGAGAATGTTTGTGATAAAGCTGTTTGGATGACTAGAACGGGGATGAGAACTGAATACAAGACCAAGACAGTATGGAATGACATGACAAGTGATAGTAATGGGGCTAAAGTGAAATGGTGTCCTATGATCTGGTTTCCTCATTGTATTCCCAAACACACCTTTGTTCTATGGATGGTTGTGCAAGAAAGATTAATGACACAGGACAAAATTGCTAAATGGAAGCAAAATGAGGTCATGAAATGTACATTATGCAAGCAATGCATGGACTCACATGAGTAGCTGTTTTTTCAGTGTGATTATTCTAAAGCAGTTTGGATTGAATAGCAGTCATTGCTAGACAAAAAGTTCTCTTATAACTGGAAGACTGTTATTGAAGAGATTTCCTTATTGATTGCTAATAATATCATTTGGAGCATTCTAAGGAGGCTTATGATTGGTGTAGCAGTATACTATGTGTGGCAAGAAAGAAACAACAGACTTTTCAATAAAGGTGCAAGAACCAAAGACAGTTTAGTGCAAAGTATTGTTGAAACTATGAAGCTGAGAATGATGAGTTTCTATGTCAAAGAGTCAGCTGCAGTCTCTGAAGTAGAAGCTAAATGGAATATCTGTTTGAAGAGGAGCAATCACAATAGTGTGTAATGTAGTCTGTATGAAGTTGAATTTTGTTTGTATGCTTTAAAGTCCGGTATAGTTCTTAGATAGAATTTAGAAGTAGAATGGTTGATTAAAGTTAGCTTATTTGTGGGATCCAATGTTAGAATTCTAAGTGTAAAACCCAGAAATTCTAAAACATGTAAAAAGACCAAAATGCCCTTACAATCTAAAACTTCAATAAATAAGCTTATAAAGTATCATTTTGATCCCAAATTTTTGTAAACAAATAACATATGAGAGAATATGACATTAAGACACATATGGCACATTAAAAACATCATTTGGACCCTTAAACTTATTTGCTAGTCGAATTTTATGTTGTAAACAAATCAAATCTTTAAAATTTAGTATAGATGTGTTAGTTTGGTAAATTGAAATAAAATTAAACCAAATTGAATGGGTCTTGATTTAGGGCCGATCTTCTAGCCATCTTTCCCCCCCTCCCTCGGCACACAATTATTATATTCAAACTCATTCTTTTCTTCTCTCCAAAACACAATCCGAATAAGAAAGCAAACCCTAAGCACCCCAAAAATCTATCAAGCCTCCATTCGACACTTCAAAAATTCTAGAGCATTTTTCTGATATCAAACATCATCCAAGGAATCTTAGAAAAATATTACTTCGAATTGTGGTGGCCGGATTCAAGAGCTTTCGAATTTTCTTGTTTAATTCAACCCGAAAGGTAAAAATTCCATTTTGATTCATACGACCTTGGTAAAATTAGTTTCTTATTTTTCTTGTGTTCCTCACATCATATGTGACCTGTGAAAATTGGTTTCAAGATTTTTAGATCGTTCGTGAAGCCGTGGTGAATTTTTGTTCGATTTGCTCATACGCGTAAGGAAACAAATCGTGTAGCCCTCTCCCCACGTTCGATCTTTGGTTTGGTAATTTTCTCAGATCCTATATGTCATATGAACATCAAATAAAATGTATAAGTCGATCCATGCATGCTTTATATAATATTTGTGAATTAAATCTTAAAAACGTGTATAAAACATAAATAATTCAATCCGAATTTTTGAGGCTTCTTATTTATTTTATTTGGACTCTACATGATCATAATAATCTGAGAAAAATGCTACTTCGAATTATTGGGGCCTAATCGAATTATTTTTGGATTTAATTAGTTTACCGATTTAAAGGAAATTAAAAAGAAAAAGAAAGTAAAATATAAATCGAATTAGGGTTAGACTTTTAGGGCTGTTCTTGAGTGATTAAATGATGATTAATGATGATGATATGATTGGTGAATGATTGGTATTTTTAGAGTTAGGGTTTTGATTATAAAAAGTGTTATTCGATTATAATTAAATTATGAGGGAGTGTTTTGTAACTTTTAAAACTCAAGGGTTATTTTTAGAACTTAATTTGGACTGCATATTATTCGAATAAAATATAAGTTGGGGGTGTCATGTGTAAATTTTATGTTTTAAAGGATTAAAATGTATTTATTATTTAATTAGGGATCGATTTGTAAATTAATTAAATGGAGGGACTAAATATGTAAATTCTGGAAATTTAGGGTTGATTTGAGTAATAAAATATATTCAGGGGGTTATGGGTAATTTTGGTAATTTAATGGCTTAATATGTAATTATTGATAATTAAAGGTTGAAAATGCAAATTAAGGGCTAAATAAGTAACTTTGATAACTTGAGGGACTTGATTTGTAAATTATGAATACTTAAGGGTAGTTTCGTATGATATGATAAAATAAGTGACCATTGTGTAATTTTGATAAACTAAGGGTTTAATATGTAATTATGGATATTATAAGGTTTAAAATGTAAATTATATAACTTAAGGGTGTAAAGTGTAAAATTGGGAAACTTGAAGGGCTGAATTTGTTAACTTGATAAATATGGATTCAAAACAGATCACTTGAGATATTTTCATGTTTGAACCTTAACTTTGATATAATTACACTTAAAACCCTAATGTATGTAAAGTTGTCATGATTAACCCTAAACTTTTGTGACTTGTTAAAATACACCCTAAAGCCATAATATGATTTGATAACAACTTAACCTAAATGAGAATATGGAAATCTTACTAATTATGGAAACTTTCTAATTATGGGAACTTTCTAAAAATAGAAACTTACTAAATATGGAAACCTGCTTAAAATGGAAAGTTACTTAAAATGGAAAGGTTTGTAATTCTTTTCTACCCCTCTAGGTGTGAAGAAGGAGAGGACCTGATCTTTTCATCTTATTCATTTCTGGTTGTGTTGCTTTTGGAATAAGGTACAGATATTCTGCCCTTTTTAATAAGGTGCCTTCGACCTCTTGATTCTGATTTGAACCTATGATTTGAACCTTTGGCATTTGAACCTTTTGCATCTGAACCTTTGACATATGAACCTTTGATATGAACTTTGAGATTTGGACTATGACTATATGAACCTTTGCTTTGATATGAACCTTTGACCTTTGACCCCAGTTTGATACCCGAGCCAAATATTTTCCTAGCCATGAAGGTAACATGGCCATGTCATTGATGCACCAGTGGCATGACTCTAGTGTACTCGAGTGATGTTGTACACCGTCCCCATTTTGATTTGATATGAGCTCACTATGATATGATTTGTTATGGCCAATATGATTTGTTTGGGGGGCGTATGGATGCATCCTAGATTTGATTTGTATGTGATTTGTATATTTGTATTTGGTGACTGATGATGGGTGCAATCCACGTCTTTCACAAGATTTGGGAGCTGATCACTCCAATTTGATACATGAGGACACCCCTCATATTATCTGGTTACTATAGAGGCATCCCCTCTGGACTACTACAGGATTTGGATATTTGATTTGTTTGGGCTCGTGGTGGATGACTGTCCTAACCTTTACCCTTGTACCGTATTTATATCTCTTTCATTATGCTTCGTTTGTTCGTTTCCGTTTATATTATATATCTGTTCACTGGGCTTTTTAAGCTCAGCCGCACGTTTTCTTTTCGTGTGCGGCAGGTATCTAAGCTAGGAGCTTTTGGATTATGCTTTGGATGGGACGAGAGATAGATGAAGCTTTGACCTTAGATGACCACCTTTATCTTATGACTTTGTTTTGATCATGGATCTCATTTGTATTCGTACCTTGGATTATTTCCTTTCCTTGAACTTATGTATTATTCAAGTCGTGTTGACTTGACTTTCTCTTATGAATTTGTTTAAGACTTCCGCTGTGCTATTATGTATGCTTTGATTTGTCACCATAATGTGATGCTTCTACCCTTGTCGGGTTTGGGTGTTACAGAATGTAATGGGAGTTGTCCATGTACATTAATTGGATCTTTGTACTTTTTTGTGAAGTATATAAAATTTCTCCTTTCAAAAAAAAAAAAAAAAAAAAAAAAAAGTGAAAGCTAAAATCTTATTTTATGATATATTCAGCCAAGGCAAAAGTTCAATATAGATCTCATATTTGTAATAGATCCAATTAACCAATTCTAGCCATTTATTTTTTTTTTATCAAAAAAAATATATATATAAACTTTCACCATTTTTTTTTTTAAATTGAATATCTTGCAAACCGTTAATCGTTACGCGAAAAAAATCATACCATCGCAACGAGAATTAAATTATCTTTCTATAGATATGCATTATTATATACTTTCGACGAACTTTTTTTTTTTCAAAATTTTCGCCCAGAAAAATCACACGTGATTTGTAAAAATCATATATGATTTGTAAAAATCGCATGTGATTTTATTTTTACGAATCACATGTGATTTTTACAAAACACATGTGATTTTTACAAATCATATGTGACTTTTATGGGCGAAAATTTTTAAAAAATATATTCGTCGAAAGTATAGAGAAATGCATATCTATAGATAGATAATTTAATTCTCGTCGCGATGGTGTATTTTTTGTAGCTTGAAGATTTATCGTTTGCAAGATATATTGTTTTAAAAAAAAGGGTGAATTTTTTTTTTTATTAATTTAGATGAAAAATGAATGGCTAAGATTGGTTCTTTTAATCTATGACAAATATGAGATCTATATTGACATACATTATTTTATCTCTAATTATTAACTTAATTCAATTAACTTATCATCCAATTAACTTAATTCATCAAATCATCGACTGAATTTATCACTCTTGACTAAACCAAACCGTAAAAAATAGACCTCTTGACTTGGATGTAGCAATAAAAAAGTAGGTCGTTGATTTGAAAGCCAATATCGATAGACAACTATACACATGTTGCCACCAATGTCGAATCACCCAATCATGACTTTCAATTATCTTTGGAAGAGTAATTGGGCCATATTTTTCTCCCTATTTGACGAACTAAGCATAATACAAACAATCTCAATTATGATTCCTTAAAATATTTATGTAGTGTTCTTCAATATTTATTGTATCTTTATTGTATCTGAAAATTATTGCTTATCCTCCAAACATATATTATAAGGGTCTTGTTAAACATAGCCCTAAGGGTTCATGAGGTTGTCGAGATGGAGAGTTCAGGTGTTGGTGAGGTCGTGGTGATGGTGAGGTCAGGTGTTGGTGAGGTTGTGGAGATGGTGAGGTCATGTGTTGGTGAGGTCGTGAGACTGTTTTGGTCTATGATTGTAGTAGTGGAGATGGTTCAAATAGTGATGGTGTGAGATCGTTAAGATAGTGAGGTCGGGAGATAGTTCAGATTGTTTGGTCGTGATAGTTTGGTTTAATGTCGTCCAGGTGTCGGGTTCAGGTGAGCAAAGGTTAGGTAATTTTTGATGTGTGGTGATTTTACAATCATGGAGTTTTCATCTTCGTCGACGGATTTTACACATCATTCTACCACCACTCGATTTATTTGCATGGTTGAAAGTATCTTGTGTGAGGTTTCAAGGTGGGGCGGTGTTGGGGTCATGTGTCATGTTCGTGGTTGGGTTTTTAACCCATATCCATGTTTCTAAATCGGGTGTTACCCTTAAGTGGTTAGGTGTTGTGCTAGAGTTTGAAAGCGGGATGTCTAATCCTTTGATTGTTAGATCTTCTACATTGTCAATGCAAGATCGTTTTGGATAGAGATTCTAGAGTCACCGCAAATGTTTAAGTCTTTGAGGTAGATGTTGTTAAGTTTAGGTTCGTTATTGAGGGTTGTGTTTATGGTTGTTTTAGTTTGTGAAGGTCGTTGTGGATCGAGATTGTTGTATCTTCTAGTAACTTGCTAGTTTTAATTATAATAAAATATATTGCCTTTCAATATATATATATATATATATATATATATATATATATAATTGATGATAGATAGAGTTGCTTGGGATAGGTTAAATGGAGAGAGTGAGCAATTATTATTGAAATTATAACCCCCTAACAAGCCAGCTACGTGTTTGACTATATTAAACATAACCGATAGAGCTACATTTAGCAATTTACATATTATAATAACTTATTTATATACATAAGTAAAAGTGTGTTAATAAAGTATATATTAATATCAAGTGAGTTCATATTTGAAAATATTTTTTAATTAAGTTAAGCTTACACAGAGGTTATAAACTTATGCTTATTGAGAAAAAAGTCTTGTTAGTTTATTGTATCAAAACCCAATGTGACTTATAGTGTTTTGGGTTAGCTTATAGCTATAAAACTGTAATTTGGGAAGCATCCTTCAAATAAGCTGTAAAACTATCTCAAAAAGCCACACCAATGTGCTTCTCAAAAGTAGGTTTAACAAGTCCAAAAGCATACGCCGTTTAGCTAATACCAAAACACATAAAAATGCTAAACAGCTCTCTCAATGTCCAATAAGCAGGCATCAAACACATCCAGAATTTATAAGCTACCCGTTGAATCATTTGTCGGTCACATGGTTGCCACATCCAGAATCAAAGGTAGTATACAATGCTTCAATAGATTTGAGACACCAGATTATAAATTGATATTAAAAAATAAAAAACCACAACATTTATAGGAAGCCGCATGTTATATACTACGTAGCTGTTTGTAAGGGACAAAATGGTCATAACTTTTCGTAAGGCTGGGGTTTCTCATAACATCGTAACAGGTATTGAAAATTTGAAATGCCAGAAGTAGGTAAGTCGTAAGTGACATAACTATCCTTGCAGGTGGTTGGGCTATAAAACCAATCTTGATCGTCACTGGGGCCCGGCTGAAAAACAAGTTTTTTTTCCTGTGTCATAGCCAACCGTCGGGTCTAAACTGACTACCGTCAAATTTGACCACATCCACCTGAAATTAAAGCAAACATCCAATGCTCTTGTATTTATTGATCATCAAAAACATGGTCTTCTTCGATTGTCAAAACTCTGATGGCTCATGCATTCAAGGCCATTAGGAAAAAAATAAAACTTGATAGCCTAACCTTTACAAGTTGCAACCTAAAAATAATTTCCAATTCTGTTTGCAATCTGAAAAGGATGAACGTTTAAAGTCAAATATACAACAATCCTTTACTTTTGGTTGTAAAGTTAGATCTAAAAGACCGTAGAAAAAGTATCTATCCCTAATTCAAGCAAAAAGCTTGCTTAACAGGTGTTACAATTGTTACAAGACAGGAGAAGACTTCCTTCCAGGGCAATGCTTTTAGATACGTAAAAATGTTATGACACGCAAACAGAGTATATTAACAATGATTCACTTAAACAAACAACGCGCATTCAACCTTTCTGTTTTCTGAACTACACTGACTCAAGTAATCCTATAGATCTTGAAATGAATTCCAACGATCATGTATTTTTTTGGTTAATTAGTTAGTTACGAAGGTGCTTTAATAAGCAGGCAACAAGCAAAACATTCCTGGTCCATCTAGTAATGTGACAAGAAGATTAACAAACGAAAGACAGATAAATAAGGGTTGAATTGTAATCTCGGTTCAGGTATGCAATAGTTCCACTTCTTACAACAGTATATATCCAATTAATCAGTATTAATATACAAGAGCTAATCACATAAAGATGATGCAAAACCAAAAACGGACATTTTTGGAGCATCTAAAACTTCTCAGCGTAACAATAGGTGAGCGTATACTACTTTAGGCAGCAAGAAGCTTATACCACTCAAAACAAAGTGTGACATTCAAATGACACTAACATCAAACCTACGGGGGTTGCTTCTAATACTGCCCGCCCACAAATTCTATACATAATTCACACAAAATAAGTATCTAAAAAACGCATACGTAAATTAGTTAATACTAAACACAAAGATTTAAAAAGAGCATGTCATTACATTATCAACCTGCATCTCGTGAAACCCACTCATCCCCGAACTAGAATCAATCAGCTTCAACAACTGATTCGCCTTCACCTTCCCTTTCACAGTCCCATTCTCCGCCACATCCAATATCCCATTACAAACAATCGACGCCATCTCCTTCACATACTCACCAACGTCCTTCTTCCCACACTGCACCATATTCAACAACGCCGAAACAGCATTCTCCTTCGTCCTACCACTTGACCCTGTCGACAAATCCAACAAATCAACCAAAACACCAACTCCAGACACCTTCTTAAACGCATCGCCCGCCTCCTCACACCCTGCAATCTGCGCAATCACAGCAGTCGCGTCCTCCACAACTCCCACCCTCCCATCTTTCACAACCAACGAAAACAAAGCAGGGACCGCACCTAACTCAATAACAGTCGCTCTATTCAACGGATAAAGCGACACACCAAACAACGCTTTCAACGCGTCCTTAATAGACCTAGGATGTGAGCCGCTATTCCTAATCATATCAATCAACGCATACAATATATCACGCTTAGAACCAATAATCGGCCTATAACTCTCAACAGTCAACAAACTAAAAACAGTCGCAGCCGCAGACTGCGCAGTAGACGTAGACTCCGGATTCCTCAACGCGTGAGATAACGCGTCGAGTAAACCGCGCGTGGACATCAACGGCTCGCGCGTGGAGATCGAAATGTTCAGCAGCGTCGCCGTAGCGTTCTCCTGAGCTATCGCGGAAGGCGAATAGAGAATCTCCGATAAGTAAGGAATGGCGCCTGCTTCAGCGATTAGTGATCGGCTTTCAGGATCGTTTTTGGAGATTAATCGAAGCTCGCATAAGGATTCCGTTCGTGTTTGTTCTGATACTGAGCTTAGTTTTCCGACTAAGGCTTTCGCCGTACGTCGTTTAATCTCCATTTTGTATAATTAGGTCAAAATTGGATATTGTGAATCACTGATCGGAATCTGTAGTTTTTCCGGTGATCGGAAGGAATTTGACCTAGTTAGGTGAAATTAGGTACAAGTGAAATTGATGATCTGTTGATGAAACTTAAAATTGTATATTTTGAGGTGATAATCTCGTGGTGAAAATATATAAAATTATTGATACAGTTGATGAAAGTTATAAAAAATTTGTAGGTTTTACGGTGATCGGAGAGAATATTTGAGTCAAATTTGGCGGGGAATTGCGGCGAAGGAGATGAGATTTAGGATGATTTGATTAAAATAAGAGACGAGTAATGAAATTGTTGGTTTAGGGGGGTGAATGATGATACTAGTCAAAAAAAGATGGTTGCTAATTTCAAACCTTATCTACCTAATTACGTTAGGTATTTGTTTAATTATATACTTATGCCTTTAATATAAGTTAACTTTCAATGGTTGGTGTTAGAATAAATTATTGATATATGAAGAGGTGCATAATATTTAGCTTAAACTCTAATAAAACAAATGATGGTTAAATTGGATGGTTATGTCCTTTTTCTTCTATACCGGGTAAGGGTCCGGTCCTTTCCACCTTCTCGATACTCGTTTTAGTAACCGGATACGATAGTTTATTACTCCCTCCTCCATAAATAAATAACCACCTATTAATTTTCAATTTTTTTTTTTTTTTTTTTTTTTTTTTTTATTATTATTTTTTTTTTCTTCAGTTTTAACCTTAAATTATTGCACCGTCTCAAAATTATTGTCAGGAGACAAAAATCACAAAATTTAATAAAAGTGAGACCATTATAATTCTCAACCACTCAAATAAAATATTATCTCACTAAATTCTCTTTTTCTTACTAAAAATGGCAAGTGGACAATTAATTTGAGACATCCATAAAAAAAAATATGGACAATAAATATGAGACGGATGGAGTATATAATACTTGATGAAAATTATACCAATGAAAATACATTTAAAACTTAATCAATTCATATATTTTGTATTAGCTATTAAATAACATAAATAAAATAATTTAAGGTCAAAGTTAAAAGAAGAAGATTTAAAAAGTCAATAGTAGACACTTATTTAAGGATGGAGAGAGTACCATTTTTTTTTTTACCGTTTTTGACTTGTCAAACTTCATATATTATGTTTCGTATTTTTTAGCCAATTTTACACATTTTATTAACAGGAAAAGACACATGTTTATGGTTTTTTCCTTCATATTTTTTGTGTTTTACTATTTTTAACTTGTCAAACTTTATTTACCAATAACCAAATCCCTGGATGTTTCTAGACTACTTTAGCTCTTTGTACATTTGAGTGTGCAAATAAAAAATAACTTTATGAATAATGGGCATGTAATTTAACTACTATTATTTTTTGATAATGATTTGCACACTCTTTATTTTGTTTTGTATATTTAACTGACAAGTAGATAAACTATTTAATATGTAAATTTAAGTATACTAATAAAAATATACAAAGTGGACACTTATTTAGGGACGGAGGGAGTACTATTTTTTTTTTACCGTTTTTGACTTGTCAAACTTCATATATTATGTTTCGTATTTTTTAGCCAATTTTACACATTTTATTAACAGGACAAGACACATGTTTATGGTTTTCTGCTCCATATTTTTTTGTGTTTTGTAACACCCCCAAATTTGGTTTGTGGCAGCGGAAAAGTAATTTGGGTGTTACGGTGAGGATCGAAGTTTAAATCTCAGAAAACGGTCCAGAATATGCATTTTGAAAGCTATATGTCATTCGAAAAATATTCTTGATACAAAAGTGATTTATTTGATTTGAAAATCCCATAAGAAAATGTGATAATTTGGGAGGAATGACATATTTGATTTTACACCATTTAAGTTATCAGAGTAAAAGATGTCTGCTCCGTGTCTTGTCCTGCTCCGTTAATTACCTGAGATAAACATGCTTAAAATGTCAACACAATGGTTGGTGAGTTCGTGGAGTTTGTAGAAAATAACTTTCTTCGAAAAGTGTATAGTGATTGTCGAAGTAAATAGTAATTATTTATAAAATAAATAGCCAGTTGTGTTGTATAAAAATTCACAAGCAAATCATGTATGATCTCCAAAATCATATGTTTCAATTTATAAATGCAGATGAGCTACGTTGTTATATGCTCAATGTAAACTATTGGGTCAGTTTTTAAATGTGTCGATATACCAAGCCTTTTGGGTTGTCTTTGTAGAGTTCTTGTTTAATTCACATATGATAACAATTAAGATTCAAGTACGGAATTCATAATCATAACACGTAGCGAAACAATAATCTAATGTCTGAAATCTATCAGTGTAAAGTGGTGGTCTTCTAGATACAGCTGTATCCTAGGATATATATATGAAACATTCATATATTCATAAAGTTATATTGCCCTAAGTCTCATGACACGCAAAACGTTAACCATTTCCGTAAACCGGCGGGGTCCCACCAGGGATACCTGATGGGGGATTTATGGCCCTCATGTGAATAGGGGATTTGCCAATTCCTATTTTTCTCAAATATAGTGCACCACGACTAATACGACTAACCATAAGGCATTCCGTCAAAGTATTAGTGGGGTAGGTCGTCAGCCTCCAACAGGTTTCGAAGCTGTTCACTATATTCGCGCTCACCGCAGTGATTAATGGCTCATGATCGAGGGACTTTATGGCAATAAAGGGGTACTTAGGCAATATAGGTCTCAGGGTTCATCAAGTATACGTATTCTGGTTTTTGGCAATTCTCTCCAGAAAATGTAGAATATCATAATAAAGTTAACAGTTCATTCATTTGTTATATGAATACATACAGTGAGTTTCAGTATCATGTTACGTCAAGTAGTCCGAAGATGTTATGTTTCAAGTTCAGTGTTTAAGCTAATCAAACAATTTGCACATATAACGTACACGTATTCCTTTCAAGTAGGATTCAAACATATAAAGCATAGTTGATAGTTTTGAGCAAATCATGAGAGTTTTCAAGTAATATAAAACAGTTAAAGCATGTATCTCCCCCAAAAGAATTATTAAAAACAAGTGTGAAAGGTAGGGGCCACGACTCACGGTAAGTCATAAGAGTTTTCATAGTACTTATAGAAGTCTAAACGTCAAGCAAATCATATAGTTGATAATGAGTAAAATATTTACAAGCATGTATCTCCCCCAAAAGAGTTATTAAAAGCAAGTATTAAAAGAGGGGGCCACGACTCACCTTAGCCACAGCAAGCAAAGATCACACTGACACGACTGGCATCTAGAGCATATTACAACAGTCTCATACAGCAACGACGGTACACAACCTAATATGCATACAGTTATCTCAAAACACGTCTAGCACAATAATAAAGTCTATAAAAGATAAAGTGTCATAGTTTTCGTGGATTATTCAGTTTTCCAAAACTTATCAAAAGCTTAGTTTAAATGTTTCATGTAGTGTGGTAAGAAGACCTAGACTCGACTTACAACTCACGCCAAAAAGAATAGACATTAAATAATTCAAGAGGATACTGACGAGAACTCTAACTAAGGAGGATAACTTAGAAGCTAAAAACAAATAAACACCTCAAATCAAATAACTAGTTGGTATGCTTCGGCATTTACCCCGTTATCCCCAAATAACTTGTAATAAACATAATCGTTTTATAATAAGATGAGTTCTAATAAAGCTAGTTTTTCCCGAGTCGTCATGACTGGAGTTCATCAAGTATGAAAATCCAATATTTAATAGGTTTATGTTTCGTTATTATTCTTGTAAATATTAGTCTTGAATTTCATTGAAGATTTTGTGTCCCGTCCGAGTTTAATATATTATGTTCAATAAATCTGATGTCTAATGTAGTAAGTCCGATAGCGATCCACCTTTGTCCGATGTCCAAGTATAATAATCAAGTCCGTATTCAAATTTGAGTCACAATCCAAGTATTACCCGAAACGTCCCAAGAGAACAAGTAAATACACGTTAGTCAATTATATTATTGACACTAAATTTTTATAACTAACACACTCTTTAAATATGTTAACCAGTGTACCCTTTTTAAATTATTATGGGCTTGTGTGCCCTTTTACCCAACAAACATCATTTGGGCTTCGGCCCGATTCTGAACACAACTCAAACGCAACACTAGTCTCACCCTATATGGGCTCGTGACTTAAATAAACCAAACAAAACTCTTAGTCCCATTGGGCTCCGGCCCGAAATTAAACAAACAATCCATTAATTAAAACTTGGGTTAAGTCCATTCTTGAATAAGCAAGCGCACGTCTGTTAGTCTCTTTTACAAACATTTCAACTCAATTTCAATTTTTCACCAAATGATTTCTTATATTAGCCGCACACAATTAATCAGCGCACCCTATGTGGGTTATTGGTCGTAACCGCGACTAACGCAACATACCTTAAATTGAACCCGAGACCAAGACGAAGCAACCAAACAACCTCATAGGCTGTTAAACCGAGACTCAAACCAATGAGAATAGCAACATAACCACGACAACAATGACAAAATCCACAACGACCATTACCGAGACCAAGATAAGCTCAAAGGAGCTTATTAATCAAACTGCCATATAACCAAGTATTCCGACACGACAACTAAAGTCAAAACACGATAACACCCTTATGCCGAGACCATGGGAGGTCTCGGCTACGAATCTGCTAGTGGAAAAAGAACCCAAACGAATCAAATAAACACCACTTCTATTAGTTCGTACCACACGAAACACAACAACAAACAAAATGTTTTTATACCGATTTTAAATTCACGGAAACAAAATCAAAGTCTTATAACCGGTTTTCACATCACGATTTAATAGTTATATCATTGCTTAAATCCTTTCATCCCACGAAAAACAATAACAATAATGATCGGTTTTTAAATCTTCTCAATCCACGAAAACATCACAACAATCGATTAACAAAATAATAAACAAGAATCGGTTTACCAAAATAATGAGTAACAAAAATAGTTTCTCGGTTTTACCATGACTAGAAGGAGGAGAGCAAAGTGGCGGAGACGCGTAGCAGCAGTGGTGGCTGGATAAAGAGAAAACGCGGCGGCAACAAGTGGTGGAGATGGTTTCTTGGCGCGTGAATCACATAGGAATGAAGAGGAAGATGAGAGGGTCATTTTGGTGGTGGCGGTGAGTGATGGTGTTTGGCGGTGACGGCCGGGTGGCCGGAGATGGCGCCGGAAATGAGAGAGAGATCTATATGTATAAAATAAAGAAATGTTTGTGTGGTGTAATAGTTTATAAACTAAACGTGTATAGTACGTGTATGGATTTAGAGAAGGACAGGTTTGTAGATTACATGTATGGATTGAAGGACAGATACATGTATGGATTTAATGAATGACAAATTTGTGGAATACGTGTATGGACATGGATTCTCATTGGAGTATTCTAATGGCATGGCAGTATAAAATAAGGAAAGGACGAATTGGGTATAGGTGTTGTAGATATTTATTAGATTTTTGATGTCTCTTCGATGTATTCGTGGAATGAGAAAATATAAAACATGTGAGAATTGGGGTATGATATGTGAAGGAATATGTATGGGCTAAAATAACATGTTGCTCAAGTGGTTATAGTAGGTATAGATTGGTTACATATTTTTATAAAATGAGTCGGTTTGATTTGTATCATCCGAAAGATCCATGTAATATTTATATATTAAGAAGAAAATAAAAAGGTAGATTGTATATAAAAGATATAGAATCAAGTGGTCACATTTTGTTTGTGAAAAAGAAATAGATCGATTTATTATGGAGTAGAATTTGCATGAGCTACGTATTACATATAAGAGGAGTTTGCATACAAAACTTTGTATTGTAAAAATGAAGGTAAGTTGGAATTGAATTAAATATTCAAATTATAGAAAAGCTTGTCATTATTTGGGACGTTTGAATTTAGTGAAAATGGGGTTAAGTGATCTATTTGTGTCTCGAGTACATGCCGTTATGTATATATATTGTGAAACGTATCATAACAATAAGAGAAAGTTTTAAATTTCCCCGTAAAAATGGGTTTTGTTACAAAGTAAGTTGAGATTATCATTACTTAATGAGGATTATCATAATGGATTTTCGTGGGATCTTACAGTATCTACCCCTAAATTTTGAACTTCGTCCCGAAGTTCAGTCCGTGATAGGTGTTGAAAAATGTGATGTTCTGAAGTGAGAGATTATGAAGAATGTTGTCGAGAGGTTTCTATCCGGAAATAGAGGAAACGAGATCTAATTAGATTTATTCATGCTATATGGAATAAATTCGAATGTTTGGTTAATTAATAAACTTAAAGGTTTAGAATAATGAGAACAACGGTCAGGAACTGTGGAAATTTAACGGCTAGTGAACAGTGTATAATACCAATCATGTATTTGATAAACAGGTAAAGTATTTCTACCAATAAGTAAATAGAGTTTCCCAGCAAAGGCGTTATAAATTCACTCAGTTCCAAGCCCGTCCCATTCCAGGCTTGCAACCTGTGTGTTTACAACCCATTGCTAACATAGTCTCGAACAAGTATAAATGTGTATAGAAATACGTATTATAAAATGATTTGGACTAAGACTAGAACTAGAACAGATATAGATGTATATAAAAATACGTATCACAGTATAAATAGGTCAAGTACTGATGCATTTCATAATTATGCTAGCAATTGTGTACGTTATTCTTGTGGTTATCTACTTGAGGTACACTCCGGACGAAGACTTTCAATATTTGGTCGTGATTTTAGTGTTTGTCATTCCGTTGGTGATTGTAGCCCTTATCGTGGATATGGCGTATGGAAAATAGGTAGTAGGAAGGTTGGAGTAAGTAGTTGTAACTTTAGTATTATCGTTGCTAGTTATGTACTAATTTCCGTGTATTCTAATAAGATTTCTTGCTAATTGCGCTTTTCATAAGTCTTTGTGAATTATTAGGGTTCTAATACTTGTACTTTTGTCAGTTTCTTATCATAAGAATGGTGGGTAATATGTGTAGGTATTTGTTTGTGGTTGGTCAAATGTGACGTTTTATGAGCAATTTATTTTGTCTTAAGATTTTGCTTTTGAATAGAAGTTGTTATTAGGAAATCTGAAGGATAACTGTTTCATTCATAACATGATTCTTCCTAAATTAGACATAGTTGATCAGGCTATGTATAATTTGAGGACCAAATAATGTAATGCTTGGTTCAGTCACCGCGATATTTAGGCTTTTTCAAGAAGTTTTAGATGGTGTAAAACATGTTGTTTTATGTAAGATGACGATATGATTGCTTTTTCAAAAGACAGTAGAAAATTTCTATTCATACTATGGTGATAAGTCAGGAATTTCTAGGGTGAATATAGGATATCCTCAGTATAAACTTAGGTTTTGGGTGCGAATTTCTTATAAGATGGTGATAATCTATTGTTTAGTCAGAAGTGGTGCTGAATCAAATTTCTAAAGTGATATCTGGGTATTGTTTCATAAATGCTATGAATAGGGAGTGTATAATAGAGATTGAAACAGACGTGGATTACGATTATTTCGGAAATATCACAGGGTAGAGTCTTCATACGGTAGAAAGATAATTGTTATGCTTAGGTTACATCCATCGTACCTAAGGTAAAGTATAAAAGGAGATACAATTTAGAAGGTTTTAAACTAGGGTTTACTTATCCACAATAGGAATTTATCTTCTGTTTAAACATATGTGTCATCCCTTGGCGTTGTTAAGGTTTTAAAGAGTTTCCATTTTCTTTCACTGGTCTTCTTGTCCTAAGTGATATTCTGGGTTAGGCATTGATTCTTGCAGTGTCTCGCTTAACTTTTGGTCTAAAAATTCTTGGGTAATGGTAATAGTAGGTTCAGTCACTTTTTCTATATTCTTAAAGTGAGTTGGTCTAAAATTCGTGAAACTTTCATTGATATGCTTATAGAACTTAGTCGTCTCCTCTTCTTTTCTTGCTATTTTGTTGCTACTTGGACAAGCTACTATAGTTACCTTGAGTATCACAGCAACAGTATTGGTTACTAACTTTTGGATAGCTTTAAGAGTCAAGGTTGTGGTTGGTGCTAGTGGAGTATTTGTAATGCTTATGCTGGCCATATTCTATCAATATCTCAAGAAAAACGGATTTAAATCCACCTAATGGCCATGTCAGAATAATTTGAGTGACAAGGTATTTGTATACTAGTCTTAATAATGTGGTCACAATGTGAAACTTTAACCAGTTGTGAACCCTCAATCACGATGTGTCTGGGTAATGTCGTAGATAAATGCTTAATTCTTGGCATGGGATTGCTAGGGAACAAATTATTTCATTCACAAAAGCCGAAGTTCCAAAATTTTCTCTTCATTCATCAAGTTTTCTTCCGAAATTTTGTCTTAAAGAACTCTATGGTCATAGCCTAGTCATGGCTGATATGAGGAATCATAACAATCGTAAGTAATATTGGGGTAGGTCTGGGTATAATCACTGTAAACATCATAATATTAATAACTTAATCGATTGCTTTTACAAGATCAACGATACAAGGTCTTTGATTTCTTTTCAAATCGTTTCTTAGTGTGAATTTTGTCTAATCTCGAATGTTGTTGGACAACCAATCAATTATTCATCTGGATAAGACTCAGCAGTTCTTCTAAGTTTCTGACGGAAGGGTGAGTGAATTGGTAAAAATGAGACTGGTATGTGAGTGAGTTCTGTATTAAGCTAGGGTTGAGATATTAATACATAGGAATTTTTTTTTTTTTTTTTTTTTTTTTTTTTTTTTTTTTTTTTAGCATCCGGAGTGATATAATAACAAGGTGATGTATGAGTAGTACGAAGGGTAACCTTGGTATATTAACAGGTTTGGAAGACATGGTACTGTAGTAGCCGAAAATAATAATTATAAGCATTTTGTACGTTAAGAGCGTAACGGTAAGTGTGAAATAATACAGTGTGTAATGCGTGAGGAGTAATTATCAAGCATGTAAAGATTAGTGCAACATAATCTTAATAGATAATGTATTGAGCACGGCAGTCTGCAGACACGGAGGGCGTAAAATGGTATGGTGTAAAATCATTTGTTTTGAAAGTGTGGTTATAGTTCAATGTTTTAAAACGTTTGATTCTCTATAACCATAGGCTCTGATACCAAACTGTAACACCCCCAAATTTGGTTTGTGGCAGCGGAAAAGTAATTTGGGTGTTACGGTGAGGATCGAAGTTTAAATCTCAGAAAACGGTCCAGAATATGCATTTTGAAAGCTATATGTCATTCGAAAAATATTCTTGATACAAAAGTGATTTATTTGATTTGAAAATCCCATAAGAAAATGTGATAATTTGGGAGGAATGACATATTTGATTTTACACCATTTAAGTTATCAGAGTAAAAGATGTCTGCTCCGTGTCTTGTCCTGCTCCGTTAATTACCTGAGATAAACATGCTTAAAATGTCAACACAATGGTTGGTGAGTTCGTGGAGTTTGTAGAAAATAACTTTCTTCGAAAAGTGTATAGTGATTGTCGAAGTAAATAGTAATTATTTATAAAATAAATAGCCAGTTGTGTTGTATAAAAATTCACAAGCAAATCATGTATGATCTCCAAAATCATATGTTTCAATTTATAAATGCAGATGAGCTACGTTGTTATATGCTCAATGTAAACTATTGGGTCAGTTTTTAAATGTGTCGATATACCAAGCCTTTTGGGTTGTCTTTGTAGAGTTCTTGTTTAATTCACATATGATAACAATTAAGATTCAAGTACGGAATTCATAATCATAACACGTAGCGAAACAATAATCTAATGTCTGAAATCTATCAGTGTAAAGTGGTGGTCTTCTAGATACAGCTGTATCCTAGGATATATATATGAAACATTCATATATTCATAAAGTTATATTGCCCTAAGTCTCATGACACGCAAAACGTTAACCATTTCCGTAAACCGGCGGGGTCCCACCAGGGATACCTGATGGGGGATTTATGGCCCTCATGTGAATAGGGGATTTGCCAATTCCTATTTTTCTCAAATATAGTGCACCACGACTAATACGACTAACCATAAGGCATTCCGTCAAAGTATTAGTGGGGTAGGTCGTCAGCCTCCAACAGGTTTCGAAGCTGTTCACTATATTCGCGCTCACCGCAGTGATTAATGGCTCATGATCGAGGGACTTTATGGCAATAAAGGGGTACTTAGGCAATATAGGTCTCAGGGTTCATCAAGTATACGTATTCTGGTTTTTGGCAATTCTCTCCAGAAAATGTAGAATATCATAATAAAGTTAACAGTTCATTCATTTGTTATATGAATACATACAGTGAGTTTCAGTATCATGTTACGTCAAGTAGTCCGAAGATGTTATGTTTCAAGTTCAGTGTTTAAGCTAATCAAACAATTTGCACATATAACGTACACGTATTCCTTTCAAGTAGGATTCAAACATATAAAGCATAGTTGATAGTTTTGAGCAAATCATGAGAGTTTTCAAGTAATATAAAACAGTTAAAGCATGTATCTCCCCAAAAGAATTATTAAAAACAAGTGTGAAAGGTAGGGGCCACGACTCACGGTAAGTCATAAGAGTTTTCATAGTACTTATAGAAGTCTAAACGTCAAGCAAATCATATAATTGATAATGAGTAAAATATTTACAAGCATGTATCTCCCCCAAAAGAGTTATTAAAAGCAAGTATTAAAAGAGGGGGCCACGACTCACCTTAGCCACAGCAAGCAAAGATCACATTGACACGACTGGCATCTAGAGCATATTACAACAGTCTCATACAGCAACGACGGTACACAACCTAATATGCATACAGTTATCTCAAAACACGTCTAGCACAATAATAAAGTCTATAAAAGATAAAGTGTCATAGTTTTCGTGGATTATTCAGTTTTCCAAAACTTATCAAAAGCTTAGTTTAAATGTTTCATGTAGTGTGGTAAGAAGACCTAGACTCGACTTACAACTCACGCCAAAAAGAATAGACATTAAATAATTCAAGAGGATACTGACGAGAACTCTAACTAAGGAGGATAACTTAGAAGCTAAAAACAAATAAACACCTCAAATCAAATAACTAGTTGGTATGCTTCGGCATTTACCCCGTTATCCCCAAATAACTTGTAATAAACATAATCGTTTTATAATAAGATGAGTTCTAATAAAGCTAGTTTTTCCCGAGTCGTCATGACTGGAGTTCATCAAGTATGAAAATCCAATATTTAATAGGTTTATGTTTCGTTATTATTCTTGTAAATATTAGTCTTGAATTTCATTGAAGATTTTGTGTCCCGTCCGAGTTTAATATATTATGTTCAATAAATCTGATGTCTAATGTAGTAAGTCCGATAGCGATCCGCCTTTGTCCGATGTCCAAGTATAATAATCAAGTCCGTATTCAAATTTGAGTCACAATCCAAGTATTACCCGAAACGTCCCAAGAGAACAAGTAAATACACGTTAGTCAATTATATTATTGACACTAAATTTTTATAACTAACACACTCTTTAAATATGTTAACCAGTGTACCCTTTTTAAATTATTATGGGCTTGTGTGCCCTTTTACCCAACAAACATCATTTGGGCTTCGGCCCGATTCTGAACACAACTCAAACGCAACACTAGTCTCACCCTATATGGGCTCGTGACTTAAATAAACCAAACAAAACTCTTAGTCCCATTGGGCTCCGGCCCGAAATTAAACAAACAATCCATTAATTAAAACTTGGGTTAAGTCCATTCTTGAATAAGCAAGCGCACGTCTGTTAGTCTCTTTTACAAACATTTCAACTCAATTTCAATTTTTCACCAAATGATTTCTTATATTAGCCGCACACAATTAATCAGCGCACCCTATGTGGGTTATTGGTCGTAACCGCGACTAACGCAACATACCTTAAATTGAACCCGAGACCAAGACGAAGCAACCAAACAACCTCATAGGCTGTTAAACCGAGACTCAAACCAATGAGAATAGCAACATAACCACGACAACAATGACAAAATCCACAACGACCATTACCGAGACCAAGATAAGCTCAAAGGAGCTTATTAATCAAACTGCCATATAACCAAGTATTCCGACACGACAACTAAAGTCAAAACACGATAACACCCTTATGCCGAGACCATGGGAGGTCTCGGCTACGAATCTGCTAGTGGAAAAAGAACCCAAACGAATCAAATAAACACCACTTCTATTAGTTCGTACCACACGAAACACAACAACAAACAAAATGTTTTTATACCGATTTTAAATTCACGGAAACAAAATCAAAGTCTTATAACCGGTTTTCACATCACGATTTAATAGTTATATCATTGCTTAAATCCTTTCATCCCACGAAAAACAATAACAATAATGATCGGTTTTTAAATCTTCTTAATCCACGAAAACATCACAACAATCGATTAACAAAATAATAAACAAGAATCGGTTTACCAAAATAATGAGTAACAAAATAGTTTCTCGGTTTTACCATGACTAGAAGGAGGAGAGCAAAGTGGCGGAGACGCGTAGCAGCAGTGGTGGCTGGATAAAGAGAAAACGCGGCGGCAACAAGTGGTGGAGATGGTTTCTTGGCGCGTGAATCACATAGGAATGAAGAGGAAGATGAGAGGGTCATTTTGGTGGTGGCGGTGAGTGATGGTGTTTGGCGGTGACGGCCGGGTGGCCGGAGATGGCGCCGGAAATGAGAGAGAGATCTATATGTATAAAATAAAGAAATGTTTGTGTGGTGTAATAGTTTATAAACTAAACGTGTATAGTACGTGTATGGATTTAGAGAAGGACAGGTTTGTAGATTACATGTATGGATTGAAGGACAGATACGTGTATGGATTTAATGAATGACAAATTTGTGGAATACGTGTATGGACATGGATTCTCATTGGAGTATTCTAATGGCATGGCAGTATAAAATAAGGAAAGGACGAATTGGGTATAGGTGTTGTAGATATTTATTAGATTTTTGATGTCTCTTCGATGTATTCGTGGAATGAGAAAATATAAAACATGTGAGAATTGGGGTATGATATGTGAAGGAATATGTATGGGCTAAAATAACATGTTGCTCAAGTGGTTATAGTAGGTATAGATTGGTTACATATTTTTATAAAATGAGTCGGTTTGATTTGTATCATCCGAAAGATCCATGTAATATTTATATATTAAGAAGAAAATAAAAAGGTAGATTGTATATAAAAGATATAGAATCAAGTGGTCACATTTTGTTTGTGAAAAAGAAATAGATCGATTTATTATGGAGTAGAATTTGCATGAGCTACGTATTACATATAAGAGGAGTTTGCATACAAAACTTTGTATTGTAAAAATGAAGGTAAGTTGGAATTGAATTAAATATTCAAATTATAGAAAAGCTTGTCATTATTTGGGACGTTTGAATTTAGTGAAAATGGGGTTAAGTGATCTATTTGTGTCTCGAGTACATGCCGTTATGTATATATATTGTGAAACGTATCATAACAATAAGAGAAAGTTTTAAATTTCCCCGTAAAAATGGGTTTTGTTACAAAGTAAGTTGAGATTATCATTACTTAATGAGGATTATCATAATGGATTTTCGTGGGATCTTACAGTATCTACCCCTAAATTTTGAACTTCGTCCCGAAGTTCAGTCCGTGATAGGTGTTGAAAAATGTGATGTTCTGAAGTGAGAGATTATGAAGAATGTTGTCGAGAGGTTTCTATCCGGAAATAGAGGAAACGAGATCTAATTAGATTTATTCATGCTATATGGAATAAATTCGAATGTTTGGTTAATTAATAAACTTAAAGGTTTAGAATAATGAGAACAACGGTCAGGAACTGTGGAAATTTAACGGCTAGTGAACAGTGTATAATACCAATCATGTATTTGATAAACAGGTAAAGTATTTCTACCAATAAGTAAATAGAGTTTCCCAGCAAAGGCGTTATAAATTCACTCAGTTCCAAGCCCGTCCCATTCCAGGCTTGCAACCTGTGTGTTTACAACCCATTGCTAACATAGTCTCGAACAAGTATAAATGTGTATAGAAATACGTATTATAAAATGATTTGGACTAAGACTAGAACTAGAACAGATATAGATGTATATAAAAATACGTATCACAGTATAAATAGGTCAAGTACTGATGCATTTCATAATTATGCTAGCAATTGTGTACGTTATTCTTGTGGTTATCTACTTGAGGTACACTCCGGACGAAGACTTTCAATATTTGGTCGTGATTTTAGTGTTTGTCATTCCGTTGGTGATTGTAGCCCTTATCGTGGATATGGCGTATGGAAAATAGGTAGTAGGAAGGTTGGAGTAAGTAGTTGTAACTTTAGTATTATCGTTGCTAGTTATGTACTAATTTCCGTGTATTCTAATAAGATTTCTTGCTAATTGCGCTTTTCATAAGTCTTTGTGAATTATTAGGGTTCTAATACTTGTACTTTTGTCAGTTTCTTATCATAAGAATGGTGGGTAATATGTGTAGGTATTTGTTTGTGGTTGGTCAAATGTGACGTTTTATGAGCAATTTATTTTGTCTTAAGATTTTGCTTTTGAATAGAAGTTGTTATTAGGAAATCTGAAGGATAACTGTTTCATTCATAACATGATTCTTCCTAAATTAGACATAGTTGATCAGGCTATGTATAATTTGAGGACCAAATAATGTAATGCTTGGTTCAGTCACCGCGATATTTAGGCTTTTTCAAGAAGTTTTAGATGGTGTAAAACATGTTGTTTTATGTAAGATGACGATATGATTGCTTTTTCAAAAGACAGTAGAAAATTTCTATTCATACTATGGTGATAAGTCAGGAATTTCTAGGGTGAATATAGGATATCCTCAGTATAAACTTAGGTTTTGGGTGCGAATTTCTTATAAGATGGTGATAATCTATTGTTTAGTCAGAAGTGGTGCTGAATCAAATTTCTAAAGTGATATCTGGGTATTGTTTCATAAATGCTATGAATAGGGAGTGTATAATAGAGATTGAAACAGACGTGGATTACGATTATTTCGGAAATATCACAGGGTAGAGTCTTCATACGGTAGAAAGATAATTGTTATGCTTAGGTTACATCCATCGTACCTAAGGTAAAGTATAAAAGGAGATACAATTTAGAAGGTTTTAAACTAGGGTTTACTTATCCACAATAGGAATTTATCTTCTGTTTAAACATATGTGTCATCCCTTGGCGTTGTTAAGGTTTTAAAGAGTTTCCATTTTCTTTCACTGGTCTTCTTGTCCTAAGTGATATTCTGGGTTAGGCATTGATTCTTGCAGTGTCTCGCTTAACTTTTGGTCTAAAAATTCTTGGGTAATGGTAATAGTAGGTTCAGTCACTTTTTCTATATTCTTAAAGTGAGTTGGTCTAAAATTCGTGAAACTTTCATTGATATGCTTATAGAACTTAGTCGTCTCCTCTTCTTTTCTTGCTATTTTGTTGCTACTCGGACAAGCTACTATAGTTACCTTGAGTATCACAGCAACAGTATTGGTTACTAACTTTTGGATAGCTTTAAGAGTCAAGGTTGTGGTTGGTGCTAGTGGAGTATTTGTAATGCTTATGCTGGCCATATTCTATCAATATCTCAAGAAAAACGGATTTAAATCCACCTAATGGCCATGTCAGAATAATTTGAGTGACAAGGTATTTGTATACTAGTCTTAATAATGTGGTCACAATGTGAAACTTTAACCAGTTGTGAACCCTCAATCACGATGTGTCTGGGTAATGTCGTAGATAAATGCTTAATTCTTGGCATGGGATTGCTAGGGAACAAATTATTTCATTCACAAAAGCCGAAGTTCCAAAATTTTCTCTTCATTCATCAAGTTTTCTTCCGAAATTTTGTCTTAAAGAACTCTATGGTCATAGCCTAGTCATGGCTGATATGAGGAATCATAACAATCGTAAGTAATATTGGGGTAGGTCTGGGTATAATCACTGTAAACATCATAATATTAATAACTTAATCGATTGCTTTTACAAGATCAACGATACAAGGTCTTTGATTTCTTTTCAAATCGTTTCTTAGTGTGAATTTTGTCTAATCTCGAATGTTGTTGGACAACCAATCAATTATTCATCTGGATAAGACTCAGCAGTTCTTCTAAGTTTCTGACGGAAGGGTGAGTGAATTGGTAAAAATGAGACTGGTATGTGAGTGAGTTCTGTATTAAGCTAGGGTTGAGATATTAATACATAGGAATTTTTTTTTTTTTTTTTTTTTTTTTTTTTTTTTTTTTAGCATCCGGAGTGATATAATAACAAGGTGATGTATGAGTAGTACGAAGGGTAACCTTGGTAATATTAACAGGTTTGGAAGACATGGTACTGTAGTAGCCGAAAATAATAATTATAAGCATTTTGTACGTTAAGAGCGTAACGGTAAGTGTGAAATAATACAGTGTGTAATGCGTGAGGAGTAATTATCAAGCATGTAAAGATTAGTGCAACATAATCTTAATAGATAATGTATTGAGCACGGCAGTCTGCAGACACGGAGGGCGTAAAATGGTATGGTGTAAAATCATTTGTTTTGAAAGTGTGGTTATAGTTCAATGTTTTAAAACGTTTGATTCTCTATAACCATAGGCTCTGATACCAAACTGTAACACCCCCAAATTTGGTTTGTGGCAGCGGAAAAGTAATTTGGGTGTTACGGTGAGGATCGAAGTTTAAATCTCAGAAAACGGTCCAGAATATGCATTTTGAAAGCTATATGTCATTCGAAAAATATTCTTGATACAAAAGTGATTTATTTGATTTGAAAATCCCATAAGAAAATGTGATAATTTGGGAGGAATGACATATTTGATTTTACACCATTTAAGTTATCAGAGTAAAAGATGTCTGCTCCGTGTCTTGTCCTGCTCCGTTAATTACCTGAGATAAACATGCTTAAAATGTCAACACAATGGTTGGTGAGTTCGTGGAGTTTGTAGAAAATAACTTTCTTCGAAAAGTGTATAGTGATTGTCGAAGTAAATAGTAATTCTTCATAAAATAAATAGCCAGTTGTGTTGTATAAAAATTCACAAGCAAATCATGTATGATCTCCAAAATCATATGTTTCAATTTATAAATGCAGATGAGCTACGTTGTTATATGCTCAATGTAAACTATTGGGTCAGTTTTTAAATGTGTCGATATACCAAGCCTTTTGGGTTGTCTTTGTAGAGTTCTTGTTTAATTCACATATGATAACAATTAAGATTCAAGTACGGAATTCATAATCATAACACGTAGCGAAACAATAATCTAATGTCTGAAATCTATCAGTGTAAAGTGGTGGTCTTCTAGATACAGCTGTATCCTAGGATATATATATGAAACATTCATATATTCATAAAGTTATATTGCCCTAAGTCTCATGACACGCAAAACGTTAACCATTTCCGTAAACCGGCGGGGTCCCACCAGGGATACCTGATGGGGGATTTATGGCCCTCATGTGAATAGGGGATTTGCCAATTCCTATTTTTCTCAAATATAGTGCACCACGACTAATACGACTAACCATAAGGCATTCCGTCAAAGTATTAGTGGGGTAGGTCGTCAGCCTCCAACAGGTTTCGAAGCTGTTCACTATATTCGCGCTCACCGCAGTGATTAATGGCTCATGATCGAGGGACTTTATGGCAATAAAGGGGTACTTAGGCAATATAGGTCTCAGGGTTCATCAAGTATACGTATTCTGGTTTTTGGCAATTCTCTCCAGAAAATGTAGAATATCATAATAAAGTTAACAGTTCATTCATTTGTTATATGAATACATACAGTGAGTTTCAGTATCATGTTACGTCAAGTAGTCCGAAGATGTTATGTTTCAAGTTCAGTGTTTAAGCTAATCAAACAATTTGCACATATAACGTACACGTATTCCTTTCAAGTAGGATTCAAACATATAAAGCATAGTTGATAGTTTTGAGCAAATCATGAGAGTTTTCAAGTAATATAAAACAGTTAAAGCATGTATCTCCCCAAAAGAATTATTAAAAACAAGTGTGAAAAGTAGGGGCCACGACTCACGGTAAGTCATAAGAGTTTTCATAGTACTTATAGAAGTCTAAACGTCAAGCAAATCATATAGTTGATAATGAGTAAAATATTTACAAGCATGTATCTCCCCCAAAAGAGTTATTAAAAGCAAGTATTAAAAGAGGGGGCCACGACTCACCTTAGCCACAGCAAGCAAAGATCACATTGACACGACTGGCATCTAGAGCATATTACAACAGTCTCATACAGCAACGACGGTACACAACCTAATATGCATACAGTTATCTCAAAACACGTCTAGCACAATAATAAAGTCTATAAAAGATAAAGTGTCATAGTTTTCGTGGATTATTCAGTTTTCCAAAACTTATCAAAAGCTTAGTTTAAATGTTTCATGTAGTGTGGTAAGAAGACCTAGACTCGACTTACAACTCACGCCAAAAAGAATAGACATTAAATAATTCAAGAGGATACTGACGAGAACTCTAACTAAGGAGGATAACTTAGAAGCTAAAAACAAATAAACACCTCAAATCAAATAACTAGTTGGTATGCTTCGGCATTTACCCCGTTATCCCCAAATAACTTGTAATAAACATAATCGTTTTATAATAAGATGAGTTCTAATAAAGCTAGTTTTTCCCGAGTCGTCATGACTGGAGTTCATCAAGTATGAAAATCCAATATTTAATAGGTTTATGTTTCGTTATTATTCTTGTAAATATTAGTCTTGAATTTCATTGAAGATTTTGTGTCCCGTCCGAGTTTAATATATTATGTTCAATAAATCTGATGTCTAATGTAGTAAGTCCGATAGCGATCCGCCTTTGTCCGATGTCCAAGTATAATAATCAAGTCCGTATTCAAATTTGAGTCACAATCCAAGTATTACCCGAAACGTCCCAAGAGAACAAGTAAATACACGTTAGTCAATTATATTATTGACACTAAATTTTTATAACTAACACACTCTTTAAATATGTTAACCAGTGTACCCTTTTTAAATTATTATGGGCTTGTGTGCCCTTTTACCCAACAAACATCATTTGGGCTTCGGCCCGATTCTGAACACAACTCAAACGCAACACTAGTCTCACCCTATATGGGCTCGTGACTTAAATAAACCAAACAAAACTCTTAGTCCCATTGGGCTCCGGCCCGAAATTAAACAAACAATCCATTAATTAAAACTTGGGTTAAGTCCATTCTTGAATAAGCAAGCGCACGTCTGTTAGTCTCTTTTACAAACATTTCAACTCAATTTCAATTTTTCACCAAATGATTTCTTATATTAGCCGCACACAATTAATCAGCGCACCCTATGTGGGTTATTGGTCGTAACCGCGACTAACGCAACATACCTTAAATTGAACCCGAGACCAAGACGAAGCAACCAAACAACCTCATAGGCTGTTAAACCGAGACTCAAACCAATGAGAATAGCAACATAACCACGACAACAATGACAAAATCCACAACGACCATTACCGAGACCAAGATAAGCTCAAAGGAGCTTATTAATCAAACTGCCATATAACCAAGTATTCCGACACGACAACTAAAGTCAAAACACGATAACACCCTTATGCCGAGACCATGGGAGGTCTCGGCTACGAATCTGCTAGTGGAAAAAGAACCCAAACGAATCAAATAAACACCACTTCTATTAGTTCGTACCACACGAAACACAACAACAAACAAAATGTTTTTATACCGATTTTAAATTCACGGAAACAAAATCAAAGTCTTATAACCGGTTTTCACATCACGATTTAATAGTTATATCATTGCTTAAATCCTTTCATCCCACGAAAAACAATAACAATAATGATCGGTTTTTAAATCTTCTCAATCCACGAAAACATCACAACAATCGATTAACAAAATAATAAACAAGAATCGGTTTACCAAAATAATGAGTAACAAAAATAGTTTCTCGGTTTTACCATGACTAGAAGGAGGAGAGCAAAGTGGCGGAGACGCGTAGCAGCAGTGGTGGCTGGATAAAGAGAAAACGCGGCGGCAACAAGTGGTGGAGATGGTTTCTTGGCGCGTGAATCACATAGGAATGAAGAGGAAGATGAGAGGGTCATTTTGGTGGTGGCGGTGAGTGATGGTGTTTGGCGGTGACGGCCGGGTGGCCGGAGATGGCGCCGGAAATGAGAGAGAGATCTATATGTATAAAATAAAGAAATGTTTGTGTGGTGTAATAGTTTATAAACTAAACGTGTATAGTACGTGTATGGATTTAGAGAAGGACAGGTTTGTAGATTACATGTATGGATTGAAGGACAGATACGTGTATGGATTTAATGAATGACAAATTTGTGGAATACGTGTATGGACATGGATTCTCATTGGAGTATTCTAATGGCATGGCAGTATAAAATAAGGAAAGGACGAATTGGGTATAGGTGTTGTAGATATTTATTAGATTTTTGATGTCTCTTCGATGTATTCGTGGAATGAGAAAATATAAAACATGTGAGAATTGGGGTATGATATGTGAAGGAATATGTATGGGCTAAAATAACATGTTGCTCAAGTGGTTATAGTAGGTATAGATTGGTTACATATTTTTATAAAATGAGTCGGTTTGATTTGTATCATCCGAAAGATCCATGTAATATTTATATATTAAGAAGAAAATAAAAAGGTAGATTGTATATAAAAGATATAGAATCAAGTGGTCACATTTTGTTTGTGAAAAAGAAATAGATCGATTTATTATGGAGTAGAATTTGCATGAGCTACGTATTACATATAAGAGGAGTTTGCATACAAAACTTTGTATTGTAAAAATGAAGGTAAGTTGGAATTGAATTAAATATTCAAATTATAGAAAAGCTTGTCATTATTTGGGACGTTTGAATTTAGTGAAAATGGGGTTAAGTGATCTATTTGTGTCTCGAGTACATGCCGTTATGTATATATATTGTGAAACGTATCATAACAATAAGAGAAAGTTTTAAATTTCCCCGTAAAAATGGGTTTTGTTACAAAGTAAGTTGAGATTATCATTACTTAATGAGGATTATCATAATGGATTTTCGTGGGATCTTACAGTATCTACCCCTAAATTTTGAACTTCGTCCCGAAGTTCAGTCCGTGATAGGTGTTGAAAAATGTGATGTTCTGAAGTGAGAGATTATGAAGAATGTTGTCGAGAGGTTTCTATCCGGAAATAGAGGAAACGAGATCTAATTAGATTTATTCATGCTATATGGAATAAATTCGAATGTTTGGTTAATTAATAAACTTAAAGGTTTAGAATAATGAGAACAACGGTCAGGAACTGTGGAAATTTAACGGCTAGTGAACAGTGTATAATACCAATCATGTATTTGATAAACAGGTAAAGTATTTCTACCAATAAGTAAATAGAGTTTCCCAGCAAAGGCGTTATAAATTCACTCAGTTCCAAGCCCGTCCCATTCCAGGCTTGCAACCTGTGTGTTTACAACCCATTGCTAACATAGTCTCGAACAAGTATAAATGTGTATAGAAATACGTATTATAAAATGATTTGGACTAAGACTAGAACTAGAACAGATATAGATGTATATAAAAATACGTATCACAGTATAAATAGGTCAAGTACTGATGCATTTCATAATTATGCTAGCAATTGTGTACGTTATTCTTGTGGTTATCTACTTGAGGTACACTCCGGACGAAGACTTTCAATATTTGGTCGTGATTTTAGTGTTTGTCATTCCGTTGGTGATTGTAGCCCTTATCGTGGATATGGCGTATGGAAAATAGGTAGTAGGAAGGTTGGAATAAGTAGTTGTAACTTTAGTATTATCGTTGCTAGTTATGTACTAATTTCCGTGTATTCTAATAAGATTTCTTGCTAATTGCGCTTTTCATAAGTCTTTGTGAATTATTAGGGTTCTAATACTTGTACTTTTGTCAGTTTCTTATCATAAGAATGGTGGGTAATATGTGTAGGTATTTGTTTGTGGTTGGTCAAATGTGACGTTTTATGAGCAATTTATTTTGTCTTAAGATTTTGCTTTTGAATAGAAGTTGTTATTAGGAAATCTGAAGGATAACTGTTTCATTCATAACATGATTCTTCCTAAATTAGACATAGTTGATCAGGCTATGTATAATTTGAGGACCAAATAATGTAATGCTTGGTTCAGTCACCGCGATATTTAGGCTTTTTCAAGAAGTTTTAGATGGTGTAAAACATGTTGTTTTATGTAAGATGACGATATGATTGCTTTTTCAAAAGACAGTAGAAAATTTCTATTCATACTATGGTGATAAGTCAGGAATTTCTAGGGTGAATATAGGATATCCTCAGTATAAACTTAGGTTTTGGGTGCGAATTTCTTATAAGATGGTGATAATCTATTGTTTAGTCAGAAGTGGTGCTGAATCAAATTTCTAAAGTGATATCTGGGTATTGTTTCATAAATGCTATGAATAGGGAGTGTATAATAGAGATTGAAACAGACGTGGATTACGATTATTTCGGAAATATCACAGGGTAGAGTCTTCATACGGTAGAAAGATAATTGTTATGCTTAGGTTACATCCATCGTACCTAAGGTAAAGTATAAAAGGAGATACAATTTAGAAGGTTTTAAACTAGGGTTTACTTATCCACAATAGGAATTTATCTTCTGTTTAAACATATGTGTCATCCCTTGGCGTTGTTAAGGTTTTAAAGAGTTTCCATTTTCTTTCACTGGTCTTCTTGTCCTAAGTGATATTCTGGGTTAGGCATTGATTCTTGCAGTGTCTCGCTTAACTTTTGGTCTAAAAATTCTTGGGTAATGGTAATAGTAGGTTCAGTCACTTTTTCTATATTCTTAAAGTGAGTTGGTCTAAAATTCGTGAAACTTTCATTGATATGCTTATAGAACTTAGTCGTCTCCTCTTCTTTTCTTGCTATTTTGTTGCTACTTGGACAAGCTACTATAGTTACCTTGAGTATCACAGCAACAGTATTGGTTACTAACTTTTGGATAGCTTTAAGAGTCAAGGTTGTGGTTGGTGCTAGTGGAGTATTTGTAATGCTTATGCTGGCCATATTCTATCAATATCTCAAGAAAAACGGATTTAAATCCACCTAATGGCCATGTCAGAATAATTTGAGTGACAAGGTATTTGTATACTAGTCTTAATAATGTGGTCACAATGTGAAACTTTAACCAGTTGTGAACCCTCAATCACGATGTGTCTGGGTAATGTCGTAGATAAATGCTTAATTCTTGGCATGGGATTGCTAGGGAACAAATTATTTCATTCACAAAAGCCGAAGTTCCAAAATTTTCTCTTCATTCATCAAGTTTTCTTCCGAAATTTTGTCTTAAAGAACTCTATGGTCATAGCCTAGTCATGGCTGATATGAGGAATCATAACAATCGTAAGTAATATTGGGGTAGGTCTGGGTATAATCACTGTAAACATCATAATATTAATAACTTAATCGATTGCTTTTACAAGATCAACGATACAAGGTCTTTGATTTCTTTTCAAATCGTTTCTTAGTGTGAATTTTGTCTAATCTCGAATGTTGTTGGACAACCAATCAATTATTCATCTGGATAAGACTCAGCAGTTCTTCTAAGTTTCTGACGGAAGGGTGAGTGAATTGGTAAAAATGAGACTGGTATGTGAGTGAGTTCTGTATTAAGCTAGGGTTGAGATATTAATACATAGGAATTTTTTTTTTTTTTTTTTTTTTTTTTTTTTTTTTTTTTTTTTAGCATCCGGAGTGATATAATAACAAGGTGATGTATGAGTAGTACGAAGGGTAACCTTGGTAATATTAACAGGTTTGGAAGACATGGTACTGTAGTAGCCGAAAATAATAATTATAAGCATTTTGTACGTTAAGAGCGTAACGGTAAGTGTGAAATAATACAGTGTGTAATGCGTGAGGAGTAATTATCAAGCATGTAAAGATTAGTGCAACATAATCTTAATAGATAATGTATTGAGCACGGCAGTCTGCAGACACGGAGGGCGTAAAATGGTATGGTGTAAAATCATTTGTTTTGAAAGTGTGGTTATAGTTCAATGTTTTAAAACGTTTGATTCTCTATAACCATAGGCTCTGATACCAAACTGTAACACCCCCAAATTTGGTTTGTGGCAGCGGAAAAGTAATTTGGGTGTTACGGTGAGGATCGAAGTTTAAATCTCAGAAAACGGTCCAGAATATGCATTTTGAAAGCTATATGTCATTCGAAAAATATTCTTGATACAAAAGTGATTTATTTGATTTGAAAATCCCATAAGAAAATGTGATAATTTGGGAGGAATGACATATTTGATTTTACACCATTTAAGTTATCAGAGTAAAAGATGTCTGCTCCGTGTCTTGTCCTGCTCCGTTAATTACCTGAGATAAACATGCTTAAAATGTCAACACAATGGTTGGTGAGTTCGTGGAGTTTGTAGAAAATAACTTTCTTCGAAAAGTGTATAGTGATTGTCGAAGTAAATAGTAATTATTTATAAAATAAATAGCCAGTTGTGTTGTATAAAAATTCACAAGCAAATCATGTATGATCTCCAAAATCATATGTTTCAATTTATAAATGCAGATGAGCTACGTTGTTATATGCTCAATGTAAACTATTGGGTCAGTTTTTAAATGTGTCGATATACCAAGCCTTTTGGGTTGTCTTTGTAGAGTTCTTGTTTAATTCACATATGATAACAATTAAGATTCAAGTACGGAATTCATAATCATAACACGTAGCGAAACAATAATCTAATGTCTGAAATCTATCAGTGTAAAGTGGTGGTCTTCTAGATACAGCTGTATCCTAGGATATATATATGAAACATTCATATATTCATAAAGTTATATTGCCCTAAGTCTCATGACACGCAAAACGTTAACCATTTCCGTAAACCGGCGGGGTCCCACCAGGGATACCTGATGGGGGATTTATGGCCCTCATGTGAATAGGGGATTTGCCAATTCCTATTTTTCTCAAATATAGTGCACCACGACTAATACGACTAACCATAAGGCATTCCGTCAAAGTATTAGTGGGGTAGGTCGTCAGCCTCCAACAGGTTTCGAAGCTGTTCACTATATTCGCGCTCACCGCAGTGATTAATGGCTCATGATCGAGGGACTTTATGGCAATAAAGGGGTACTTAGGCAATATAGGTCTCAGGGTTCATCAAGTATACGTATTCTGGTTTTTGGCAATTCTCTCCAGAAAATGTAGAATATCATAATAAAGTTAACAGTTCATTCATTTGTTATATGAATACATACAGTGAGTTTCAGTATCATGTTACGTCAAGTAGTCCGAAGATGTTATGTTTCAAGTTCAGTGTTTAAGCTAATCAAACAATTTGCACATATAACGTACACGTATTCCTTTCAAGTAGGATTCAAACATATAAAGCATAGTTGATAGTTTTGAGCAAATCATGAGAGTTTTCAAGTAATATAAAACAGTTAAAGCATGTATCTCCCCAAAAGAATTATTAAAAACAAGTGTGAAAGGTAGGGGCCACGACTCACGGTAAGTCATAAGAGTTTTCATAGTACTTATAGAAGTCTAAACGTCAAGCAAATCATATAGTTGATAATGAGTAAAATATTTACAAGCATGTATCTCCCCCAAAAGAGTTATTAAAAGCAAGTATTAAAAGAGGGGGCCACGACTCACCTTAGCCACAGCAAGCAAAGATCACATTGACACGACTGGCATCTAGAGCATATTACAACAGTCTCATACAGCAACGACGGTACACAACCTAATATGTATACAGTTATCTCAAAACACGTCTAGCACAATAATAAAGTCTATAAAAGATAAAGTGTCATAGTTTTCGTGGATTATTCAGTTTTCCAAAACTTATCAAAAGCTTAGTTTAAATGTTTCATGTAGTGTGGTAAGAAGACCTAGACTCGACTTACAACTCACGCCAAAAAGAATAGACATTAACTAATTCAAGAGGATACTGACGAGAACTCTAACTAAGGAGGATAACTTAGAAGCTAAAAACAAATAAACACCTCAAATCAAATAACTAGTTGGTATGCTTCGGCATTTACCCCGTTATCCCCAAATAACTTGTAATAAACATAATCGTTTTATAATAAGATGAGTTCTAATAAAGCTAGTTTTTCCCGAGTCGTCATGACTGGAGTTCATCAAGTATGAAAATCCAATATTTAATAGGTTTATGTTTCGTTATTATTCTTGTAAATATTAGTCTTGAATTTCATTGAAGATTTTGTGTCCCGTCCGAGTTTAATATATTATGTTCAATAAATCTGATGTCTAATGTAGTAAGTCCGATAGCGATCCGCCTTTGTCCGATGTCCAAGTATAATAATCAAGTCCGTATTCAAATTTGAGTCACAATCCAAGTATTACCCGAAACGTCCCAAGAGAACAAGTAAATACACGTTAGTCAATTATATTATTGACACTAAATTTTTATAACTAACACACTCTTTAAATATGTTAACCAGTGTACCCTTTTTAAATTATTATGGGCTTGTGTGCCCTTTTACCCAACAAACATCATTTGGGCTTCGGCCCGATTCTGAACACAACTCAAACGCAACACTAGTCTCACCCTATATGGGCTCGTGACTTAAATAAACCAAACAAAACTCTTAGTCCCATTGGGCTCCGGCCCGAAATTAAACAAACAATCCATTAATTAAAACTTGGGTTAAGTCCATTCTTGAATAAGCAAGCGCACGTCTGTTAGTCTCTTTTACAAACATTTCAACTCAATTTCAATTTTTCACCAAATGATTTCTTATATTAGCCGCACACAATTAATCAGCGCACCCTATGTGGGTTATTGGTCGTAACCGCGACTAACGCAACATACCTTAAATTGAACCCGAGACCAAGACGAAGCAACCAAACAACCTCATAGGCTGTTAAACCGAGACTCAAACCAATGAGAATAGCAACATAACCACGACAACAATGACAAAATCCACAACGACCATTACCGAGACCAAGATAAGCTCAAAGGAGCTTATTAATCAAACTGCCATATAACCAAGTATTCCGACACGACAACTAAAGTCAAAACACGATAACACCCTTATGCCGAGACCATGAGAGGTCTCGGCTACGAATCTGCTAGTGGAAAAAGAACCCAAACGAATCAAATAAACACCACTTCTATTAGTTCGTACCACACGAAACACAACAACAAACAAAATGTTTTTATACCGATTTTAAATTCACGGAAACAAAATCAAAGTCTTATAACCGGTTTTCACATCACGATTTAATAGTTATATCATTGCTTAAATCCTTTCATCCCACGAAAAACAATAACAATAATGATCGGTTTTTAAATCTTCTCAATCCACGAAAACATCACAACAATCGATTAACAAAATAATAAACAAGAATCGGTTTACCAAAATAATGAGTAACAAAAATAGTTTCTCGGTTTTACCATGACTAGAAGGAGGAGAGCAAAGTGGCGGAGACGCGTAGCAGCAGTGGTGGCTGGATAAAGAGAAAACGCGGCGGCAACAAGTGGTGGAGATGGTTTCTTGGCGCGTGAATCACATAGGAATGAAGAGGAAGATGAGAGGGTCATTTTGGTGGTGGCGGTGAGTGATGGTGTTTGGCGGTGACGGCCGGGTGGCCGGAGATGGCGCCGGAAATGAGAGAGAGATCTATATGTATAAAATAAAGAAATGTTTGTGTGGTGTAATAGTTTATAAACTAAACGTGTATAGTACGTGTATGGATTTAGAGAAGGACAGGTTTGTAGATTACATGTATGGATTGAAGGACAGATACGTGTATGGATTTAATGAATGACAAATTTGTGGAATACGTGTATGGACATGGATTCTCATTGGAGTATTCTAATGGCATGGCAGTATAAAATAAGGAAAGGACGAATTGGGTATAGGTGTTGTAGATATTTATTAGATTTTTGATGTCTCTTCGATGTATTCGTGGAATGAGAAAATATAAAACATGTGAGAATTGGGGTATGATATGTGAAGGAATATGTATGGGCTAAAATAACATGTTGCTCAAGTGGTTATAGTAGGTATAGATTGGTTACATATTTTTATAAAATGAGTCGGTTTGATTTGTATCATCCGAAAGATCCATGTAATATTTATATATTAAGAAGAAAATAAAAAGGTAGATTGTATATAAAAGATATAGAATCAAGTGGTCACATTTTGTTTGTGAAAAAGAAATAGATCGATTTATTATGGAGTAGAAATTGCATGAGCTACGTATTACATATAAGAGGAGTTTGCATACAAAACTTTGTATTGTAAAAATGAAGGTAAGTTGGAATTGAATTAAATATTCAAATTATAGAAAAGCTTGTCATTATTTGGGACGTTTGAATTTAGTGAAAATGGGGTTAAGTGATCTATTTGTGTCTCGAGTACATGCCGTTATGTATATATATTGTGAAACGTATCATAACAATAAGAGAAAGTTTTAAATTTCCCCGTAAAAATGGGTTTTGTTACAAAGTAAGTTGAGATTATCATTACTTAATGAGGATTATCATAATGGATTTTCGTGGGATCTTACATGTTTTAGTATTTTTTACTTGTCAAACTTTATTTACCAATAACCAAATCCTTGAATGTTTCTAGACTACTTTAACTCTTTGTACATTTGAGTGTGCAAATAAAAAATAACTTTATGAATAATGGGCATGTAATTTAATTACTATTATTTTTTAAAGATGATTTGCACACTCTTTATTTTGTTTTGTATATTTAACTGACAAGTAGATAAACTATTTAATATGTCAATTTAAGTATACTAATAAAAATATACAAGGCTGAACGCAATCGATCTGGATTTATCGGTCGGTCGATGCAAATCAATTCTCATTATTTTTATATTTTTTAAGATGTATTAATGAGATGAAATCCGTACATTTGGTTGTCGAATAGGACTCGCGCTGACTTTCGTATCATGGTTTGGGACCATTCAAGCCATCATCCCACTAGTGATTGATTATGAAAGCATCTATCCAATATCTACTACGTACTACTCCCTCCGTCCCAAAATTATTGTCACATTACAAAAAAACACATTTTTTTAGAAAAATGTCACTATCACTATTTTCTCTCTCTTACTTTTTTGTCAAATGACAAGTTTACCCTTAACCTATTAATTAACACTTCTTTAAAGTTTGCAATATTAATTTCAACCAAGGGTAATATAGTAACTTTACCAAACTCCACTACCTATTCACGTTCTATTTATGGTATGTGACAATAATTTTGGGACAGACGGAAAAGGAAAGTGTGACAATAAAATTGGGACGGAGGGAGTATATTACTACTTGTATAAGGTGGTCGATTTTATATTAAAATTTGCTAATTTCTAATTTGTGCCACGATGATAATGGTTTAAGAAGCTTTAAACAAAACTCACATTACCATATTCATGTTAATTGATATGAATAATTTTTTATATTTATGAGAGTCACTTTATTTTGCATATTTTTATTTTGGTGTTTATCAAGAGATAAATATCAATCATTCATTTAGTTTGATCTAATAGTGGGGATTAACCTAAGATTAAATAAGAAAACCTAAGTCCATGTTTTTTTTCTTCAATTTTCTTTGTCTTTTTGTCTTTCTTATTATTCATTTTTTTTTTTGCCTTTTTTGTAATTCACTTTTTTTTATAATTCACTTTTTTTTCCTTCTTTTTTTGTCTTTTTTCTAATTCACGTTTTTTTTTTTTTTTTTTTTTTTTTTTTTTTTTTTTTTTTTTTCACTTTTTTTAGTTCACGTTTTTTTTTCCGCTTTGATACGTTTTCGTCTATTTTCATACGTTTTCGTCCGTTTTCATACGTTTTTGTTCGTTTTCGCCCGTTTTCATACGTAAGAAAACAGACGAAAATGTATGAAAGCATAAAATCACGTCTAAAAACGGACGAAAACGTATGAAAAATGGACGAAGACGAAAGAAAACAGACGAAAACGTATTAAAACGAACGAAAACGGATGAAAACGTATGAAAACAAACGAAAACATAAGAAAAGAGACGAAAACGTATGAAAACAGACGTAGACGGGCATAAACGGACGAAAACGTATGAAAACGCACGAAAACGTATAAAAACAAACGAAAACGTATGAAAACATACGAAAACGTAAAAAACGGACGAAAATGTATGAAAACGGACAAAAACGTATGAAAACGGACGAAAACGTATAAAAATGAACGAAAACGTTTGAAAACTTATAAAAACGGACGAAAACAAACGGAAACATTTGAAAAGAGACGAAAACGTAAAAAAAGTATGAAAACAGACGAAAACGTATGAAAGCCAAAAAGAAAAAAGAAAAAAAAAACGTGAATTAGAAAAAAGACAAAAAAAAAAAAGAAAAAAAGAAAAAAAAGAACGTGAATTAGAAAAAAAAGCAAAAAAAAAAATATAAAAATAATAATAAGAAAGATAAAAAAACAAAGAAAAAGGGGGAAAAAAAAAGACATGGACTTAGGTTTTCATATTTAAACTTAGGTTAATCCCCACCATTAAATCAAACTAGATGGATGGTAGGGATTTGTCCTCTATTTATGATGTTTACCAAAATTACCCATGTTTTATATGAAAATTAAATTATTTAAAAAAAAAAACATTTATCTTCATTAAACACTTCTAAACTTATCCCACCATGGAAACGCCTTTCTTATAAACTAAAAAGTTTATATGACATAAAAACTTTGGACAATTTGTGTGTTTTTCAAAATAATAGGATTGTTTAACACAATTTTACAGTGCGAATAAAAATTCACGTGGTTTGCCTTTCCATTTTGCTTGTGAACTTTTGTTACTAACTGGTTTATCTAATTTTGACAAAATGGGTAAACAATCAACAAAACATCACGGATTTATGGACTTTTGAGGCCACTCACAACAGTTAACTCAGCCTTAAATTTTAAGGCATGTCACGTCAGCTTTTTCACACCTTAACTTAACTCAGCTTTAACCCACACAACAATAACTCAGATTTAACACACCTTAACTAACCTTTACACATAAATTTTCAAATTCTACCCCTAACTTATAAATTACTTCATTTTTTAACAACATAACATTCATTAAAACATAACATTCATTAAAAACATAACATTACATACTTAATAAAATAAAATTACAACGAAATTAAAAAAAACATTAAAATGCGATACTAAATTTTATATAGAGTTGTAATTGTCGATAAGATCCGATTTCTCCTCCCATATGTGTAACACCTGCTCCCTAACCATCTTTCTACCTAATTATATCTTGAAAAATTATCTATCCATTGTATCTAAAACACAATACTAAAACACAAGGGGCACAAATGAAAAAAAAAAAAAAAAAAAAAAAAAAAAAATCGTAGTGAAAGGACAAGGGCCGAAAGTGTAATTTTTTTTTTACAAAAAACCCCCTTAACGTAGCGTTAAAGGGCTAACGCAGCCCCTTAACGCCACGTTAACTCAGCTACTCACAATGGATAACGCAGGTTTAACGTGCGTTAAGGCACGTTTTTTTTGGCCTTTAACGCCATCTTAACTTGCCCGTTGTATGTGGTCTTAAAGATGAATGTTTTGTTGCTACACAAAACAAGCTACCTCCTAATTTTGAATTAGATAACATAACATAGATAATCAGGATCGTGCTCCTCATGCAATCTAGTGACTTTTTGTTTACCACTTATGATGATTGTATGACTTTTCTAATTATTGATTTATAGTTTTTCACTAAAGATATTATGTTGTTTGCCATGACCCCAATACTTAAAACACTACTAATTTGTCAACTCCATTCACAAGTGGGTTCTAATTATCATTTATTATACTAACAGTTGAGTTTGGTTGTTGATAAAGAGTTGTAAGATTGTCAATGACCCCAAGGTGCTCAAATAAAAATAAAAATAAAAAAAAAATAAAAATAAAAAAAAAATAAAAAAATGCAACAATGTTATTAATATTTACTACTTATTAGTTAGTATATGGTAACTATTGACCACATTAGGAGAAATTAATTTGCTTTTCATCAAGATATTGCACGCTAGCTCAATGTCATTTTAGCATAAGATATGTGACTTAATAAGCAATCCAAAGAATAGCACACACAAGTTGGTATGATAACAAAAACAAATTAAAAGCAACTAGCAGGGTATTTGGACGATGCGGCGGTGGATATCCTGTAATTAAAACTTCGAGTTTTCTACTTAACTAGTGACTATGGTTTCACCGAAATTTCACTCCATTCTATTTTAATTACACCACTCATACTTATTTTTGAAACACCGTTAGTCCCTATTCTAAAAAACTTGTCAGTTTTGATGTTTAATGACCCTTGCGGCCTCGCGTATCTTCTTCGTGAGGGTACTATTGTAACTTAACATTTTACCTGCTCATTTACTCACACCCTCAATTTTTTTAAAGTGGTGTTGTTATTTGGATTTAAAGAATCCTGTAGACGGTCATAGTGTAAGGGAGTAAACTGTAACTTTCCTTCAATTATCTATTTGATTTGATACTTGCCTACAGATCGAAACTCTCTCTCATTTCAAACACGTGGATTCAGTGAGTTGCTCTATAGTCACTTTCACATGGAGCACAAATCTAACGGTGAGTCCGGTTTTTTCTCTTTTTTTTTTTAGATCAAGGATTCATTCATTTTAATCAGATCCCATAAGATGTGATATTTATATTTGTAACAACCCGTCCCACATCGATAAAAGAATACAAATGTGAGCCCCTTATAGAGGTGGCAAAACAGGCGGCGGGCACGGGCTTCGGGTCAAACGGGCTAGGGGCTAAACGGGCATGGCCAAACAGGCGCATGGTATACGAATCGCTTTAGAAAAGACTCAAATTAAATATATTATACTATAAGTTTTTAAATATATTATACTATAAGTTTTTCTTTAAAAACAATAAAAACAATTGGAATGTTATCCCATTGAGAGCAAATATGTGCCTGTTTGTGACAAATTGCCACCTCTAGCCCGTTATAAGATGTGGACTACCGAGATCTGAGGAACATTTTTCATTATACTGAGTTGCTTATGTATTGTTTTATGTAAAAGAACATACTACATTATGCTGGTGGAGGATTGAGGAACCATAAATTATGATAGTCGGGTTTTTCTTGTTCGGAATGTATTTATTACGTTGTGTACTTGTGTAGTTGTGTGATATGTTTTTTTTTTTTATATTACATTGTCAATTAGAAACATTATTATAAGACACGTATTTGGTTATTGTCAAGCAGATTTACAGGACAGAGACCACAAATTCTTGACTAAAGCTATTGAAGAAGCATATAAAGCAGTAGAATCTGGAGATGGAGGTCCATTTGGTGCAGTTGTTGTTCGCAATGACGAGATTGTTGTGAGTTGTCATAACTTGGTTCATAAACACACTGACCCAACTGCACATGCAGAAGTAACAGCAGTAAGAGAGGTTAGACTCTTTTCTACCGAAATGTGTACCATTTAAGTTGCTGATGCATCAGAGGCGGAGGCAGGAGGGGGCAGGGTGGGCACGTGTCCCCTAGCGGAAAAATTTTAGTGTAATTTTTTTAAAATACTGGCTATTTTTGTAATTTGCCCCCAAATGCACCGATTTGTAGTGTAGTTTCTAAAAATTATCAAAGTTTGACCCATCGACCATAACTTTCAGGCTCTGACCATAACTTTCACTACTAATCATACCGCATTTTTCAGGCATGTACAAAGCTTAACCAAATTGATCTCTCAGACTGTGAGCTATATTCTTCTTGTGAGCCATGTCCTATGTGCTTAGGAGCAATCAATATTTCACGAATCAAGGTTTGGCTGCCAGCCTCATCCCTTCAAACATTTCAATTTTAAAGTTATAGTAATATGGCCTAAATTAGTATAAAAAAGTTGTAATGTCAACCATTCCCCGATTTCTTACAAAACATGCCGAAAAAACATTATGGTTAAAAAATGTTACATCAATTTCTTACAAAACATCACTAACATTAATATATATGTCAAATTGGCTAAATATGTAATCATTAAAAAAGATTGAAGTACTAAATACTTGCGATAGTTAACTTAAACGCTGAAAATGCTCAACTGACGAAATTTATGACATAATTCACCAATAAGACAATTTGTTCATTTTGATAATAAACATAATAATGCTACAAGTAAATGTTTGGAGATGTTCTTTAGTTAGATTATAATGTTTGTTCTTCATTTATTCAAGTAACTAAATAGTTTATCTATGTGGGTGCAGAGGTTGGTTTTTGGTGCTAAAGCTGAAGCAGCAGTAACCGCGACGGGGTTCGTTTATTTCATTCAAGATGCAATAACAGGCACAGAATTTTATCAGAAGGCAAACCTGGAGATCGTACAAGCGGATGGTATTGATGCTGTGATTGCTGAACACGTATTTGAAAACACCAAAGCAAAGTTATCTATGTAATGTTAACTCAAAGATCGAATTGCCTCTGGCATTGTATTCTAGATTTCATGTGTAAGATCAGAATTGCTTCTGCATTGTATCCTAACTGTATCGCATGGCGTAGGGGTAGTTGTGTGGATAGTTGTATGGACATGTTTATGTGTTTGTGGTTATGGATATTTGTTATGGTTGTGGATATTTAGCGACTTTGTTTTTGAACCATTTTGGCGACTTTGTTATTGAATGGTGTTTTAGCGACTGTTATTGAATAGATGTTATAGCGAATAAACATGTCAGAATAGCCACTTAGCATTTCATACAAGAACAGTGGCTCGTTTTTGTGCAGTTAAATAAAAAAATGATACCTGTTGCTGCTGCTGCTGCTGAAGAGAGGGTAGACTCTCCTGTAATGGTTGGCCAATACATCATCATAACTTATTGTAGATCCAGCAGGACCTGCAGATTAATTAACTTGATAGTTCCTAGGAATTACAGTAGAATTGCCAAAAAGATCTATAACCTGAAGGAGCGGCTGCAGACCGAGGCAGACTGCGGACAGAAACACAACCCTCTCTACTTGCCTTACTGTTATATGCCAAAATGGAAGAGTCACGTGCTATGTACGTGACTAGTTTAAACAAACCCAAACGCTCCCAACCAACAATAACTACCCTTTCCGCCCAAAATCATTTGTATAAATACTTTCACTTGTCACAATTGTAACTAAGCTTTGATGAATGATTTCTTTTATCTCTTCTGTAACAAACTCAATTCTTGAATAACAAATCCAGTAATCATTTCACTTCGAGTTACATTGTTGTTTGAGTAGTTCCAGTGTTTTGATTGTGTTAACCTCCAATCTTACTATAAGATTCAGGTTAAGTACGTTACAATTGGTATCAAGAGCCCTTTTCTGGCACCATTTCATTTTCAAGATTGTTACACTGACATTCTTGATATTCCGGCTTTCTTCTCCGGTGTAATTCTGGCAAGAAAACAAGAAATACAATAAATACAATGGAGTCCCTTCAACAAACTGTGAATGACTTGCAAAGAATGATGCAACAGATGAATACTGAGTTGACCAGGATGAGATCTGGGAAAGGCACTAGCACTGATAGTCGTGGTTTTGGTGGTTCTAATAGAAATCAATATGGTGGTCAATATGGAAGATTAACTAAGGTGGAGTTCCCAAAATTCTATGGTGACGATGTGCAAGGGTGGCTCTACAGGGTTAATCAGTTCTTTGAGATGAACCTTATAGACGATGATGCAAAAAGATTGGAGCTAGTGTCAATGCATGTTTCTGATAAAGCATTGGATTGGCACAAGCAATTCATGATGAGGTATAGTGAAGTGGTGGATTGGAGTATCTACGAGAGACAAGTCAAGAAGAGATTTGACTCAGTTTTTGAAGGCGTAGTGGTGGAATTGACGAATCACAGGCAAACTACTAATGTTCAGGTAAAGAATAAACCACCATTTGCACCTATTTTCAATCTAAATAATTCTTGTGAAGTGGTTGATGATTGTGGTAGAGAAGATGTTACTGAAAAAGAAACTGAATGTAATATGTTGACTGCTCTTGATGAATTCGAAGAAGAAGATTGTAATATTGAGGAGATGAAATCAGGTGATGCAAACAGAGTAATTGTTATAACAGGTAGTTTGAAGGATTGTGATGACAATATGAAAGATTGATTAGAAACAGAAAATGAGAGTGATGATGTTACGACTACAACAAGTTTTGAAAAAAGTGAATTTTTTGTGGAAATGGTACAAAAAGTTACAAGAAATGACATTTTGGGAATCATGAATAAAGAAACTCTTGGTGAGATTAAAAGGAATAAGAAAAGGAGTTTAAGTGATTTGGCTTATGATGATGCTAGTACATGTGTAAACTGTAGTAATAATGCAGCATATGTTTCAGTTAAGGGCATCAATGATTTTGTGTTTAGTGAAAATCTCCTTGAAGTGAAACCTGTTTGGAAAGAGAATGTATGGTCTTCGGTCGATAAAGATGGTAAATACGGTAGTAAGGTTCGAGTGGAAACTTATGAAAAGTTAGGAGACAACAGTTGTTTTAAGGGAAATAGGAATCTTATTGGGTTTGAAGTGGGTCAAAATGGTGAAAACAGAGGAGGTATGAGGTTGGAAATATGGAAATGGCATAAAAGGAAGAAAGTAGGTGATACAAAATGCAAATTTAAGTATAAAAAGTGGAACTTTGACATTTGGAGATGGCCATTAAGGAAGAAGGAAGGAAGGACAAATGTAGAAGGTTATATGGATCAGATAGAAAGTCTGATGTGGGTGTTTGGGTGAATGGGTCATTTGCTACTATGCGTGTATTTCCTCAAAAGGATATTGATGGTTTGTTAGCTGCTGTGCGTGTGATGATTTTGAACGACAAGCTTGTTGACAGTGGTGACAAAAGGGTGGTATATGGTTCTAGTGAGTGGAGTATTATTGAAGTTGTCTTAGCTGGACAACTAATCATCTCCATAGTTATGTACATTCTGACCGCTCTTTTTGTGTTTTTTACTGTTTGGCTTCGTGACTCAAGTGTTTTCAGTTACATAATTGCGGGTGGGTTGTTCTTCCTAACATCTATGTGGCACTTGGGTGGCACTCAATACAATGTGAGCCTGAGTTGACACTTGGGTGGCACTCAATGCAAAGTGAGCCTGAGTTGGCACTCAATGCATAGTGGGGCTGAGAAAAAGGACATTGAAATGTGGAAATGGCCAAGGAGGAAAAAGGTAGTTGTGGGGTTGTTGTGTGTTAATCTAGAAATCAAAGATTGGTCCTTTATGGTCAAAGAAACGAATAGCACACTAGTTGACCGAGAGTGGGAGTGTTTGGATTTATCAATAGTCTTTCTGAGGTGTTTAGATTTGAGTATGGTGTGTTTGGATTTGAGTTGCATATAACCCTGATTCTTGAGGTCAAGAATATTTTAAGGGGGATGGAATGTTATATGCCAAAATGGAAGAGTCACGTGCTATGTACGTGACTAGTTTAAACAAACCCAAACGCTCCCAACCAACAATAACTACGCTTTCCGCCCAAAATCATTTGTATAAATACTTTCACTTGTCACAATTGTAACTAAGCTTTGATGAATGATTTCTTTTATCTCTTCTGTAACAAACTCAATTCTTGAATAACAAATCCAGTAATCATTTCATTTCGAGTTACATTCTTGTTTGAGTAGTTCCAGTGTTTTAATTGTGTTAACCTCCAATCTTACTATAAGATTCAGGTTAAGTACGTTACAGAAACACAATTGTTGTATTGAGGGAGAATGGCAGCCAACTGTTGATGATAAGTGCTATTTACAGCAAATGTTTTCTGAAAACCAGACGGCATGTATACGTAACTTTGATGTAAGAAAGTATAGCCAATCATGTTTGCAAAAGGTCCCAAAGGAAGAGTGGGTTGAGAGTAGCGGTGAACGAGGTGTTGCAGAAGAGCCGGTCCCGTAGAAAGGCTGTTTCCAGGCAGAGTGTAGTATCGGTTGAGATGATGAGAAAGCCCCGGTCTTCAAACCCTGCATTGACAGTATGGTATATTGGTACTTGCTATTGGAAATAAAAATAAAAACTGCGTGAACTACAATTTACGAGCTATGACTGGACCCTGCTTAACAGGTAATCATTCACAGTATTAGGATTCTGAATTTTTTTGGGTTATGTGAGATACCGAAACTGCGCTAGAAAGTATAAAACACGATTTTAGACCATAAAGGTAGAAGAAATTTGAGATTTTGTTTAGGTTGTATATAAAGAACAATATGCCATCAAGTAGATACATATTTTCTGAGACACTGACATTCAGATACTTCTTTTCTGGTTGCTACTCAATCCTAATGGCCGAGTGAAAATGTATCTAATGTATCTAAAAAGCTTAATAGATGATAGCTATTCTATATCTTTACTTAGCTACCCAAGTCGTCTCAGAAAACATTAGAAGAAAGTTTCTGTTGTAGAATCTAAGAAATAACAATGCACGAAGATACGAACAGACATCAATGTCAAACAAACTGGGAGTCCCACCATGGATATTTTATGTTTTTGACACCTTCCAAGCAGTTTGTCACTAATTTAAACCTTCTAAGCGCATGTTTTGATTCTTGGATTGATAATACTATGCACGATCAAAATATTAGATTCATCAACTTAAACTACAAAACAGAGTGAATAAGAACTCTGAACTCGTATGGATGAAAAACTCAAGTTAAATCCAGCACAATACCTCTGCCATTAAAATAGTTTAACGACTGATTGGAAGATGCAGAGCTACCATATTTAGCATCCATTGATTGGCTGGTAGGAAACTGCAAGTATGAAAGGTCAGATTCTCTGACCGGATGACCATTTGCTGCTAACAACACGTGATCAGTGATGAGTTTGTACATGCAGCCTGCTGCAATAATTATAAGGAGAGAAGCCAAAAGGGTCAAGAAACTGAGTATACGAAAATTCCAACTTTTTATAATCTAATTGTCAACGAAACACAAAGGACAAGATGTGCTATCTTTGTACAATAGGACAATGTCATTTGTTTCATGAATTGTACAGAAGTACAAGATAACACCATTTGCTTCATGACCCTAACTAATATTTAGTTCATCAAGATTATAGCAAACGAGCATTCTTTGTATAATATTGAGTTTCTTGGCAATAAAGCTATCAAGGGGAAGAAAAAATATATAGCAGTTCCAACAATCACAAAATAAAAAACATACACATATGCCATTAAAAATTACTGTGAAATCTGAGTATTACTGAGACAATATAGCCAAAGTAAATATTAACCGACATTCTAGGCAGTATATATTGTAGTTGTAGATAATTACCATAACATTGGAGAAAGGTGCTGCATTTGGCATCTGTGTAGGCGTCTGCGATTGAGGGAAAGAAGGATTTAATAATTGGGCCCCATCAAATGTATAACCAGGTCCAGCTGAAGCTGAAGAATAACCGTATTGATTGCCATGCGTCACCTCAGGATTTTCTTGGTTCAACACCTCCGTTTGCGAAGCAGAAGGTAAATCATAACTACCAGGACTAGGCCCTGTCTGGTGTACTAAGTTGGTCTCAGATGTAATTATCGACACATCACCATACTACTCGGACTTTCTGCAGGCAGAATACAGATAAGTTGCTGCATCGACATGTCTCTCTTCCTGGATGTTAAGTTGCTGCATGCTTGCACTTATTGAGGATGCTGAAGCATCACCTTCAACTGAAGGAAATAAATATGATCAGAAAACATAAAAAGTATTATCATTCCAGTTTCCACCAAGTATGTAAAAAAGTAGGAAATTAGTATAATCCTCGGGATGGAAAGAATCTATGTTTTTTATTCACGTCGTTATATGAGAGATTCGCTTTGATGACTATTTAATGTTTATTTTTGCAATTTACTACGATGACGAGTCAATTTCGTAGAGTTTGGTATTTTTTTTTTTCAAAGTCCACAATATTTATTCATCCTATGTATTTGCCCAACTGTTTTTTTTCTTTATCCGTGTTTATATATTTTACAAGGAAGGGACAATGCCTCAGCTACGATACCACGTACCATAGTCAACCTCGACATATTTATATTTCTTGTTTTTCTCTCATCGCTTATCTACTAACCATCAAACTAAGATGTAGTATTTGAATATGGAAGTTTCATCACATGAGTGTGGACCTCTTTGTTTTACTTTATGTCCTTGAAAAAAAATAATATCTAACTTTAATTTTAAATTGTAAAACATGTTACAATCACAATTTCAAAGCTCCAACAATTCACCTTCATATGAATTCTATGTTTTTGGCTCTCCAACTTAGGGATGAGCAAAAGAACCAAAGAACCGGACCGGAACCATGAAGAACCAAACCGGAACCAGAACCGAAGGTTCCAGTTCCAGTTCTTGAGTTTGAGATTTTTCGGTTCTTGAGTCGGTTCAATTCGGTTCCACTGATTCTCGGTTCCGGAACCAAATACCCAATAATATATAAAAACATGCATTTATTTTACTTCTCATACTCAAAGTTTGAATTCATACGTACCAATGCCATAAAAACCCTACTGATAAGGATTTATTTGGTACCTTTTTAAAGGGTCATTTAAGGTCAAAATTGTATTTATATGATCAAATATTTTCCTAAATCATTTTCTTTTTGTATTTTAGGTACTTGGGGCGAAAAATCTAGAAATCGGCATGTTTTGGGCTTAAAACGACAAGAAAAGAGAAGAAAACGACAAAGTCTCAAAATCTGTCAGGAAAGGAGTCCTGATGGCGTCCCGCTTTACCAAGTGATGCCGTCACGTGTTACTGAAGATGGATTTTTGGTGGAAAATTAACAAGAGACACCCCGGAAGAATTTGAAGACATCATAACCTGACGGCGTCAGGTGTATTTGAAGACCAAAGTCACGTACAAAGTTAACAAGAGACGGCCCATATGATTTACTAAGGGACGGCGTCAAGACATGCATGACGGCGTCAGAGATCTTAAGTGACGCCATCATAACGGCGACTCGCACAAGACAAAAACCTAATGACGGCGAGCTGACGGCGTCACAACCTATAAGGTGACGCCGTCACAAGCATAAACTTATATATACTTTTGTATGTTTTTCATAATTCGTGTAACATCTTGGAGTAGGGTTTTAAGAATGATTTTCTCAGCTTTTGTAAAGGTTTTACAGCCATCCAAACACATGTTTCATTGAAGATAAGTTATTCTTTTAATCATTCAATATGTCTATGTGTTGTTTGATTACTTGTTTATCTTTTCTTTACTTTAACATGTCAGCTTAAGTTAATTTGTGTTTGCTTAGATCTAATGAAACCTAGTTATTGAATATTAATTTGTCGTCTCTTGTTTAATTGATTGTCTCGCGTTAGGATAAGAAAACCTAGTTATTGAATATTGCGTGAATTGCGGCTTGTAGATCCTAGAAAACTTAATAGACTTTAAAGATTTTAGGGGAGACTAATATTAATAGAGTTGGGGACTTCGGCACCTCCCCACGACCAATATTAAGGAATACAACGCTTCAATTAAAGAAGTCACAAATTAGTAGGAGATAACTAGGGAGTAAGGAAATCTAAGTGAACATGCTTTTCCCTATCATAAGAAGTCACCAATTTACTTTTCTTGCATATTAATTTAACTTAGTTTATTTGTAGTTTTGGTTTAGTAAGCTAGTAACTAAATCCGCCCACTCTTTCTAACCCGAGATTTTTACTTGCTTTTCATAAAATATAAAAATACAAAAAGAATCATCCCTCACCTCTAGACCTATCTCGACATATATTTTGACCTAACGACACTATTCTCCTAGAGAACGATCAATCCATCGAGTCTTACCTATACTACACTACAGCGATTAGGTACACTGCCTAGGAGGATTGTAAAACTTCGTGTGAGGTCTTGCAATATCCGCATCAAGTTTTTGGCGCCGCTGCCGGGGAATAGTTAATAGTTTAGGTTCGATTTCTATCTCGTTTAGGTCTACTCACTAGATTCCTATCAAGTGAGATTTTTGTTTTTCTTTTTATTAGCTTTCTTGTAGTCTATCTTTTTCTTCATTATCTTTGATCGTAATCCATATCATTTGCCATCATGGTAAATGAAGGCGTCTTTGACCCCATTGACCAACCACACCAAGCACACCAACCACACCAAGACCCACCTCGAGCCCGTACTCTAGGTGGGTACTCCAAACCAATCCACCAAGGCTATCGAAACACCATGGAGCTCCCCCAAAGAGCCAATGTGTCTCCTTTGCGATCCGACACCATCCGGTTGGTGCAAAGCGGATGTGCATTCCATGGACTTTGTTCCGAAGATCCAAACCAACATCTCAAGGATTTCCTTAAAATCGTAGATTCCATATACCTTGATATTGAAACTCAAGAGACAACGCGATTGCGTCTCTTCCAATTCTCTTTACGTGACCAAGATAGTCATTGGCTTGAGCATTTACCCGCGGGAACTATCTCAACTTTGGATGATCTTACTTCTCGTTTCCTCGCTCAATTTTTCTCACCGGGGAGAACTACCAAGCTAAGGAGTGACATCTTGATGTTCCAACAACGTCAAGGTGAAACTCTTTACGAAGCGTGAACTCGTTTTAAGGATTTACTCCAAAAAGTCCCTCATCATTGCATTGATATTTGGCTTCAAATCCAAATTTTCTATGATCATGTCAATCAATCGACAAGGCAAACCATTGACCAAGCGGCCGATGGTAAGCTATGTGACAAAAATGCGGAAGAATCGTGGGGAATCATAGAAGATCTTGCTCTCTATGACAACAAATGTTGGAATGACCCCCGCGAGTTGAGCAAAACAGTCAAGGCAATATCCTTGCCTTCGAATAACTCAAGCATTCCCGATCGTAGGATCATGGAACTTGAAGACCAAGTCAAGATTCTCATGAAATCCTACGAAGATCCTAAACCAACACGTCAAGTGAACAAAATCACTTCTTCATGTGAATTATGTAGTGGTCCCCATGACACTCGTGATTGCATGGAACTCCCCAAACAAGCTTTTGCGGATTATGCATCCTCGTGTACCGACGGAGCGGGAGATAAGTGGTTCACTTTCAAAACCGAGCAAAACACCCTTGGTGATTCATACAACCCATCTTTGAAAAATCACCCAAACTTTAGGTGGAAACAAAACCAAAATTCTTCTCAAAACAAATTTTCAAATCCACCTAATCGTTTTCAACCAAACGGTTCATCCTCGAACTGCACTTTTAACAATAATCCTTCCAACAATTCCAATAATCTTGAAGGATTAGTGTCTAGTTTATGTTATCTCAAGAAGCGCGTTTGTCCAAGTTTGAAGCCGATTTCAAACAACAACAAAGCGGGATGACAAATAAAGTTGACAACTTGTTAAAGGCTCTCAACAACCAAGTGATAGCCCCGTCTAGTAGAGTAGCTAGGAACACAAGTGGGAGTAGTGAAATCAAGGATCCATCATCATCAAAACATGTCCACTTTGCTAACACCATTACTCTACTGGGATAATTGTTTCTAAACGTAACGAATTTTCCACTTTTTACAATGTTGTGCATGTTTCTTTTATTTTTTTGAAACAATGCAATCATTTAACTAATCATACTATTATATGCATAATTTAACATTTTGGTTAGAGTTATTTACATAAATCATCCTTGTGGTTAGGACCAAATTGCAACGTTAGTCCTCAACGTTTATTTACATAAATCGTCCTTGTCAGTCAACGATGAACTCAAATAAGTACAGTTTATTATCATCATTTATCCTATTTATTTGACTTGTTTTATTATATTATATATGAGAATCGATACATTAATGTTTACTTTAGTAATTCTCAGGTAAAAACAAGCATTATGTGAAACTTGGCGATTTTGGACTAATTATGGAGCAAAACAAGCGAGATGTCAAAAGTCTACTGAAATCCAGAAGATGCGCTGTATCTCACTCAACAGATACGACGAAATATCATACTTAGATGAATTCGAAGACCATTGCCTGACTTTGAAGAATGCGCCGCATGCAATTCTGTCATGCGCCGCATATGAAACTTTGGTCAAAGAAGAAGATCAAGCTCGTTCTACTCCAGATACGCCGCAATATACTTCTAACATACGGCGTATCACTATCAAGATTTCACCAGTTACAATCCAAGACAGCTAAAGTACATGCGCCGCATACAAAGATCAAGTTACGCCGCATCTGAAGACGGTGTACGAATATTCCAGAATATATTAATCTTGGACCCCACGCGAAGTTAAGTCAATGCGCCGTATCTATCAACTCAATGCGCCGCATCGATCCCTCAGACAGAAACTATAAATACCCCAAGGTCTGACGAATTTAGGAGACCTTTTGTATAACCCTAGAGCCGAATCCAGACGACCAAGCAGCACAAGACACACCTCAAACAAAGATACAAGAGCTGTAAGAAGGTCCTGCATGTATTCAATTCATTAAGTAGTTTTGTTTTATTGTTTTAGTACGCTTTAATTCATCAAGATTGATGGGCTTGTGTCATGTGACTACGGAAGATCATGCACTCCCCTTAATATTGCTTTCCCATTAATTAAAGTTTATATGTTGATGTCTTTGGTGACTTTTATTAGTGCATTGATAACCTCTGTGTCTAGCTGAGTCTTGCTTGGGTCGCCATGCCCCTTCCTCGCCTATTTATTCTAGCGTCTCTAGAAAAGTAGGATAGACATAAGTAATCATTAAGGATTTACTCGCCGATAAGATTAGAGCCAACGAGAAAGGTTTAATTATATACACTTCATATAAAACTAGCAATAAAACAAGTGACAAACTATTTAATTATCAGGACAGGTCTTCTTATTGTCTCGAGTATCTATCTATGTACGTGTGTGCTAATCGCTGATTCGTGCTCATTAGTTTAGTTTTCTATTTAATTATAACCAAATTGTGCCAGTCTCACAGGCTGAACTCCCTTGCGTTAGATTAGGTTGTATAACTAACTTAGGATATTAAAATACTGATTAGAATAACTAGATAATACGTTCCACTCTTAGTGATCGACACTCTGCTTACCATTATATTCATACTGACCGGGTACACTGCTCGTTAAGTGTGTGTGTTATTGATAAGTCGGCTAAATATAAATTTAAAACTTGAGTAGGCATTAATACTGCTAAACCGCAACGACACATCACGCGCATCAAGTTTTTTGGCGCCGCTGCCGGGGAGTGAATTGTTATTATCTGTTAATTTGATTAAGTATTTTAATTAGGTTTTTCTTTTTAGTTTTTTTTTAGATTCTAACCACTAACCCTGTTGTATATTAGATAGATTTCATTCATTGTATAATTTGCATATTTACTGTTTTTGTGTGTTTTTGTTTTCTGTAATTTTTGTTTCTTTTTGTTTGTTTTTATTTTTGTTTTTCTTTTTTCTGTATTTTTCTGCATTCTGTTGTCGTTGTATTGTGCTGATACAAACGATACGGCGCATCTGTTTTCACAGATACGGCGTATTGCGTTTAATTTTTATAAAATACAACGCGTTTAATAAATTCGAGTACGACGCATCTTTCCCCAAGATACGGCGTATTCTGTTTTTAATAAGAAATTTTTCTAAACGCTAACGCCATACGACGCATCTGTTTTAACAGATACGGCGTATTTTCTATTTAAATTAAAAACAGTTTTTCGAATTATTAAACAGAAGCGACGCATCGATCTTTATCGATACGACGCATCTACTAAATCAAAAATCTTGTATTTTGAAACGTAACGAAAATACGGCGCATTATCTTTTGTTAATACGACGCATTTAATTTTAATAAATATAATCGATTTTTGATAATTTAAACTTGATACGGCGCATTCTAATTCATAAGCGGTGTATCTGTTTTCTGAATAAAAGTCTGATTAAATTTTAACGTAATAAGATACGGTGTATCCAACTTTCTGGATACGGCGCATCGTCCGCAGATATCAGCCATTTTTATTCTTTATATTCGTTTCTAAATTCATTAATTTCTCTTCTAGCGAACAGATCCTACTGACAATTTTACCTATGATGACAGGTTTTTCTATGGAAGATATGTCAATGAACGGATATCTTGCTAAGGAACTTATGAAAGATAAGCACAATGAAAAGTCCCGCACCAAAAAGCCATTAATTCTAGAAAGTGATGACGAGTGTGATAACTATGAAGTTAGCTTGAGCAAGTTCCCAGCATTAAGCATTACTAAAAGCTCAGAATTGGAAAAGGAACTCTTGCTTTCGGATTCATTCGAAAATTTCGATGCTATTACTTGCAACTTACCTACGATCGATGCTTTACTCAAATCCATATCTCAAACCAACATGCCCTTCCACTCAGTGGAAGTTTATGAAGATGTCAACTTCAATGTACTCACGATTGATGCCGATTTATTTTCTTGGGAAACCCCTCTTGAAGCTACTTATATGGAATTCAAACGCTTATGCAATATTGAAGATGGGATATTCTCTTATGATTTACTAATGAGCTACACTGAAGATGAATTGTTACTCTTATGGCCTATCATTGAATCTAAAGGATTAACTTTGATGACTATCGAAGAAAAATATGGGAAATTCCAAATTGAATACATGAACTCAGCGAATGCAGTCAACAAATCGAGCAACAAAAGCTATGGTAGAGGAAATATCCAACCTATACAAACTTCTTATATGCCTTATTCCGAACAGTATTGGGGATTAGATAAAAGCAATCTGGATGATGAAAGAATTTATGCTGAATCGGAGATACTGTTTCATAAAAAGTTGGTAAGGTTGATGGATATCTCTTTAGAAGAATGGCTTGAACTTAAATACGGTGATCCCAAATTTGCTCCTACGAATGAAGCCAAACGGATTGTGACCTCATGGTTGATACGAAGTTTTAAAGAACAATTTAATGAGTTCATGAAGATAAGGAGGAAAATGATTGGTAATACTAGCTTTGACGTTAACTACGATCCTAACAATGTTGATTTTTCAGATTGGTTAGCTAGTAAGTTCAATAACCATAAGATCATGGACCGAGCTACTAAAGATGTGTTATGGGGTATATTGGATGAGAGGGGAAGATGAGGAAGTAGAAAGCAACAATGGATCATCACATGATGATTTAACGATCGAGGAAGGCATTGATGAATTGTTCAGCATAGACATTGATGTGTTCAATTATGAGACACCCTTGTGCAAACAATTCAAAGAATTTAATTAACTCCTTCAAATCGACGCTGACGTGCTAACTGGAGATCTACCAGGATTCAAAACTTATGATGAGTTCAAAAACACCTGGTACTACGAATGGAATGACCAGATACTATGGGTTTGGTATAAACCATGGGAATTTGGGCATATTAATCACACTTGTAAACCTTTCCGTTTCAAGGATGGAAGTAGTGAATGGCCAACCTGTGATTGGAAGAATGATGGAACCTGCAATGGGGGAAGTATAATTGGAATGAAACGAGTTGGAAACGATGTATACTTTGAAGACTATGATTGGTATGAAAAAGTTGAAGACTCCCCACGTAGAGCAGAGGCTTTGCAAGAAAAAGGTAGAATCAAATACTTAAAAGAACTAAAGGGAGCATCGAATACTACTTTCTGGGAATGGGTGCATAGAAAATGTGATGATTACACAAGGCTTAATCGACGCTTACAATGGGAATTGAAAAGAAAGTGGGACGAGACTCAAGATTATTATCAATCCATTAACTTGGTTAATTATTATCCCTATGATAATAACGATGAGTCACGAGGAGAATTAATTGATGAACTTGATGACTATTTGAATAAGGATCCTTATTTCAAGTTTGTTGATAAAGACGAAGAATAATTCATCGAGAGAAAATGTCGACTACTTGGGATCACTTATAATAACCCACCCATGATAATTTCTGAAAAATTTGAAGTCATCAAATACTCTTTGGGACCATATGAGGAATATGTTGCGACGAAGACCAAAGAATATATTAGATTAAGTCGAACGGAAGAAAATGTTGCGGAGCTATACGGTAACATCTTTCGGATGAAAGAAGAAGGATGGCACGTAACAAGAACAAAATAAGGAGCTGAACGTGAGTCTAACTTGAAGACTCTGGAATAAAGACAAGTGCTGACCGGGAGACAACCCGAAGGAAAAATTTTTACTTTTCTGTTCTGTGTCGAGTCTGTCAGACCTGCAGAAGATGCGGCGCATCTCCATCATAAGATGCGACGCATCACCTGTACTGGTCATATCTTATTTCATTTTCTGCATTTTTATTTTTGACTTTAAAACTTTCTGTCAGTTTATTTTATGCGGCGCATCCCTGGTTAAGGATGCGTCGCATCTTTTATTCTGATTCGTATTTATTCCAGGCTTGATACGGCGTATCTTCTTCCATAAGATACGGCGTATCGACTTACCTGATGATTTACAGTTTAATTTTTTAGGTTTTATTTTTACTAACTACTAATGTATTATGCAAGTTTGAACCTTCTTAACTCAGGTGTGTTAAAGTCTAAATGGTATTATAGATTCCTGCATTTTTGTGGATACATCATTTATGAAGCTTAAACGTTCTCATCCACAAGAAAGATGATTTTTGCTCTTATACGAATAATGGAGGATCATACCTAGCAAATCTCAAGGGAGTTTTTCTGTTCTAATTCTTTTATTTTCCAGTTTTTAACCTTTGACACAAACAACGAGGACGTTGTTTAACTTAAGTGGGGGGATGGAGAATTAGAACACTTACTTGTCCTAAACTTTTTCAAAATATGCTTAAAATGCGCTTAATATATCAAAATTTAAATTTTTTTTAGCATGTTTTTGTTTAAAGTCTAAATTACATAACCGCACACATAACTCTATTCTTTCAAAAATATTAAAACTTTAGTGTGCCGGTGACTTGTAAACTTTAGAACTTGGCTTGTATACTATTCGAGACCACCATAATGAGTATTATCTATATAATTGGAGTGACTTGTCTAAATTGGTAAATTTCTAGGATTACACCCAAATAGCCTTTATATGTTATGTGATATTAACTAACTACACTGGTTAGTTAACCCCCGTATAAACCCTTTGTTTACTCTCACTTTTAGAGTAAGATACCCCTAGAAAAACCCTCAGAGCCATTCCTTTCGTTTCTTACACCTTTGTTATAATGTTTCGATACACCTTTACACCTTAGCCTACCCTGTAGATTAAAATCCGTGGTTAATTGCTTTAGGCAAAGTGTATTTCCTTACATTACCTGTGTTCGCGTGCGTAATTTATTATCTTTGGTTAGGTCGGGAAATTGCACAATGCAATTGGTATGAAAGTAAATATTGTATAACTTTTAGTTTATTTTTCGTGTGTTTGCTACTTTCACTATTACAGTTATTTCTGAAAGTATGAAGAGTATGGAAAAATTATCCGGAAAAATAGTGATAGAAATGTTGTGAAATTTTACACATATATGTTGATGTCAAAAAAAATAAATAAATAAATAAATTGTTGGATCGATATACTCTGACCAAACTAACTTGTAGCTTGTCTAAGGGTTTAGCAACCTTGGATAAATCCAAAACTACTAATATTGAAACGCTGATATACTTTGTTAAGTATGCGGAATCTACTTCAACAAAGCTAAGAAGAATTAACACAAAACTTTGATTATATTAAACCTTGAACTTGCTTACTTTACACAGATTCACTAACAAACTCTAAACACTAATACTCTAATAATCGACTAATACTTTCTTCTAAAACTTCGTATGAACTTGTATCTTTAATCATGGTAGCAACCAGATGCCAGACAGATGGCAAACTCCTTAAGAACTTCAAATTTGCATCTTCAACGGTTACCTCTGCTCCATACAACTCTAGCATACTAAGTTAATTTTGGAATCTGTCATAGGCAGCATCAAGACCTTCTCTTTCACCAACAGTGAAAGTTTCAAACTGCTGCTTTAATAAGTTTCTATGCATCTTCTTGGAAGCATCATTACCTCCAAATCTTGTCTTGATCGCAGCCCATAATTGCTTTGCATCCTTAGCATCATGGAACTTTAGCAGGTGACCATCAGGAATAGCAGACAACAGTATGTTGAGAGCCTTATCTTGATTTCTCTTTGTAGCTGCTGGCAAGGTTGGTTGAGGTGGTTTAGGTTGTCCTTCAACTGCTACAGGTTCATCAAGAACAACATTACCATTGACAATCACATCCCATAGAGCATGGTCTGTAATAGCAAGGTACTACCGCATCTTCATGCTCCAGAGATCATATTCTCCCTTCTTGATGATAGGAATTCTGAGTGAGGTGATGGATGGGATTGGTGCAACTTCAGTCGTCATCGTTTAGGGTTTGTGGTTAAATCGGTTTTAAGGGTTTCATCTTAATCAGAGTCTCCACACAAGCTCTGATACCACTTGCGAAGATCGTTGAAGCTCTTAGACTAGGTCTAATATTATATCTAGGAACACATAATAATGAAGGCGGAATATTCAAACATAGAATCAACATTATTATGAACAAGGTTTTACATTCATAATCTCTAATATTATTAACAGCCCCAATTCTACTTGATCAAGGTAGAACTTGTTAACCTTGAGGCTGCACTAACTAACTAACTACTAACCCTAGACGTTTATAACTTACGTCTAGGTTACACACACACACCTTTACTAATCGACTACATCTTGTAGTTGTGCACGTCTAAAACTAATGACCCATGTCCTCTTTATATACTAGAGGGATTAGGGTTTACAATAAAGACAATCATAATACAATAAGGAAACTAAATCTTTTAAGTAAATCTTCAAAATTCTCCATCTTTTTGTAGTTTCCCTTCTTGTCACATTAAGTCCTTCAAGTTTCATTCTTCTTGTTTTGTATCATCAAATCAATAAACCCAACAATCTTCCCCTATTTGATGATGACAAAACAAAGACATTCTTGTACGAACTTCCCTAGACGAAGTAGAGAAATTGAGATAATTAAATCTCACCATGAATGAAACAATCTTTGTCTTCCCCTTAAGTCATGCCATACCACTCCAAATCTCTTCTAACATCTCTTCCCCTTTTTGTTATCAACAAATAGAGAACGCAGACAAAACTTCCCCTTGAGTGGTGCATGTAGATGGTTAAACATTTAATCAATAAGCTTCCCCTGAAACTAATATGTTTACCATCTCTTGAGTCTATGGCCTTTGATGATCTCTATAACAATTTGAAGGTGTATGCCTAATCTGAATATGCTTGGTCTTAGAGTGATAAACTGGATTCTTCACAATACAGATGGTACTCTCATTATCAACAATTTGAAGGTGTATGCCTAATCTGAATAGCCTAGAAGTTAATCATCCCAATGCTCACAACTAAGTGGTTGAATCTTGAGTCTATGGACTTTGATGGTCAAAGTTCACACAGAAGACAATGTAGCTGATCTACTCACTAAGGGATTTGATGTTTCAAGATTCAACGACTTAGTTGTGAGCATTGGGATGATGTTTCAAGACAAAACCTGGATTGGAGTCTATGGACTTTGATGATCTCTACAACAATTTGAAGGTGTACGAGCAAGAGATGAATGGTCACAGTTCTCAAAAATCTCACAACATAGCTTTTGTGTCTTCTGAAAACAGAAGCAGTACTTCTACTAAAAGTACTGCTTATCCTTCTCAAAGTACTGTTGGTGATACACAGCATGTTTGCACAACCACTACTATCCCCAACCCATCACCAACAAACAACACCAACTCTGATGATGTTGTATGTTCCTTCTTTGCTCAACAAGCCACTCTACCTGTTACCTATCAAGAAGACTTGTTGCAGATTGAAGAAGATGCTTTAGAGGAGATTGACATCAGATGGCAAGTTGCCATGATCACTGCAAGGATCAAGAAGTTCATGAACAAGACAGGAAGGGGAATTGATTTCAAAGCCAAACAGGGTATCACTTTTGACAAATCCAAGATTGAATGTTTCAATTGTCAAAAGCTTGGACACTTTGCAAGGGAATGCAAGTTTGCAAAATATCAAGCAAACAGAATGATTGAACAACCAAGGTTGAAAGAAAAGAGGTTCCTATTACTGAATCACAACCAAAAGCTTTGGTAGCTCAAGAAAATCTAGCTGAGATTGACTGGAGCAGTGAATTTGATGATGAACCTGTAACCTATTCTATGGTTGCAATGGAAGACTTTGATTGGAGCACAGCTTTTGATGAGGAACCAGGATTTGCTGCTTTGGAATCAAGAGATGGTCTTGGAAGCTTTGACTGGAGCATGGAGGATGAAGATGAACCTGTTCAGATTGCTATGGTAGCTACTTCACCAAGTTCATCCAATGTCTCTGAGGTATGCTCTAAGTGTAATGATGTGTATCAAAAGTTGCTTAAAGACTATGTGACTGAAAGAGATAATTGTAGAACAGCTAGGTCTGAGGTAGCTGGTTATCAATTAACTTTAGAGTCAATGGAAGCCAAAATATTAACACATGAAAATAATGAAATGGCTTGGGGAGAAAAATATGAGCAACAAGATTATCAATTAAAATTAAGTGAATGGAAGTTAGGATGTAAGGTGTCTGAATTAGAAAAGATTACTAAGGAAAGAGATGCTTTGTTAGAAAAACTTGCTAGTATAAAACAGGCTGGTCTATCACATGTTCAATTTGTTGAAAAACAAAGAAGAATAAACAGTAGAGCTGGACTAGGTTATGATGTTGAGAATAGTAGTTCAGATGAGACCCCACCTAGTGATAAGGAAGAGATCTCACCTAGTGATGATGAACTTACTAGCTCAGAAGAAATCACATCTAGGAATGAGGAACCAATTAGTGAATCACCTCCTGAGTTTAAGAAAGATAAGGAGTACCACTCAGTCCCTCCACCTACTGGTAGGCTTCAACCACCTAGGAAAGATGTTTCTTGTTATGGTGTAGACAACCTAGAGTTTAGGAAGAAGCTTACTGGACAATCTAGTTCTGAGAAACCCAAGGATGATTTTGAAAGGGGTAATGATCAAAAGTTTCCTACAGCCTTTCAAAAACAAGCAGTACCTTCAAAATCTTTTCAAAGTCCTGATAGACATTCAGCAGTACCTTCAAGAGAAACTTTTCAAAATACTGCTAACTATAGGAAACCTTTTAATCATAGAAGAGGATTTGGGAATATGGAGCGAAAATTATGTTATGTATGCTATAGTCCTGACCATTTGATTAAGCATTGTGACTTTCACTCAGAATATTTAAGTCAGTTCCCAAAGAATAGACCTGCCAACCATAAGCCAAGGGAGACTAGACCAGTTTGGAATCACTCAAATAGGGTTAACCATAGTAATTTCTCTAAAGACTATAGGTACCCTCACCAGAAAAGACCTTTTTCAAAACCATCAGTACCCTCAAGTACTGATAAGTCTAAGGTTTCTCAAGTAGTACCCTCTACAAGTACAACTAAGTTTTCACCCAATCATGGTACTGCTAACACTTTTTCACATAGAAGACCTAAGAGATTCACTTCATATAAAAGGTCTTACACCTCAAGCAGAGTACATAGGTCAGAGAAACCTAAAGTCAAACGAAATTGGGTTAAGAAAGAAAGTACTGATGGGGAACAAGCAGTACTTTTATCAGATAAGGGTGAAACAGGGAGTGTTGTTGATAATACAACACAGGACATGGGACCAAAGCAAATAATCATTGACCATGCCTTTAAAACCAGTGGAGATTACATACTGAAGGAATTCAAGTATGTCACTCCACAAGGGGAACACTGTTGATATAAATAATGACTAAACACGTTATTAATAATTTTCGATATCTCAACGTTTTGATAATCACAAAATGTAAAATCATTAATCGGAAAATTATGACGTAAACAAGTATTTAGTTGTAAATATCTATTTCTACAACTCAAATCACTTAAGGTATGAATGAACTAATGCTTAATGCATTATATGATCAAAGGAACATTTTCTTAATAAACTAGATTTTTTATAAAACATCAAAAACATTTTATATATTTTTGAAAAACATTTTTGGCATTAAATAAAAATGTTTAATCTATTATAAAAATATGAATTCAAATTTTTAACCAAAATCAGTTAAAATGTTCCAGAAAAACCTTCCCCACAAAAGGACAAAATTGGCCAACGGACAGAAGGGGCGGCCCCTTTAATTTTACTAGGCGGCCCCCTTAATTATTAAGGGGACCGCCCCCTATTTAAGGGGACCGCCCCCGCTCCAGTAGACCTCCAGCTGTCCAATTTTTCTCCTATAAATACCAGCCTTCTCCTGGACTTTTACTCACCTTTTGCACACTAAAACTTTCTGTTCTAAATTCATTCCAAACATTGTAAATCCTTTGATCATATTTTCTTAAGCATTGGTTTCTAAGTGATCCAAGCTTCCACCACCAAAAGTGCAAAAGAAGAACTCTACTTCAACTAGTGAAGAAGTGTTATTACTTACCTCATTCAATAGTGTTGTTGTGTAAAGTGTTGTGTAGTTGTGATAAGTAGATCTAAGTGTAATTACGTAGTGGTGTTGTAAATTAGTTGTGAAGTAGTTGTGAATAAGTAGTTGTGAAGTAGTTGTGAAGAAGTAGTCGTGAAGAAGAAGTTGTGAAGAAGTCGTGAAGAAGTCGTGAAGAAGTCGTGAAGTAGTCGTGATTAAGTCGTGTAGAAGTTGTGTATAAGTTGTGAGATTGGTTCTAGCTACGATTAGGACTCGACATCTAGCTTTGTGTCTTAAGCCGGTGTAAGCTAAAGTTGTGTAAGGTTTCTCCGCCATAAGGGAGTTTGTTGACATAGTGAAGAAAACTCTCGAGTAGGTGACTCGAGGAGTGGAGTAGGGCAAGGAAGGTGTCCTTGTAGCCGAACCACTATAAATCTCCGTGTTGTGGTTTGATCTTTCTATCTCTCTCTCTTGTTTCATTATATTTACCTTACTTGCATTACTTATCTATATTTGTTTATATATGTTCATATTGATCAAGAGTTGAATTCACATAAGATAGAATCGAAGTTTTTAAAAAGTAAACAAAAGTTTTAATAAATTAAAAAGACGTAAAACTATTCAACCCCCCCCCTTCTAGTTTTCCACAATTGGTATCAAGAGCCACGTCAAACAAGATTTTTAAAATTAACTGTATTTTAAAACTTGAAACGATCTATGGAATCTGAAAAATATTTAGAAGGGCAATCTATGCAAAGACCACCACTATTTGAAAGTGAAGGATTTTTATATTGGAAAAATCGATTCGAAACTTATGTGAAGTCAAAAGATCTAGATCTTTGGCATGTTATTACTAATGGTGATTTTTTACCTATTCAACATAATCTTGAAACTAAAAAGGATGAAATTGTACCTTTTGAAAAACAAAGTGATGATTTAAAAAGAAAACTTACTAAAAATAATGAGGCTAAAATGGTTATTTATAATGCGCTACCACGTAAAGAATACGAAAGAATCTTTATGTGCGAAACCGCAAAAGAAATTTGGAACTCTTTACTAATAACTCACCAAGGTAATAGTCAAGTCAAAGATAATAAAATAGATCTTCTTGTTCAACAATATGAACAATTCACGATTCCGGAAGAGGAATCAATTGATAATGCATTTGCTAGGTTTAACACAATCATCACAAGTTTAAAGGCACTTGATGAGAGTTTTTCTAGTAAGAACTTTGTCAGGAAATTTCTTAGGGCTCTTCATCCAAAATGGCGGGCTAAAGTTACGGCGATTGAAGAATCAAAGAACTTGTCAACTCTTCAACTTGGTGAGTTGATTGGCAACTTGAAAGTCTATGAAGCAATAATCAAGAAAGACTTTGAGATGGTCAAAGGAAAGAAAGAGCAAAGCAAGTCAATCGCGTTGAAAGCTAGGAAAGCATCAAGTGACGAGGATAGCTCAACCTCCGAAAGTGATGATGAAGAATATGCCATGGCCGTAAGAGACTTCAAGAAGTTTTTCAAAAGACGAGGAAGATTCGTTAGACAACCACATGACGAAAGGAAAACACTCCAAAGAAACAAAGACAACAAAGGTAGCAAGAGCGAGAGGAAGTGCTTCAAATGCGGTGATCCAAATCATCTCATTGGAAGATGCCCTATGATGTCAAAGGAGCAAAACCAAAAGGCGTTCATTGGAGGAGCATGGAGTGACAGTGAAGAAGACGAGAAAGAAACCACAAAAGAGGAGAAGTGTCTTATGGCTAAGACATCAAGTGAGGTACGTTCCGAAACCGAATACTTTAGTGATGAAAATTTATCATTAGATGAAAAAGACCTAGATAACGATTATAATAGGTTATGTATATTAGGCCAAAAAGTAATGACTAAAAATAAATCACTAAAACACATAAATAATCAATTAGAAAAAGAAATACTAGAATTAAAAATTAAACTACATAACTTAGAAAAAGGAAAAGAAATTCTTGAATGTAAAACATGTCAAGAAACTAAAAATGAAAATGAAATACTTAAGGAGGAAATTTATAGGCTTAACAAATTTGAAAATAGTAGTAATTCTCTTAGGGAAATAATAAGTATTCAAAGAGTATCAAGTGATAAAACCGGATTAGGATTTAATTCAACTAAGGATTCAAATAGTCAAACTAAAAATGTAAAGTTTGAATGTGAAACTAGTGAGCAAAAACCTTTAGAGTCAAAACCTAAGTATATACTTATGAAAGATAGAAAAATACCCATAGCTAGTGATGAGGAAGTAAAAACCTTTTATAAACCATCTTTAAAAAATGAAGTAAAATACTCTAAACCAAGGTTAAGGTCAAAAACACCTCCACCTAGAAGACCACCTAGTCCTCATCCTCGACCTAAAACTCCTCAACCTAAAAGAAACCAAAATATACCAAACTGTCATAATAATAGTTACCCAATGTGGAATTACCCAAATCCACCAAGCTAAAATCCTTGGGGAATACTTCCACCATATATGCATCCGAGTCAATTGCAAACCATGTTTGGGCCAAACAACCTTGGACCAATGAGACCATGGGGACCAAGTGGCTAAAATCTCAAGTCATCGGAATTATCGGTAAATCTCTCATGTTTGGCTTTTATAAGTCAACACTCTTTGAAGATTTTGAAGACCACACATTGAAGACTAAAAGGTACGCACCTCCTTCATGCTCATTATTATACACGAAGATTAAGTAAATAGCCTATTGCATGTTCCCCATTAGTTTAAGATGCCTAGTTTATTAATTATTATGTAAGTATTAGTATATACTTCCTCTATACACATATATATAATATATACCTATACTATTATACATACTACATATATATATATATATATATATATATATATATATATATATATATATATATATATATATATATTATACATATATAAACGCACATAACCTAGATACGTCATTTGTTGATTATCTAGAACTAAAAGAAATTGTTCGTCATCGAACCTTTTCTTCCCCCTTTGCCTCTTTTGAACTTTAGCGTTCAACACGAAAATCTTCCGTGTCCATTATTACATAACTCATGGTGATGAAGAGAAGTGAGTTAAGTGGATTAACGTAGAAGTAGCACTTTGACCGTCGAGTCAAGAAAACTATGAATGAAACAAACTCCCGTCATCGCCAGCACCTATCTCCGTCATTACCTCATCATTTCTTAACTCCAGTCAACATCCCACACTTACACATAATACTAATATATATATCTATATATACGCACATTTCTTCCCAATCCTTAAACCTCCTGTCGACTTGACGTCTTGAGCATTTTGTCCAAAATTATCAAGATTAAGTTTATTAACGAAATGTTAATAAAATATGTCAAGTATTCCTTCTTCGTGCCAAATAAACGTATTTTTGATATATTATAAATATATACATATAAATATTTTTCCATAAGAAACAAAAATCAAGTAATTCGAAAATTTGGTAGGCGGCCCCCTTAATGTTTAAGGGGACCGGCTAGTAAACGGGGGCGGTCCCCTTAATGTTTAAGGGGGCCGGCCTACTGTTGCTGCCAAAACGAATTTTCTCCTTGAAAACTTTGCCAAACACCCCATTTTTCAAACACATTTCACTCCCACTCTGCTGTATACGAACTGCCATCACAAATCCATCATCAAATCACTTCTTCGAGTCAATTTCACAAAGGGCAAACATCTATACATCGATTAGCAACACGTTTAGTAAGTTTTTCATTATACATTTCATCTAATTTCATTCAATTTTGAGTCTAACCTTAATTAGGCCTTTTGCTAAATTTTTTCCAAACTTAAATTTTATTGAAATTAAGTCTAAGAATGTTGTAATCAAATGCTCCCCGTAGGATTAGAATGATTAATCAACCTAGAAACTAAGTAATTAAAAAACCATTATGTCAAACTAATCACTCTTTTTCAAAACTAATCATATTGTTGAATTATGCCATAAACACTTGTTAAAACTAATCACATTGGTTTGTTACAACTCACAAACACTAAAAATATATTTTTCGAATCATAAAAAATGTTTTTGTTAAATATAAGAGAGTGTTTGGATTAGAAGCTAGAATCATCAAAACCTAATCAAAATTAAGTTTATAACTACTTGTCAAAGTTTATAAACATGAAATTAGTTGTTTTAAGTCGTCAAGATACATAATTCATATGTATATTGAAATTTTACTAGTTATTTTCTTATTTAAAGGAGCGTTTGGCACAACATTTTGAAAGAAATTTTTGAGTCAAAATCTAAGTTACTTAACATAATCACTCGTAAGAAATAGCTAGATATACAATCCAATGTTTGTCTAGCCACATTTCAAGGTAGCTTATGACGTATAAAAGAACGTTCGGATATTGTTGATTTCTTGTCATAATATCCCTATAACTATTCTTTAACATCATAAAATACATTTCAAGCGAGTTAAAAATTAAAACTAAGGAACATTGTAAACTACTTCTTAGGATTTAAGTTTTAGAGTCGAAGTATGTTTACGTTCCACATAAATAGCATATTTAATATATGCATGTCATTTTCTTATTTTTTGTTTGTTGCTATCTTGTATAGGTGAAAATGCCCAAAGTGACAGTTGGCGATGTCTCAAAAACAAAAGCATACATTCCTAAAGTCTCTTCCACTCCGGGCATGGCTCCCTCTGTTGCTTGTTTCTATCATCCCATTGAGGATAGGAACATTCACGAAGGAAGAATTGTCCATCCATCGTTCTATGAATCCGACTTCATCGAACGAATGTTCACCAACGTTGGTCTTGATTGTCTCTACAAAATAAATGAGCCAATCATTCCCCGGTTTGTCCTCGACTTTTATAGTCAAGTGATGTTACAAACCGATCCCAATGGGTATATCCTCATATCCTTCATGATTCAAAACCAATTCATCACTCTTACTCTTGCTCAATTCGGGCAAATTCTAAGAATCCCCTTCTCCGGTCAAGCCGTCTTCTCTAATGAGTGGGACCTCTCGTCTCTTGAGGAAAATCGACCTCAACAGGGTCCTTACTACTCAGAGATTCCATCTCCTGAAGAGATTCGTCAATATCTTGGTCTAGCTCGTGGTACGACTAGTCGAAAGATCAAATCAAAAGATGTTGACATCACTCCAAACCAAGTCCTTCTCAAGGAGCTACGCAGCGACATGAGACGTTGGGAAGAACTCATTCGTGAGAATGCGTTCGGTACCAGTGGTCACCGTGATCATGTCACGGCGAGCATACTCCACATGTTGTATTGTATCGTTACTGAAAAGCCGTACAATTTGGCATATCTCTTTGTCTACCGTATCATGTCCGCCAAAAACACTCGTAATGCAAATCTTCCGTATGGCATGTTTCTCACCCGTCTCTACAATGATATCATGGAACACTATCCACAGCTTCGGAGTCCACTCTATGAGTCTGTTCTACCGGTCCTCAATCCACTTGTTCGTGTCCGTGCTCGTCGCTCCCAAAGTGACAAAGGAAAATCTCGTAAATCTGTCTCACTTCCACCTCGTGGTTCCACATCACATCAAGGAGACGATGATGATGATGATGATGAGGAGGAGGGCACAACACGTGCTAGTACCCCATCACCTAGGACCTTCGTTCAAAATCTTCCGGATCTTGATTACACCGAGTATCAAGTCCCTTCTCCTTCCGAACGAACAGACGAACTGCTATATGAAAGACAAACCGAACTACTCAACACCACACAGCAGATGCGTCAAGAAGTACGAGGCGGGTTCAAGTCTATTGGAAAGACACTCGGAAGGATGTTTGGAAAGAAGAAGAAATAGATTTGTTTGATGAGTGTTTCCTTAGTTATCATCGGTGTTATAATTAGACATTTATATGTAATATTATTATTTGCTTGCTATAACTTCTATTATGTTAGATGATAAACTTATTAGAACTAAGCTACTAGTTTATTTGAAATTATATGACTATGCTTCTAATATGATTTTTTTTAGTCTTAAATATGTATATTATTTATTTTAATATGCAATTGATAATATTTAATCATTCTTGATGTACATGATCCAAATGGAACTTGCTGCAAAGACACCCTAAAAATGACCTTTTTCTAGAAATTTTTCAAATTTGGTCGCCTGGGAATTCACCAGATGGGCGGCCCCCTTAATTCCTTAGGTGGTCCCCTTAATTTTTAAGGGGGCCGCCCAACAATTAAGGGGACCGGCCATCTGGACAGTAAATTTTACTGTTTTCTTTTGCATCTTGTGACCAATTTTACCTAGCCCCAGCTACCATTACCCTTAATGCACGAGCTGGACTTGGAATATTACCACAAAACCTCCACAATTTGCCTAAATCAACCACATTTTCACAATATAAAAACCCTTCTTACAATTACCTTTCACTCCATCAACCATCACCTTCATCAAACACCCATTTTCATCCACAATGCTATCACCAAAATCTTCCATCTCTAAGACTTCAAGGAAACAAAGACTTGTTATCATACCACCAAAACAACCTTTCATAGACCTAACCCAAGATGACATCAAAACTCCATCACCACCACCTCAAAATTCATCCCCAAGTGCACCAAATGCACCATCAAAAACACCATCCACCCATGGAGCTTCATCTTCCTCCATTCCATCCACTTCATCCATAAATGACTACATCCACACTCACCTAACATCATCACCAAGAGCATCATCACTGCCATCCACTCAAGAACCTTCATACACCCAACTTGCCATTTCCCTATCACCCATCACACCTCTTGATGCTCACTTTTCACCATCACCAACCCCACCACCATTCTTTCCTATACCTTGGGCAATGCTTGAAGCCCATGGTGATAATTGTCTTTGTTGCGTCCATAACCGGACCTTAATCTTTGGTCTTAGAGATGAGATACACTACATGTTTTCATCTCTTGAACACATGATTGCCAACCCACAACCACCACCTCCTCCACCTCCTTCACCCACTACACCACCACCACCTCCATTTTCACCCAATTAAGCACATGCAATGCTTAAAAATAATTTTTCAAATCCTTCTTGTAAGCAAGCTCCATGGAAGACCATGTACCTCTAAGATGATTATGTAGTTTTATTAGTAGTTTTTGTTTGTATGCTTGCATGTTTCATGTTGTAATCTTTTGGTTGTGTACTTATCCACAACACCTTTATTAAATGAATGATCTTATTCTATATGCTTGTTTATTGTTGTTACATATACTTGTGCTTCTAACATTTTTTTTGCAAGCGTTCCATAGCTCGTTTCCTTGGTGCCCCCAAACGAGGAGGAGTACACATCAAGGGGGAGTTTTCGTTCCGACATATTTGATTCTAAAAATTGTCGGCTTAACCTTTTTGATTCTACAAAAAGGGGGAGAAATAGATGTAAACTCACTAAATACTTATCTAAAAACTAATTTTTAGATTTAATGAGTTTAGATTTTGTAATCATCAAAAAGGGGGAGATTGTTGATATAAATAATGCCTAAACACGTTATTAATATTTTTCGATATCTCTACGTTTTGATAATCACAAAATGTAAAATCATTAATCGGAAAATTATGACGTAAACAAGTATTTAGTTGTAAATATCTATTTCTACAACTCAAATCACTTAAGGTATGAATGAACTAATGCTTAATGCATTATATGATCAAAGGAACATTTTCTTAATAAACTAGATTTTTTATAAAACATCAAAAACATTTTATATATTTTTGAAAAACATTTTTGGCATTAAATAAATATGTTTAATCTTTTATAAAAATATGAATTCCAATTTTTAACCAAAATCAGTTAAAATGTTCCAGAAAAACCTTCCCCACAAAAGGACAAAATTGGCCAACGGACAGAAGGGGCGGCCCCCTTAATTTTACTAGGCGGCCCCCTTAATTATTAAGGGGACCGCCCCCTATTTAAGGGGACCGCCCCCGCTCCAGTAGACCTCCAGCTGTCCAATTTTTCTCCTATAAATACCAGCCTTCTCCTGGACTTTTACTCACCTTTTGCACACTAAAAATTTCTGTTCTAAATTCATTCCAAACATTGTAAATCCTTTGATCATATTTTCTTAAGCATTGGTTTCTAAGTGATCCAAGCTTCCACCACCAAAAGTGCAAAAGAAGAACTCTACTTCAACTAGTGAAGAAGTGTTATTACTTACCTCATTCAATAGTGTTGTTGTGTAAAGTGTTGTGTAGTTGTGATAAGTAGATCTAAGTGTAATTACGTAGTGGTGTTGTAAATTAGTTGTGAAGTAGTTGTGAATAAGTAGTTGTGAAGAAGTAGTCGTGAAGTAGTCGTGAAGAAGAAGTTGTGAAGAAGTCGTGAAGAAGTCGTGAAGCCGTTGTGAAGAAGTTGTGAAGTAGTCGTGATTAAGTCGTGTAGAAGTTGTGTATAAGTTGTGAGATTGGTTCTAGCTACGATTAGGACTCGACATCTAGCTTTGTGTCGTTAAGCCGGTGTAAGCTAAAGTTGTGTAAGGTTTCTCCGCCATAAGGGAGTTTGTTGACATAGTGAAGAAAACTCTCGAGTAGGTGACTCGAGGAGTGGAGTAGGGCAAGGAAGGTGTCCTTGTAGCCGAACCACTATAAATCTCCGTGTTGTGGTTTGATCTTTCTATCTCTCTCTCTTGTTTCATTATATTTACCTTACTTGCATTACTTATCTATATTTGTTTATATATGTTCATATTGATCAAGAGTTGAATTCACATAAGATAGAATCGAAGTTTTTAAAAAGTAAACAAAAGTTTTAATAAATTAAAAAGACGTAAAACTATTCAACCCTCCCCTTCTAGTTTTCCACAAACACAAGTCAGTAATGGCTTGGGTTCCTAAAAGAAACTAACCCTTTTCTTTTACTGTGCAGGGCAACCCAGAGGAGGAGCTTAAAGATCATATTATTGTTGATAGTGGTTGCTCTGGCAGCATGACAGGGGACAAGGAGATCCTGTCAGATTTTAAGGCATATTATGGAGGAAGAGTTGCATTTGGTAATGATCCTGATGGAGGGAGAATCACTGGCAAAGGAACCATCAAGGCTGGATGTATTGATTTTGAGAATGTTAGATATGTGAAGGAGCTCAAGTTCAATCTTTTGTCAGTTTCTCAGATTTGTGACAAGAAGTACCCAATTCTGTTCACTGATACAGAATGTCTTATTCTCTCTCCTGAGTTCAAGTTTGTTGATGATCATTTGGTAACATTGAAAGTACCAAGAACTAATGATGTGTACAGTTTAGACTTAAAGAGTCTCAATTCTGCTGGAAGAGCAACGTGTTTAGTAGCCAAGGCATCATTGGAAGAAGCACATCTATGGCATAGAAGACTAGGTCATGTCAATTTCAAGAACATCAACAAGCTGGTCAAAGGCAATTTAGTTTGAGGTTTACCTTCCAAAACATTCAAGCCTGATCATTCATGTTTGGCTTGCAAGAAGGGTAAACAACATAAAGCTTCATGTAAGAAGCTTGAGGATAGAGTTATTAGAGAACCTTTGGAGTTGCTACACATGGATCTGTTTGGACCAGTTTCAGTAGAAAGTTTAAACAAGAAGAAGTACTGCTTGGTTGTGACAGATGATTGTAGCAGATTTAGTTGGGTCTTTTTCTTGGGATTCAAAGATGAAACCTTTGATGCTATCCATGACCTGATAGTAGCCCTTGAAAATCAATTGAGACTCAAAGTAAGAGGTATTAGATGTGATAATGGAACATAATTCAAGAACAAGCATATGGATGAATTATGTGCCAAGAAAGGGATCAAGAGAGAGTTTAGCATTGCTAGAACTCCACAGCAGAATGGTGTTGTAGAAAGAAAGAACAGGACATTGATAGAAGCAGCTAGAACAATGCTTGCAGATTCACAATTACCTATTCTCTTTTGGGCTGAAGCTATAAGTACTGCTTGCTATGTTTTAAATAGAGTATCAGTTACTAAACCTCAGATGAAGACACCATATGAGCTGCTCATGGGAAAGAAACCAAACATTCGTTTTCTAAAACCTTTTGGCTGTTCTCTGACTATTCTAAATACCATTGATTCTCTGGGAAAATTTGATGGTAAGTCAGATGAAGGATATCTATTAGGTTATTGCACAAATAGCAAAGGTTTTAGAGTATATAATAGGAGTACCAAAAGGGTTCAAGATTGTCTTCATGTTGAATTTTTGGAAGATAAAGAATCTCAGAGAGGAAAAGGTCCTGATTGGATGTTTGATCTTGATCTCAAGTTCACTTCATCTATGAATTATGTACCTGTTAGAGAAGAAAATCAAGTTGATCACAAAGAAGATGATTCACAGTACATTGTTCATGGAGTTAATGTTAGACCAGAAGATGTTCCTGATAAAGAACCTGAAGTTACTAATAAGGAACAAAGTACTGCTCAACCAACCAATATAGTATCTGATGAAGATCAAGCCATACAAGATGAACTTAATAGGATGCTTTTTCAAGAAACTATAGCAAAATCCTATGAAGATGAACAAAGGAGGGCTTATGATGCTGCAAAGAAAAAGGGTACATTCAAAGATACTGCTCACAGTACTTTTGATCAAAGTACTGATGATCCTTTTGACAGTACTTCTGGTGTGTTAGAACCATCAAATTGGAGCAATGATGATGATTCCAATGTTGATGATGATGATTTGGATAATGCTAACATTCCTGGGTTAGAAGAAATTGATGATGAGCTCAATCATGAAGGTATTTTCTCAACTACCAATGAAGAACCTGATGTTACTAATTTGGAATCTGATCTTCCAATTCCACCAACTCCTACATTGAGAGTTCATAAAGCTCATCCACAAAGCAATATTATTGGATCACCCTCTTCAGGAGTGGTTACAAGAAACAAAGTTAAAGGTCTCTCTAAGCAACATACTGCTTTACTTAGCTTTGTTTACAAACAAAATAGGATGAATCACAGGGATCAACAAACATGCCTGTTTGCTTGTTTTCTATCTCAAACTGAACCCAAGAAGGTAGCTCAAGCTTTAGCTGATGAAAGTTGGGTTGAAGCTATGCAAGAGGAGCTTCTACAATTCAAGCTTCAAGAGGTCTGGGTATTATGTGACCTACCAGATGGCAAGAGAGTCATTGGTACAAGATGGGTTTTCAGAATCAAAAGAGATGAAAGAGGGAATGTTATCAAGAATAAAGCTAGATTGGTTGCACAAGGATATCGCCAAGAAGAAGGAGTGGACTATGATGAAGTGTTTGCTCCTGTTGCAAGAATAGAGGCAATAAGGTTATTTCTTGCCTTTGCATCATACATGGGATTTCCTGTCTACCAAATGGATGTGAAAAGTGCCTTTCTTTATGGCACAATTTATGAGGAAGTTTATGTTAAACAACCTCCTGGTTTTGAAGATCCTGCACATCCAAACAAAGTCTACAAGGTGATCAAGGCATTGTATGGCCTTCATCAAGCTCCCAGAGCTTGGTATGAGAGACTTTCTACCTTTCTATTACAACATGGTTACAGGAGAGGAGCAATTGATAAGACTTTGTTTATCAAATGAGATAAGAAGGATATTATGTTAGTCAAAGTCTATGTGGATGATATTATCTTTGGAGCCACAAAGAAGACTATGGTGAAAGAATTTGAAGAACTTATGCAGCGGGAGTTTCAAATGAGTTCTATGGGAGAATTAACTTTCTTTTTGGGGCTTCAAGTTAGACAAACAAGAGATGGAATCTTCATTAATCAAGAAAAGTATGTTGAAGACATACTTAAAAGATTTGACCTTCCAACTGTCAAGCCTGCCACCACACCAATTGACAACAATAAACCATTAGGAAAGGATGAAGATGGACAAGCTGTGGATGTGAAGTTTTACAGATCTATGATTGGTTGTCTTATGTACTTAACTGCATCAAGACCTGACATCATGTTTGCTGTCTGCTTGTGTGCAAGATATCAGGTTACCCCCAAGGTTTCACATATGTATGCAGTCAAGAGGATTTTTCGATATCTCAAGCATCAACCAAAGTTAGGATTATGGTATCCTAAGGAGTCACCTTTTCACTTGGAAGCTTTTTCAGATAGTGATTATGCAGGAGATAATTATGATAGAAGATCAACCTCTAGTGGATGTCAATATCTTGGAAGAAGATTAGTCTCATGGCAATGTAAGAAGCAAACAATTGCAGCAACCTCCTCTACTGAAGCAGAATATGTTGCTGCAGCAAGCTTTTGTGGACAAGTTTTGTTGATGCAGAATCAACTCTTGGATTATGGATTCAACTTCAAAAACACTCCTATCAACATTGATAATGAGAGTACCATCTGTATTGTGAAGAATCCAGTTTATCACTCCAAGACCAAGCATATTCAGATTAGGCATCACTTCATTCGAGATTGTTATGAGCACAGACTTCTAGATCTGTTTCATAACTTCTAGATCAGCTACATTGTCTTCTGTGTGAACTTTGACCATCAAAGACCATCAAAGACAATGTAGCTGATCTACTCACTAAGGGATTTGATGATCTCTACAACATTTAATCAATAAGCTTCCCTTGAAACTAATATGTTTACCATCTCTTGAGTCTATGGAATTTGAATGAAGATACTGAGTTCAATCAAGATACTGGGCTTTATGATGATACACCACTTGAAGATATTCCTCATGAAGATACTGTTGAGAGGAAAAGTGATGAAACAGAGCAGATAAACATTGAAGATGCTACTGTTGAAGTAAAAAGTGGTGATACTGAGGAAGTGGATTTGGAAGGTACTGATGTTGAAAGTACTGCTCTTCAAGGTACTGCTCATCAAGGAACTATTACACCAAGGACTTTGGATTTTGAGGAAGATGTTGGGCCTTCAAGTCAAGTTCAAGAGGAAGTTGGCCCTTCCAATCCAGTTCAACAGGAAGAAGAAGTTAGAAAACATACTGAAAGTGACGATGAGACCATTGCTGACATCATGTTGAATATGTCTAGACCAAGAGGCATAAGTATTGTTGATGTTGAACAACAACCTCATACTTCTTCCCAACCTACACAGGAATTAGATCCAAAAGACAAAAGTAAAGGGATCATGGTAGAAACTAAGAAGAAGAAGCTTACCTTGAAAGAACTAAGAGCTATTCAGGATGCTAAAAATGAGGAAGCTGCAAGGAAATTATAGGCTGAGATAGATGCTGAAGAGTCAAGGAAAGTTATCAAACCTAGAAGGCCACAAAGTAAAGCTCAAGAAAGAAATTCTATGATGGCTTATCTCAAAGGAAGAGGATATACAGGTTTGGTGAAATTGACACATACAGAGATGAAGGATTTGTATGATGCTGTCAGGGAAGCTGTAGAAAAAGATCTTGCAAGCATTATTTCTTTTGAAGATAAGAAGCTTGAAGATAGTAGAAAGGAAAGAGTTGTTACAAGGAGCTCAAAGAGGAAAAGAACAACAACTGATGAACAGTCATCAAAGAAGCTCAAGGATTCTATTGAATTAAGAGTAGACACAGCTGATGAGCTAAGAAATTTTTTGAGAGTTGTTGACTTTGAGCATCCAAAATTAGAAGATGTTGCAGACAAGAAGTCCAAGATTTCTACATTCTCAGTTGTAGAATCACAAGAAGGGGACTACTTGATATTTCATAGACAAGATGGAAGTTTTAGAGTATTCAATTTGTTATGGGATATACTACATCTGATAGACAGAGAGGATTTGCTTCAGCTATATCTACAAGTGCAGACTTACTTTGAACATATTCCACCACAAGGAGTGGGTTTGGTTCTGGTAGGAGATCTCACAACCATCTGGGAAACAGAAGAGACAAGTGATAGTGTTCTCTGGGAAAATCAAGAGGATTGGGAAATTAACAGATGGAGGTTCTTTGAATCAGTGGGAATACATGTTTTGGAGCTAGAAGATGGAACAATGATCCACATGTTAGCAGAGCAAAGATATCCACTTACTAGGGATCTGATGATCAGAATGCTAGATTATGGCATGGAAGTGGAAGAAGAAAGTGAAACTGCATTGATGGTGATTGGATTGTTCATCAAATGGACAATGCTAGCTGAAGATTGATGCATAACAACTGGTATGATATTTATAATATAAATCTTTTGAAACATAAGTACTTTATTTAAAAGTACTGCTTGACAAACAGTACTTTCTCAAAGTACTGCTTGCAGCATGAAACCAGTAAAGTTTTTATAAAATCAGTGATGTTTAAGTAAACAAGAAAGAGTTTGACTCATCATGAGGGTACGGCTCTGATGTGATTATCAAATCCGTTTTTAGTTGACAATTTACTAAAAATTGTATGGTTTTCAACTCACCATATCTATGTTAGTGAAGAGTTGGCTAGCCCACAAGATAATGGCTTTGTGGTAAAGGCTGTGGAAAACCATTGTATGGTAATTAGTTCACCATGGTAGTGATTGTACTAAAAGAACTAGCTAGTCCAAAAGCAAACGGCTATTGGTAAAGACTACTCAAATCCGTTGATAGCTGATGATTTGCTAAAAATCATATGGTTATCAATGTACCATGGTTCTTAAACCTAAACATTGGCTACTCCAGAGTTAATGGCTTTGGTAAAGAGACATCAAAATCCATTAAGTTTTCAATGATTCACCTCTCACAGGAGTTAACACACCTGGAAGTGATGAGAATAGTATGAAACTTTTAAGATCTGATGTACCTATTGCCAATATGATGCTGAGTTGCTGAAAAGATGAGTTGCTGATAAAGATTGCAGTTAATGATTACTTTGATGATGACAAAACAAACATGAGACAAAAGTTAATGATACAGTCTTTCCTTGAAGATAAAAGTGTTGAAGTTAAAGAAATACAAAGGAACTTGAAATCAAGCAAGTGGAATTCAAGTTAGGGGAGGATTGTTGGGCTACAAAGTACTGCTACATGAAGAAAGTCAAAGTACTGTTCGATAGAAGTCAAAGTACTGCTCATGTTCTAAAGAAGTCAAAGTACTGCTAAAGATAAAGGACTGATATGCAAATACGTTTAAGGATTAATGTGTAATTCTAGAATGTTCTTAGAGTTATTATTAGATTATAATTAGAATTACTTGTCGTTCAAGTATTGTAAACCGACTAGGGTTTTCCTTGTGCCTATAAAAGGACCCCTAGGTTGGCATTAGAGATACGATTAGAGATACAAGTTCATACGAAGTTTTAGAAGAAAGTATTAGTCGATTATTAGAGTATTAGTGTTTAGAGTTTGTTAGTGAATCTGTGTAAAGTAAGCAGGTTCAAGGTTTAATATAATCAAAGTTTTGTGTTAATTCTTCTTAGCTTTGTTGAAGTAGATTCCGCATACTTAACAAAGTATATCAGCGTTTCAATATTAGTAGTTTTGGATTTATCCAAGGTTGCTAAACCCTTAGACAAGCTACAAGTTAGTTTGGTCAGAGTATATCGATCCAACATAAATAAAAATAAATAAAAAAAAATAAATAAAAAATAAAAAAATAAAAATAAATAAATAAATAGAAAAGAAAAAGAAAAAGGAAAAGTTGGAAGTTTGTTTTAACCAACTTATGTAAAGTTTTGTATTAAGTGGGAGATATCACCACTATTTGTTGTATATTATATTTATGGATTGAATGGGAGTTGGCCGTTATGGGAACGCCAACTAAGGTTATTCTTTGATTGAGATTTTGTTGAGTATAATTCGTGTCTACCTAAAGCGTGTGTTTCAAGTGTTAAAGCGTGAGTTATTCAATTATATGAGTCTTATTCATGGGATGGTTGGGAAAGTGATTAACCACACTTAGGATTTTAATTTATCTGTTTTGTTTATTTTTTATTTTACACCAATTTGTATCCCAAATATTATCCATACCCTATATCATTCTTCATCCAAACCTTTGATTTATTGAGATTAGGGATTTGAGCAATCTTAAGTATCGTAGTCGTGGATTCGGTTATGTATTTATGATTTTGTCGCCCTTTTTGATATAATATTATTGGTGAAGATTACTTGGTCCTATCTTTAGCCCATTCGAGTTAAGGAATTGAGCAATTGCAAGTAACGTGGTCGTGGATTCGATCATGTATTTGTAATTTTGTCGCCTTTTCTGGAATATGAGATCGATAGAGATTAAAAAAGGATGATCAACCCTTAACCAACAAACCCTTTTTACCGCTTTAGACTTGTTACTCCTTGGCTTTAGTGGGGGAGATGCGTATACTTGCCAAGCCTATGATAGAATATTCGTCACGACTAAGAACCTAAACGATTTAGAATTGTTTTACATTAAAAATTATTTTGGTTTCTACTTCGTTAAGTGTTTGGTTGTATGATTATGACAAAACGAATACGTGCTTAAATATAAAAATAAATCCTAATATCTTTTAGGATACATTTTCATATGATTAATTCTAAGGTTTACATGGGGACAAGTAAAGTTCAAGTAGGGGGATATTTGATGAACTCAAATAAGTACATTTTATTATCATCATTTATCCTATTTATTTGACTTGTTTTATTATATTATATATGAGAATCGATACATTAATGTTTACTTTAGTAATTCTCAGGTAAAAACAAGCATTATGTGAAACTTGGCGATTTTGGACTAATTATGGAGCAAAACAAGCAAGATATCAAAAGTCTACTGAAATCCAGAAGATGCGCCGTATCTCACTCAACAGATACGACGTAATATCATACTTAGATGAATTCGAAGACCATTGCCTGACTTTGAAGAATGCGCCGCATGCAATTCTGTCATGCGCCGCATATGAAACTTTGGTCAAAGAAGAAGATCAAGCTTGTTCTACTCCAGATACGCCGCAATATACTTCTAACATACGGCGTATCACTATCAAGATTTCACCAGTTACAATTCAAGACAGCTAAAGTACATGCGCCGCATACAAAGATCAAGTTACGCCGCATCTGAAGACGGTGTACGAATATTCCAGAATATATTAATCTTGGACCCCACGCGAAGTTAAGTCAACGCGCCGCATCTATCAACTCAATGCGCCGCATCGATCCCTCAGACAGAAACTATAAATACCCCAAGGTCAGACGAATTTAGGAGACTTTTTGTATAACCCTAGAGCCGAATCCAGACGACCAAGCAGCAACAAGACACACCTCAAACAAAGATACAAGAGCTGTAAGAAGGTCCTGCATGTATTCAATTCATTAAGTAGTTTTGTTTTATTGTTTTAGTACGCTTTAATTCATCAGGATTGATGGGCTTGTGTCATGTGACTACGGAAGATCATGCACTCCCCTTAATATTGCTTTCCCATTAATTAAAGTTTATATGTTGGTGTCTTTGGTGACTTTTATTAGTGCATTGATAACCTCTGTGTCTAGCTGAGTCTTGCTTGGGTCGCCATGCCCCTTCCTCGCCTATTTATTCTAGCGTCTCTAGAAAAGTAGGATAGACATAAGTAATCATTAAGGGTTTACTCGCCGATAAGATTAGAGCCAACGAGAAAGGTTTAATTATATACACTTCATATAAAACTAGCAATAAAACAAGTGACAAGCTATTTAATTATCAGGACAGGTCTTCTTATTGTCTCGAGTATCTATCTGTGTACGTGTGTGCTAATCGCTGATTCGTTCTCATTAGTTTAGTTTTCTATTTAATTATAACCAAACTGTGCCAGTCTCTCAGGCTGAACCCCCTTGCGTTAGATTAGGTTGTATAACTAACTTAGGATATTAAAATACTGATTAGAATAACTAGATAATACGTTCCACTCTTAGTGATCGACACTCTGCTTACCATTATATTCATACTGACCGGGTACACTGCTCGTTAAGTGTGTGTGTTATTGATAAGTCGGCTAAATATAAATTTAAAACTTGAGTAGGCATTAAAACTGCTAAACCGCAACGACACATCACGCGCATCAGTCAACGGTCAACGGGTCGGAGTCCGGGTCGGGTCGGATCGCCGGGTGGACCACTGAGGTGGTGCCACGTGGCATGGAGTATTAATTCTCCGTTTTGTCTCAGCTGAGGGTCGAACCCGGGGTGGCCGGGTGTCGGTAAAGCATGCTTACCACTGGGGTAAGCATAGCTTCAAGTGTTTATATGCAAAAATTAATATATAACCCACATTTTGAACTGTCCAGATTTAGTAAAGGTTCATATAAGATTTGGACTGCCGTTTTCATAAGTTATGGACCGGTTCAAAATAAAATAAAAATACCCCCGGACTCGTTTTTTCGTGCTCTTTCCAATGGTGTGCTCGGGGAATTTTTTTGACTTCGTCTGAATCTCGTTAAACGTGAGAACGTCGTTTGAATCACCATTTTTTATACTCATTTAGAGACATGTTGTATTACTGGTACCGTCGGATTCATTTTTCGTGCTCTTTCCAATGGAGTGCTCGGAGAATTTTTTTGACTTAGCTTGAATCTCATTAAACGAGAGAACATCGTTGAAACTCATCCGAAAATCACCGTTCGTGCTCTTTCCAAAGCAAAAACGGTGCAATGTGTTATTTTGTCTTGCAGGTACAAGGGTTTGAAAACAAAGCAAAAACGGTGATTTTCGGAAAATCACCATTTTTGACGGTGTTTTGTCGAAACTCACAAATTAACACATAACAAACATATTTGCAATATAATTTCACATATTTGCAATTATTTGAAATTGTATTGCAAATATGTTTGTTATGTGTTATTATGTCTTGCAGGTACAAGGGTTTGAAAACAAAGCAAAGCAAAAACGGTGATTTTCGGAAGAGTTTCGACAACATTTTTGCGTTTAACGAAGTTCAGATGAAGTAGAAAAAATTCACCGAGCACACCATTGGAAAGAGCACGAAAAAACGAGTCCGACGGTACTTTCATTTATTTTTGAACCGGGCCAAAACACCTTAAAATGACAGGTCAAATTTACTAATATATGGACTGGGCAAATAAAGGGTTAAAAGAATTATTGTTGCACATATTAATTGAAGGTATGCACCAACCCAGCGGTGCGTGCCTTCCTTGCCAACCAAATGACCAAGGTTCGAATCCGGGGGAGGCATTTGGTGGGTATTTATTTGCCATGCCACGTGTCACCATCTCATTGGTCCACGTGGCGACCCGACCCAGACCATGACCCGAACCAGACCCGACACGTGGCAGTTGCCACGTGGCACCTGACACGTCATCAGGTGGGACCCACAGCCGCCACAAGGACGATTTATGTAAATAGTTCTAACTGACGTTAAAGACTAACGTTGCAATTTGGTCCTAACCACAAGGATGATTTATGTAAATAACTCTAACCGAATGTTAAATTATGCATATAATATGTAGGATTAGTAACTTGTTCGCATTATTTAGAAAAATTAAAAGGTACATACACAAAATTGTAAAAAGTGGAAAGTTCGTTACATTTAGAAACAATTATCCCTTACTCTACTACCACCAAATAAGATTAGTGAGGAAGAAAATCAAGAAATTGTAATGGAAGGTAGTAGTGACCCTAGAAAGGGGACAACGGATGATGAGAATAAGGAAGAGGGAGAAGTAGGTAATGAATACTTTAATAGGTTCCCCACAATAGATGAACTTGCATACCATAAGTATTTGTTAGATGATCCTAATCCATCATATTACATGAATCAACCGATCATCTAAGCGGGTGACCCATCTAACATAAATATACCATGTAATATCAGGCATGTGCATGCGTGGAAGGCTTACATTGACCTTAAGTTCCTCATAAATATTATGACTATGATACACTACAATTGGATCATGAAAAGGCAATTGGCACCTATGAGAGATCCCGATAAGGGAAAGACAAGTAATTTTGTGGGACAAGTTAAGGGAATGCATGTTTTTGTTGGAAATTTCACATATGTTACGGATTTTGTGATATTGGAGGATATTAGTCCGACGGTTGATTATTGTTTGACTCACGTAGTGTTAGGTAGGCCATTTGTGGAGATTTCTAAGATGACTTATGACCCATCCTTAGGGATAGTTAGGTTTAAATATGAAACTGATGAGATTGCCTACCAAATGCCGCATAAGATTGAACAATTTAGACGACTGTCAAGTTTAGAGAAAGAATATAAGCAATCGGTTTACTATAGGAATGAAGAAGATAAGAGAAGAGGTGTAGACTATGTGATGAAGAAGATACTTGGTTTTTACAAAGAATGTTTACAATTAGGTCCGGAATATAAAACCAAGGTAGAAGATGACCATGGAGTCACGTAATAGGCCATGACTTTGAGTCTAGCTACAAGACTCGTAAATAAAGAAAAACGCTTCTTGGGAGCCAACCGAAGCTTTTTGTTTGATTGCTTGTTTTTATTTTTGTTTGTGTCATATATATGTCTTATCATCATTTCTTAATCTTTCATGTTTCGAATAATTTGTGAAAATGCTTTATTTTATTTTTAACCTCGTCTTAATTGCATATAAAAGTATTTTACAAAAAGATAAGTGTAGGGAAGATCATATTAGTTTAAAAGAACGAATTCGAACATGAAAGTTAACAATTTATGATTAGTTTATATTTGTGTGTTTGTTTGAGTCAAATGCTTGTATCGAGTCACAATGAATGTCTTGCAGAGTTTCCAGGTTTTAATCTCAGGTTTTTCCAGAAATTGTCCAGAAAAAAAAAGTAAAAATATTGTCAGTTCAATCCTGACGGCGTCAGGCACTGTAGCTGATAACACTCAAATTGTGCATGTTTTTAGTAGCGTTATTCATGATTTTGTATATATTATTTGGTTATATTTATATGCTTTTGTTATTTAATCGCACCAAAGTATGTTTGCAAAGTATATGTAGCCAAGTACAGGAAAAAGGAAGAAAAGTGAAAGATTAATGAAGAAAACAAGGATTTATGATTGTACGAAGATTCCCATGTCAAGATCCACTCCGAAAAGGCATTTCATAGAATGAAGATCCAAGTATTCATGATTCCAAGAACCAAGAGCTATGAGAAAGATATAAGCCAAACATCAAAAGACCAAGTTTGTGTCTACAGGACAACTCCATCCGATCGGATGCAACCCGTAACCGATTCGGATGGAGATGATGATCAAGACCATCTGATCGGACACAACCTGTATCCGATCGGATGGAGCCCTCGTACTTTTCTCAAATCTGCACTTTGGTTCAATTCTAGGCTCTTCTATTTGGTATTCTAGGTCCTTCTAAGCTACTTGGAGGCCAAGTTGCAGCATTTAAAGTTCCTATGCTTGAGAGTAGTATAAATAGAGCCTTTGAAAATCATTTGAGAGACACAACTAAAGAGACAACAAAGACACAACTAAAAGACAACTATTACACAACTATTACACAGCTATCTCTAATCATAAACCACTCTCAAAAGCTCTCAAATTCGTCCTTAGAAGTCCAAGAAACTTTGGAAGTCCAAGAAGTCAACATTTGGAAGTCAAACTCTCAAGAAGTCAACACCAATACTTTGGGTATCATTACCTAATCATTTGTAATCTCATTCCAGTCATTGTAAGACTTTTAATCATGATTTCTAATGTTCAAAATTCTGAGTTTATGTTCATGTTTGCTATGAGTGGCTAGTGCCTTTGTGCACTTGCTTAGATGATGTATATTACTTAATGATTTGCGTATGATTGTGATAACATGTTTTAATTCAATTTCAAGTTAATTCTAATATCCAATTGTGCTTAAGTTTCATAGTGACATTTGTTAATCAAGTTTGACTAGTTGTTAGTAATTCTAAAGGTCGAAAGGTTTATTGTTATTCAACTAGTTATAATCATTTGTCTATGAATGATTGTTTTTACCCATTATTCTTGGTTAAACAAAGAAACTTAATTGTGGTTGTAATAAGAATGCTTTTGTCTATCAAATTGGATTGATTGAAAACCACCTCATAGGTCGAAAGATTAGTAGTTTACAATCAATTGTAACCTTTTTGTCTATGATCGGTTACCTTTTGTATTGACCATTTCCTAAGCTTATTTGATAAAAGAAAATATTATTTTTGTGTTTAAGTTTGTTAATCCAAACTTATGAAACTTGAATTAATCTTGAATTGATTGGTTAAACTTAATGCTTGTTTTTATAAGCTAAAATCTTGGCGAAGGTTTAACTTGTAAGAACAATAGATTAGTCCACCAACTAATTATCATAACCAACATGTTAACAAAAGTTATCACAATCATGCTTATCAAGAGTAGTAAACTAGTCTAAGCAAGTGTAGTTTTAATCATTTGAATTATCATATTATCATTATTGCTTGTTTTTGAGATTTACTTTTAGTAGCTTTTATACTTACAACTTGATTCACTCACAAATCCCTGCGAACGACCCGACTTACCGTCATAATCTTTCTATAACGGACGAGTTCACTTGCTCGTATGTGTTATTTCTAGATTCGGTAATTCAACCCTTATAAATTTAAAACTTGTACACACACGTAACACATCAGTAGCAGCACAGTTTTCCAGAATTTTGTTTTTCTGCTGGAACTTAATTTTTGAAAATTTACAGAATTTTTAAATTTCTAGAATTCTGTAAACATTTATTTTGCAAGCATTATATCTTATTCGCTTTCTAGGATTTAATTTTTATATATATAGTGTTTACCGCTGATTTTATGCGAGGTTTCTAGTTTGTTTCCTTAGTGAATTACATATTATATTGGACAAGAAGATAAAAGATGAAATATGATGTGCATCTATTGAAGTTTATTTTCTTGGAGGATGATTTAACCATGTTTCACATCGCCCATGCTGAGCAAATCAGGGGAGTATTAGTTTCTTTCATCTATTTTATTTTTCCCTTTGTCATAACTTTGATACTTTTCAAGAACATTGGGGACAATGTTCAATTTAAGTGTAGGGAGGGTTAAAATGAGATACCTTAGAAACTATAACTCGCTTGATATTTGTTTTGTTTTCTATTAAATGTGTAATAAACTAAAAGAGATACTTGTAAGGGTGATTTTAGCACCAAATTTAAATTTTTTTACAACATATAAGAGTGAAACTTTAGTTTTAATAAGCGTCTCATGGATAGCAATAATATAGCTAGCACAAAAAACCCTTCCACCCCAAAAATGTGAGGTTCGCCTTTAAATCTTTAGGAAAAAGCATTCACCTTTAATGCTTATGAGTGTACCGGTAGTATATAGATTCTAGAACTTGCGTTTGCGATGCATCCCGAGATCGCTAGTGAGACTACATTCGTGTAGTAAGGATAAACTAAATGATAAGAGGCATTAGGATAAACCATTGTTTTAAACCTGTTTTATAATTACGCTGGCTTCATTAGTCGAGTAATTTTCCCACACCTTTGCGATGTATTCATTTTTAGTAAACGATACCGCTAGTACACCCCTTAGAGCCTATCCTTTTCGCCGTTCTCGTGATATTTTGGTGGATTCCGAAATATTAATAAAGAGCATTGTTTATAATCCACCCCCAAATGTACACCCAAATCGCCTTAGCCTACCTTGTATGCACTCATCTTTAGTGCATTATTGTTACAACTTATGTGTTAAACCCTTTGTTAATTGTCTGGTTGGTTACATGGTTGCTAAGTCGAGTCATATCTTGTAAATACAGTTTTGGGATGATTGGGACTCATGGGTAAAGTACTAGTTGTTCTGGAGTAATAGGGAAGAAAGTCAAATGTTATTACCCCCATATGTGCGTAAATGTTTAAAGTACTCCACGTGTTTTGATATTCTTAATTCGGGTTGTTAGTTAGTTTTAATTTATGTAAAAGTTCAAGTGTAGGGAGGTTGCAAGAAATCCCTTTGTAATGATGTATTATTTTAGATGGTAGGGCAAGAGTGTATGAAAAAAAATGATAAAAAGAAAAAAGAAAAAAAGATAAAAAGAAAAAAAGAAAAAGAAAAAAAAGAACAAAAAAACATACGAACTACCATCCCGTCTTTTATTTTTGCTTAAGTCAAGAAAGTGTCAAGAAAAATACAAAAAGAGTTAGTAGTTAGCGAGTCGAGTCGAGTCTTGGCTTAACAACACCTCATTGTACATGTAATTGACTAAGATGATTGACTTGCCACCAGTAAAAATGTACCAAATAAAAATTCCCTATATCCAACAAAACCGTGTTTTTCCAGACCCTTACATCTAACGTTACAACCATTTAAAAGACCTCTTTGATAGTTTATCTTAGGTGCTTACGCTAAAATGGTGGAGGTTTGATCCGTTCTCAAGCCTATGGAAATTTATGTGCTATGACAGGTAGAGAGTGTCTTATTTTCATGTTTCCATATGTTATATAACTTTATACACCCGAGAGATGTGAGAATCCAAAAACTTCATGTAAGGTGCTAGTATATGATTTCCGTGCTTATTGTGACTAACGTGGAACGATTGTATGTTGTAATTACTTTTATATTAATGTTAAATGACCCCTAACTTGTAAATTGATTAGGATAAAAGCACATTTGCTTGGGGACAAGCAAATCCCAAACATAGGGATATTTGATAAGGATTTATTTGGTACCTTTTTAAGGGTCATTTAAGGCCAAAATCGTATTTATATGATCAAATATTGCCCTAAATCATTTCTTTTTGCATTTTAGGTACTTGGGACGGAAAATCTGAAAATCGGCATGTTTTGGGCTTAAAACGACAGGAAAAGAGAACAAAACAACCAAGTCTCAAAATCTGTCAGGAAAGGAGTCCTGACGGCGTCCCGCTTTACCAAGTGATGGCGTCACTTGTTACTGAAGATGGATTTTTGGTGGAAAATTAACAAGAGACACCCCAGAAGAATTTGAAGACATCATAACCTGAAGGCGTCAGGTGTATTTGAATACCAAAGTCACGTACAAAGTTAACAAGAGACGGCCCAGATGATTTACTAAGGGACGGCGTCAAGACATGCATGACGGCGTCAGAGATCTTAAGTGACGCCATCACAACTGCGACTTGCATAAGACGAAACCCTAATGACGGCGAGTTGACGACGTCACGACCTATAAGGTGATGTCATCACAAGTGTAAACTTATATATACTTCAGTATGTTTTTCATAATTCGTGTAACATCTTGGAGTAGGGTTTTAAGAATGATTTTCTCAACTTTTGTAAGGGTTTTACAGCCCTCCAAACATGTGTTTCATTGAAGATAAGTTATCATTTTAATCATTCAATATGTCTATGTGTTGTTTGATTACTTGTTTATATTTTCTTTACTTTAACATGCTAGCTTAAGTTAATTTGTGTTTGCTTAGATCTAATGAAACCTAGTTATTTAATATTGATTTGTCGTCTCTTGTTTAATTGATTGCCTCGCGTTAGGATAAGAAACTGGCTAAGTTCTTATATGTATTAGCTTGAACGTCTTATAAAACGCAACCATAGAGTGCACTATTGGTTTTTCTCTTGTATTTATAGCGTGAATTGCGGCTTGTAGATCCTAGAAAACTTAATAGGCTTTAAAGATTTTAGGGGAGACTAATGTTCATAGAGTTGGGGACTTCGACACCTCCCCACGACCAATATTAAGGAATACAACGCTTCAATTAAAACAAGGACGTGACAATTCGACAAATCACTTGGAGATAACTAGGGAGTAAGGATATCTAAGTGAACACGCTTTTCCCTATCATAAGAAGTCACCAATTTACTTTTCTCGCATATTAGTTTAATTTAGTTTAATTGTAGTTTTGGTTTAGTTAGCTAGTAACTAAATCCGCCCACTCTTTCAAACCCGAGATTTTTACTTACTTTTCATAAAATATAAAAATACAAAAAGAATCATCGCTCACCTCTAGACCTATCTCGACATACATTTTGACCTAACAACACTATGCCCCTAGAGAACGATCAATCCACCGAGTCTTACCTATACTACACTACAACGATTAGGTACACTGCCTATAAGTATTGTAAAAATTCGTGTGATGTCTTGCAATATCCGCATCACCTACTAGCTTACTTTCAGAAAAATCAAGCCAAACACTCTAAACCCTAATCATTAATTCATTGTTTGGAAACTGTAAAGGGGGGTGAATACGCTTCCATTTAAAAACTTAAAAACTTTTTGTATTAAACACCCGATCAAGTGTGACGTAATATAAAAAGTGTCAAAATGGATCATACAACATCTAGAGATGGTATAAAGTAAACTACAACACAAACACAATCAAACCATGACACAAACATAATGAACATAATATAAGCAACAAACCACACAAACATAAACGCAATGCAAATATAAATATAAAGCGATAAAGACTAAAATGAAAGTAAAGAGATAAGTAAAGAAGGCGCAAACCGGACACGATGATTTATAGTGGTTCGGTCACGAAGCTCCTCTTCACCCTACTCCACTCCCCGAGTACCCAACTCGAGAGTTCCTTCACTAATCAACAAGCTCCCTTCAGGCGGAGAAAACCGTACAACGTCGCTTATCCTTATTTCCGACACTAAGCTAAATGTCGAGTACTAATCTTAGCTAGTACCAATCTACCACGATCTACCCGATCTACCCTTGATCCACTTGATCAACACACAAGCCCACAAGCTACAAGAGATCTCCAAGATCTCAACAAGATCATAATGATCTACTCTCACTTGACTTGATCTACCCGATCTACCCTTGATCCACTTGATCAATACACAAGCCCACAAGCTACAAGAGATCTCCAAGATCTCAACAAGATCACAATGATCTACTCTCACAAACTACTCAAAAGAAAATCAACTTGATGTATGCTAGGATACAACAAGTATGTAACAAGTGTTACAAGTGCACTAACTATAACTACAACACTTTGTATCTTTGTGATACTATGTGTTCTTCTCTTGCACTAGTAGAGGAATGAAGGTGATCTCTTGGTTGGATGAAAGAATCACTCTTAAACAAACTAAGACTCTCTAAATGATCAAAGAAAGTGATCTAAGTAAGAAAGGATTAGACCAGAGAAAACTAACTGGAAAAATCAAGTTGGAAGTGTAAAATGGTCCACTATTTATAGGCAAAGAAAAACTAGTCGTTACGTACGGACGGTACCGCTAAATACCCGACGGTATCACTAAATTTAGTGGTACCGTGGTACCGTCCCAGACAGGGACGCTCCAAATTTTGTTTTTAGTGGTGAAAGTTTATTTGGGGAAGTTTGGAGCTGATTTGAGGGGAAAGATAGTTGTTGGGACTTTTAAACTTATTTTTCAAAATAAGACATTTCTTTTTAATTAAAAAATAATTTGTAAAATGTATTTTTGAAATAATGTTTTGTCACATTAAAAATGTGAAGTTTAGAACAAAAAAATTATTTCTTTGATCATCCGTCAAGTTTAAATTTGTTTGTTTATACCTTGAGTGATTTACGTCGGGATGAAAATCTACGACTCTGTTGAAGCATACTTGAGACGTCAAGAGATGTTGATGTAAGTATGCATTGATGATTTGTGTTTACAAGTAACTTACACATTTTACGTTATGCATTACAAGTTACATGTTTGTCATTATTAAAACCGAAGAAACCGTTTTGTTTAAATATCATAATATTGGCACTAACAATCTCCCCCTTTTTGATGATGACAAATATGTAAACCGTAACACATAGTAAAATGTAAAAGTTACCTGTTTACACTCCCTTCTCCCCCTTTTGTCGAAGCAAAAAGGTAGTTGCCTCGGGCTCTCCCTTGAATTCACTCCCTACTCCCCTTTATTACACTACTATCATTTCTTCCAAAAAAGGCGAGCTTGTATCATCCCAGTGAAGTCTTCTATCACCACTATTAGAAAGACTCTGTGCTATGTATTCAAATACTCCCGGGCTCCCCCTAGCTCAATGCTCCCCTATGGTGATTGAATCCTCTTATTTATTTACCTTAGTATCTAGCGGATCCATGGATCAAATTCTTACAAAGGCTATTCCTGCATCAAGAGTTAGCTTCGTGCAACATAATATATAAAAGAATAGGAGCAACATTATAGGGATAGAATACTCATAGCAAGACATGCAAAGGTTAAACTATGCTAAAGTGTAGCTACCAAAAAAAATATGAGTTTGATGAGGTATGTGAGCATATCAAAGTATGCTAGAGCTTAAACACGTGATGAAAGTGTGCCAAAGGGATAAAAACAAAGAAGAAAGCCCAAGACAGTTGAGCGACACAAAAATGTGAATGCGTAATGCAATTCAAAGATACTAGAGAGTCACAACTTGACCGAAAACCTAAGGTGTAATTGTTCAACCAATCACACTAACAAGAACGAGATTCGTTCATTGACTGACACATAAAATGACTTCTTCCAAGTTGTCATTGGGAAGGCAAATTCTAACAAACCTTTTGAACAATGATGCGTGGTTTTGTAACCTTACAACAGGTTTTACCTCTCGAGGGATCTCAAGAGGCTTACAACCCCACCAGGCAGTGTACCTGACCGATGTAGTATAGTGTAGTGGTAAGTACGGGGGATTGATCGTTCTCCACAGGGAATAGTGTTCGTTAGGTATGAAAGACTACTCTAATAGGTCTAAGGGTTGAGGAAGATTCTTTTTGTGTTTTTATAATTTTTTATGAAAGCAAGTAAAATCTCGGGTTTGAAAGAGTGGGCGGAATTAGTTGCTAGTCAACTAACCCAAAATTACTACGGATGCAGATAAAATAAATAACTGAAAATAAAATGTGGTGAGAAACTTATGTGTAGAGAAATGTGTTTACTTAGATTTCCTTACTCCCTAACTATCTTTTACCGGTTAATTAGTGTGTATTAGTCGCGTGGATGACGGGTGTATTCCTTAATACCAATCGTGGGGTGGCGTACGTACTTCCCCAACTCTACAAGCTCCTACTTCACTCCTATGTCGAGCCGGCTAGGAAGCTCCTAACATGGGATCACTAGAATTCGCTTGTGCATTAAATACAACCATAAAAACCTTTAGTACGCATTTGGTTCATGTTTCTTAAGACGTTCAAGCAAGTTACCGAATAGGAAGTTAGCCAGTTTTCCTAAGCCTAACATAGATAAACAATCATCCAATACAACTAATAACACACTAATAACCAATAATCAATAGCTAGGTTTCATTAGATCTAAGCAAACACAAGATAAATCTAGCCTAACATGTTAAACAAAAGACAAGAACAAGATAGAATCAAACAACACATAGACATATTGAATGATTAATTGATAACTTATCTTCAATGTAACATGGAAGATCTCAAGGCAAAAAGCCTTGAAAAAGAAGCTAAAATCGTCTTAGGGTTTTCTCCCAAAATTCCACACACTAAGCTCTCTCTTATGACAAAAAATTAGAAAACTATATATAGATTTTTGGATCTGACGGCGTCACGTTATGGAGTGTGACGCCGTCACCTCGCCGCTTCTAGGGTTCCCGGATGACCTTCTTGACGCCGTCCCTCTTTAGCTCTTCAAAAATCCATTCTGGCTTATCAAGGCTTGACGCCGTCGAACCTTGAACGTGACGCCGTCCCCTTTTGATTTAAGCCGTGACGCCCTTGATCAAGTTAAAGCGTGACGCCGTCAGAATTCACATGCTATTTTCACTGGCTTATCATGAGTAAATTTCACGTCCAACTTTTCTTGCCAAGGCATGACGCCGTCCAGGGTAAATTGTGACGCCGTCAAAGGTAACTTTTAGCCGATTTTTGAGACTTTGCCGTTTTCTTCACTTTTATGCTCCAAAAACGTCCAAAATGTCTCCTTTTCCAGATTTCTCCTCAAAAGTACCTAAAATGACAAAAGGAACGATTTAGGGCGATATTTGATCAAATAAATACGATTTAAGGCTTAAATGACCCCTTAAAAGCGGTACACTTTTCGCTTCATCAAATACCCTTACACTTGAGATTTGCTTGTCCTCAAGCAAATGCGCTTTTATTCCAATCAAAATACAAGTTAGGGGTCATTTAATGCAAACATAAAAGTAATTACAACAAATAATCGTTCCACTTCAATCATAATAAGCACGGAGATTACATACTAGCACCTCACAAGTAGTGTTTAGATACTCACATCTCTCAAGTGTCATCAAAATAAATCTCATAAATGAAAACGGATAATATCTCTCACTACCTGTCATAGCAAATAGATTACCATAGGCTTGGGAAAGGATCGGAAACCTCCTCCACTAGGCGTAAGCACCAAAGATAAACTATCAAAGAGGGCTTTTAAATGGGTTATAACGTTAGGTGTAGGGAAAAGGAAAACACGGTTTTGTTGGATAAGGGATATTTTACTGGTGGCGAGTTAAAGATCTTGATCAATTACATGTACTATACAATGTTGCTAAGCCAAGACTAGACTCGATCTTAAGCTAGAAACGAAATAACAAAAACAAAAACATAAAATAAACATAAAATGAAACGGGATGGTAGTCCGTATGTTTTTTCTATTTTTCATTTTCTCATTTTTTTGTATTTTTCTTGATTTTTTTTTTTTTTTTTTTTTTTTTTTTTTTTTTTTTTTGCTGCATACACTTTTGCCCTACCATCCAAAATAATACATCATAGGGGCATTGCATCCCCCTTACACTTGAACTTTTACATAACTTTACAAGTAACTATTCTAATGACTCGAATTAAGATAATCAAAACACTTGGAGTACTTTTAAAATATTTAGCACATATGGGGGTAATAAATGATGTTTTTCCCCATTAATCCATTACACTAGTACTTTACCCATGAGTCCCAATCGTCCCAAAACAATATGTACAAGGATATGACTCGACTTAGCAACCATGTAATCAACTAGATAATTAACTTGGGTTTAAACAAATGTTGTAACAATAATGCACTAAAAATGAGTGCATACAAGGTAGGCTAAGGCGATTTGGGTGTACATTTAAGTGGGGTGTAACAAATTCTTCCTTTAAGTAAAATGCTTAAAGGTTGAAACGAAAAGATAGGCTCTGAGGGGTGTACTAGGGGTATCGTGTACTAAAAATGAGTACAACGCAAAGGGTGTGGGAGAATTACTTGACCAATGTAGCCAATGTAATTATAACAAAAACACAGGTGTAAAACAATGGGTTAATCCTAATGCCTCTTATCATGTAGTAAATCTAACTACACGAATGTAGTCTCACTTGTGGCATCGGAATGGTCCTAACGCAAGTTCTAGAATCTAAGTGCTACCGGTACACACATCATAGCATAAATGCTTTTTCTACCAATTCTAGGGGCAAACCTCACATATTTGGGGGTGGAAAATTTTTTAGTGGTACGGTTTTTGTGCTAGTCATATAACTCCTATCCGTGAGACGCTCATTAAGATCAAAGTTTCACTCCTATATGTTGTAAAAAATTTTAAATTTGGCACTAAAATTGCCTTAACAGGTATTTCTCTCAGTTTTATTACACGTCTACTATTAAACAAACAAAAATCAAGCGTAATAGTATTCTCTAAAATCGTACTTTTACCCTCCCCTTACACTTAAGATGAACATTGTCCCCAATGTTCAAATAACAAGATGTAAAAGCAAAAAGTAAAAGAATGAAATCAAATACTCCCCTGATTCGCTCGGTGGATAATAAAATTACACGGTTAAATCTTCCTCCAAAGAGAATGTTGAAGCTCCATGACTAATGCATCGCCATAAGCTTGATTCCAAACACATCTCCTTGTCCAAAATAACCTGTTAAACCTGAGAAAACAAACACGAAAACCTGCATAACATCGGCGGGAAAAATCTATATATAAGGATATAATGCTTGTGGAATGATAATTTTGCAGATTCCTGGAGATTATAAGTTGGAGATTTAATAAAAACTTTTTATGAAAACAAAACTTTCAAAAATTTCTGAAAATTAAATCTGACGCCGTCAGGTTATAAACCCTGACGCCGTCAGAAATGACCTGACAAAAATTTTCATTTTAAGTTTCCGGAAAATTTCTGGAAAAACCTTTACCTTACTTCCTGGAAATCCTGCAAAACATCATTATGACTCGATACAAGCATTTGACTCAAACAAATACGAATATGTATGTTAATTTATTATTATTACGATTCATGTTAATTTGTGTTCTAATAAACCGATTTAAATTTCCCTTACACTTAACTTTTGCAAAATACCTTTATATGTAGTTAAGACGAAGTTAAAAACAAAATAAAGCATTTTCACAAATTAGTTTTGAACATGAATCAATAATAATAAAAATTAAACACACACACGGAAACAAATAAAAACAAACAAACAAACAAATAAACACACAAAGCAAATAAAACAAATAAAGCTTGGGTTGCCTCCCAAGAAGCGCTTTTCTTTATTAACGAGTCTTGTAGCTAGACTCAAAGTCACTCTACCTAGTATCGCTTATGCTCACGTATCCGAGTGTGAGCCATCTAATTGTTGCCTCATCTTTCTTGTATTCATCATTTAGCTCCAAACATCCATGATAGTATCTCTTATTTTTCTCATGTGGATATTTGAGCCCCTTCCTCTTATCATTCTCACTTAACAAGTCGATAGGCATAATTCTATTGCAAGATTCAATGGGGTAGTTCTTAAACCTAGGATGTGCTCGGGGCATTTGATAGACAAAATCTTCATCCCCATCCGAGAATGTAATTAACCCGTCCACAAGTTTTTCGTCAAGGTTGGTCAACCTTTTGAAGGGTTCTCCAAAAATGACTTGGGTTAATTTGTTATCAATGAATTCTCCTAAGTTCTCCATAACCATAAAATCCACCAAATACACAAAACTTCCAACGAATACGTGTAGTGGCTTAGTCCTAGCAACAATGTTATCACCTTGATATTCTAGCTCATCTACCATGATTTTATTATAATTAGCGCGAGAGATAATGTTCATAGGCAAAGATGAGTTAAGATAAGCATAAAAATCATGATAACCAATCTTACACGGAAATTGCATGTTAAAGAGGCTATCCTTTTCGATCTTAGTCTCAGGGTCAACATACTTAAAGGGATCAATTTCCTCTTTTCCCCATTCCTCGTTAACTACTTCTCCATCATCAGCATCCTCATCGGAGTCTGAATAGTAAAATGGACTAACATAGTCATTCTCATGGTCAGACTCCTCCATCTCAGAATTGTTACCAAAGTGGTGGTCGGGTGAAAGGTTGTTGTTTGCTACTATGGGGGCGGAAACGGGTAGTTGAAAATTTGCACGGCGAAAAACACGAATAACAGGGATCAAATGACCAATGTTACTCATGAGGTAAGTGGAAGGTATCACAAACAAAAGTACAAAGAAAAAAGATAGACTAAAGAAAACCTAGAAAAATAAAATAAAAATCTCACTAGAAAGGAATCTAGTGAGTAGACCTAATAGAAATAAAAATTCAACCTAAACAATAACTATTCCCCGGCAACGGCGCCAAAAACTTGATGCGTGGTTTTGTAACCTTACAACAGGTTTTACCTCTCGAGGGATCTCAAGAGGCTTACAACCCCACCAGGCAGTGTACCTGACCGATGTAGTATAGTGTAGTGGTAAGTACGGGGGATTGATCGTTCTCCACAGGGAATAGTGTTCGTTAGGTATGAAAGACTACTCTAATAGGTCTAAGGGTTGAGGAAGATTCTTTTTGTGTTTTTATAATTTTTTATGAAAGCAAGTAAAATCTCGGGTTTGAAAAGAGTGGGCGGAATTAGTTGCTAGTCAACTAACCCAAAATTACTACGGATGCAAATAAAATAAATAACTGAAAATAAAATGTGGTGAGAAACTTATGTGTAGAGAAATGTGTTTACTTAGATTTCCTTACTCCCTAACTATCTTTTACCAGTTAATTAGTGTGTATTAGTCGCGTGGATGACGGGTGTATTCCTTAATACCAATCGTGGGGTGGCGTACGTACTTCCCCAACTCTACAAGCTCCTACTTCACTCCTATGTCGAGCCGGCTAGGAAGCTCCTAACATGGGATCACTAGAATTCGCTTGTGCATTAAATACAACCATAAAAACCTTTAGTACGCATTTGGTTCATGTTTCTTAAGACGTTCAAGCAAGTTACCGAATAGGAAGTTAGCCAGTTTTCTTAAGCCTAACATAGATAAACAATCATCCAATACAACTAATAACACACTAATAACCAATAATCAATAGCTAGGTTTCATTAGATCTAAGCAAACACAAGATAAATCTAGCCTAACATGTTAAACAAAAGACAAGAACAAGATAGAATCAAACAACACATAGACATATTGAATGATTAATTGATAACTTATCTTCAATGTAACATGGAAGATCTCAAGGCAAAAAGCCTTGAAAAAGAAGCTAAATTCGTCTTAGGGTTTTCTCCCAAAATTCCACACACTAAGTTCTCTCTATGACAAAAAATTAGAAAACTATATATAGATTTTTGGATCTGACGGCGTCACGTTATGGAGTGTGACGCCGTCACCTCGCCGCTTCTAGGGTTCCCGGATGACCTTCTTGACGCAGTCCCTCTTTAGCTCTTCAAAAATCCATTCTGGCTTATCAAGGCTTGACGCCGTCGAACCTTGAACGTGACGCCGTCCCCTTTTGATTTAAGCCGTGACGCCCTTGATCAAGTTAAAGCGTGACGCCGTCAGAATTCACATGCTATTTTCACTGGCTTATCATGAGTAAATTTCACGTCCAACTTTTCTTGCCAAGGCATGACGCCGTCCAGGGTAAATTGTGACGCCGTCAAAGGTAACTTTTAGCCGATTTTTGAGACTTTGCCGTTTTCTTCACTTTTATGCTCCAAAAACGTCCAAAATGTCTCCTTTTCCAGATTTCTCCTCAAAAGTACCTAAAATGACAAAAGGAACGATTTAGGGCGATATTTGATCAAATAAATACGATTTAAGGCTTAAATGACCCCTTAAAAGCGGTACACTTTTCGCTTCATCAAACAACATAATCATCTACCTAAGATGATTAGTGTTAATGATAGTTTGTTGATAAGACATACTATAAATGATTACTATTATGACAAGTCATGCCATAAAGTAGACTCGATAGAAGTTATACCAAAAAAAAATGAAAATGTGAACGATAAGCACTTAGATGCGAATGGAAATGATTCCATAAGATGGGAAGTGCTGGATTTGACCTTTGAGGAAAGGCGGGAAAGGATGGTTTAGATTAATATATCGTTTGCACTGACAATGAGATGCATGATATATTTCAAAAGAGAAAAAGAAAATGTGCATGTGATCCTAACAGGATAGTGGGTGGATATCTCTAATGGGGTTGAGGTAACGAAGTTCTAGATTTCTAGTTTGGATGATCCTAGTTGTGTGTTAGAGATAATTTGGTGCATGAAGGGTTTTGTGTGATTGTGAGGATTGAAGGTTATTGAACTAACTATCACTATCCAAAGTGAGGAATAGTTGTAAGGTTTGAGTGTAATGAACGATGGGTTGAAGCTTCTTAGACTAACTATCACTGTCAAGAGTGAAGTGTAGCTAAATGGTTTGAGTGTGATTGATATAAGGGTTGAAGGTTTTGAGACTAAATATCACTGTCAAGAGTGAAGTTTAGTTATAAGGGTTGAGTGTGATGATAAATGATATTAATGTGAGGTTTGAAGATGAGATGCAAGATAAGCTTGCAATGGTGAGGCCTTATATAGGCAAGAGTTGTGGGATTCGAATTAAAGTTGGTGGTAGTGTCCTATGGTGTAGTGAGGGAATTTTAGGGTGTATGTGAGTTAGCAAAATTTTGCAGGTTTGAGGTTAGAGATGCAGGGATCTAGAGGAAACAGTGAAAGTTCGTCAAACAAGGGCACGGTACCACTAAATACTGCACGATACCATTAAATTTAACGGTACCGTGGCCTATTTAACGGTACCTTGACCTGGAAGTCACGAATTTTCCTGTGCAGCCTAGTTCTGGGCAGCTAAAGGGAAGTTTTCTAGGGAATAAGAACCACATTTGTGTGTTCTTGAGAGTGTTTGTTGAAAGACTATATGAGTGTGTTTTTGCTCCCCCTTAATCGATGACCATCCGGACAAGATGTGTTAAAAAAAATAAAGAGGAAAACAAACGTTGACGGAAGCGATGAGCTTAGTAACGACATGACAAGTGGTAGATAGCATACAATAAACTTCACCTTTGAAGTTACGTAGCTCTTCTCAATCATTGTGAATATTCATAGAACATTCATATGATGAGGCATGTGATTACGTGGAAATATGCTAAGGGTTAAGAAGATAAAATCTTCAAGGTTATGGGGTTAGTGATAAGGTTCTAGTGGGGTTATTTATGTTGATGAAGAAGGTGTAGGTCCTAGTATTTAACGTAAAACACAATCTACTCAACTAGATAAACCACGATAACAACTACTAATTATGCTACGACAGAGATTAACAACAAGTAAAGTTAATACGAGTATAAAGAGAAGAGAAGAAATAAGATTTAGAGAAGAAAAGACGGAAGATTAACATTCACATATTAGTTTGACATGGCTTACGCAAGAGAATGAAAACCAACACCTAAAATGAGCTCCCTAACCTTCTATTTATAGGCGAAGATTAGGGCAACTCTTACATGAAAGTTTCTAGAAGGAAAAATGATAAGAAGGCCAGCCCATGGACTTCTAATGGACCGGACCTTAATTCTAACTTAAAGTCCTTAATCCTGCAACATTTTAAACTAAATGAACAAGACTTGTAATGAAAATAAAACATGTTCCTAACAATCTCCCCCTAAGTCTTGGTCATTAATGTTGCTTGACGTCGTCTTTGCTTCTTTGGCTTCTGACGTCTTGATAATCTTTGTTCTATGTTCTTGATCTGATATGATGTGATATGGTAATGATCTGCCGTCCTCCAATGGTCTTTAGTACTGGTTCCTTTTACGTCGTTTCCATCATGCTCATATGATCTTTGACTTTTGTTCTTCATACATCATGTAGTTCTCTCTTCATAAGCATGATCTTAGACTTGTGAAAAATTAACATACTTGATCTTTGACTTTTCTTTAACAACTTTGAACTTTTGCTGTCTTGAGTCTTTGTGAGAACTAATCTTCAGGATATGAGCATGATGGAGTCTTGATGGTGGTAGAACTCCAGGTCTTCATGATCCTCCGCAGCAGCAGCAGCACGAACCAACCGGCACTTACAGATTTGGACTTTGAGATCATCAACAGCATAGTGTGAAGACTTTCTCTAATCTAAACCCAGGCTGTTCTGAACCGGATACCCCCGAAAGGGCTAACACAGACACACCGAAGTGCACCCACGATTCAGTGAGTAGCTGGTGATCACCCCACGACTGTAGACCGTTTTGGAACAGACACTAAGCGTAACCCACAAGGAGTTACCGAAGTGACCTGCTGTCAGGGTTGTTTGATGTTACCCTGGCAGGATTTCCATTCTATCACTGAGAATCACAATTTGTGAATTCTCTCAAGAATGTTCTTGGCAGATTGCTAGGATCTGCGAAGGACACTTTCCTAATTTACAACAGATGCCCATGATGTGGAACACCTGTGTAATTCTAAGTGTACCTAAGAGATCTTTGATGAATCTCATGGCTCTAGACTCAATTAGTGCACAATTGTTTGGTCGTCAGAGACGTGGAGCAGATTGCCCCCTTTTCAATATCAACACTCTCGTAATGAGAGGTCGAAAGATTATGAAGGGTTCTCCGTGTAAATGAAACAAATGTCTTTTGAGAGACACTTGAGTGGCTTAGAAGGTTTAGTGCAGTGCGTCACTGGGTCCATGACGTCTTTTGTCTTTAGGGGTGCAAACGAGCCGAGCCGAGCCCGAGCTTTAGTATACTCAAGCCGGCTCGTCAGTTTTTTTAACAAGCTCGAGCTCGGCTCGATCCGAGCCTTTATTTTTGAGCTCGAGCTCGGCTCGATAAGGCTCGAGTAAATAAAAAAGATGTTTTTCACGAGCCAAAGCTCGGCTCGAGCTAGCTTTATCTGCTTAAATCAGTCCAAACCAAGAAACTATAACAAAAGATTAAAACAAAAAACAAAAAAAAAAAAAAAAAAAAAAAAAAAAAAAGAGCCAACAACTAATCAGTCAACAACCATCACCCTCATCGTCATTCCCTAACTCATATTCATCTAAATCAAGACTCAAACAACACGTTAATGCAATTAGATCTCAGATGGTTCATTTTTCACAATCTTTTAAAAGATTTTTTGTTTAAACCAACATCATCACAGATCTCTTTTGTGTTCAAGACTAATTACAAGATGTCAATCTCTTCTGAAGACTTGGCTTCAATTATTATACGAACTTTCAGAGAAGAAAAATGACTAGAAAGTCACTATCTTTCTCTCGTTCGTTTACAGAAAACTCAAGGACGAAAGAGAAACAAATAATTCCTACCTGAGATCTTGAAAAGACCTTGATGATATGCACAGAAGTATTACGGATTGGATTTGGTGTCGTGTTTATGATGTTCAAATCGATGGGTTTGCAATTCGGATTGAAGTTATTTTGACAAAAGGTGATATGATATATGAGTTTGATATGAGGTGTGATTAGAGGTATTAGGTGATGAAGATGGAGGTGTTTTATGAAATGAAAGAAAGAGGCGGAATGTTTAGGATGTATGTGTTAGGGTTAGGACTAAGAGAATATTATTAGGGTATAATACTTATAACAGATATGTGGGGGAGCCTGATAATTATTGGGCTTGGTTATTGGGCCAAATGGGCTCGGCTCGATAAGGCTCGACGAGCCTACTCGATCTTCACAAGCTCGGCTCGAGCTCGAGCTAGATAAGTAAACGAGTTGATTTTCAGGCTCGAGCTCGGGCTCGAGCTCGACAAGGCTCGGCTCGTTTCGAGCTTTTATCGAGTCGAGCTCGAGTAGCTCGCGAGTAGCTCGACTCATTTGCACCCCTATTTGTCTTCAATACCGGTGATGCTCAGTCAACCAGTAGATTATGTATTGAACTCGGTGTCTGCCCTAAGGTTGAACAAATGGAGGGCTATTTCCTTTCACCCTTTTCTTTGCTTTTCTTTTTAATTCTTCAACCCCTTCTTTCTCCTTTCATTCATTTTCTCCTTTATTGTATCATACCTAGGACATTCTAATTCTAAACTATGGGAATTGTCCTTGGGCAGATCCCTCCGGCTCTGGCGGATCATAGGACGGTTTTCCTTAGGGGTGGAAACGAGCCGAGCCGAGCCCGAGCTTGCCAGAGCTCGAGCTCGGCACCTTTAAGTTTTAAAAAGCTCGAGCTCGAGCTCGGCTCATTTCGAGCCTTAAATTTTAAGCTCGAGCTCGGCTCGTGTAATGTTATATAGGCTCGGGCTCGGCTCAAGCTCGGCTTGTTTAAACGATTTGGCAATGAAAAGTTAAAGATTGGCTCGAGCTTGAGCTCGGCTCGTAATATATCTTTATTGAGCTCGTTAATAAGCTCGAGCTCGGCTCGTATATATGTTTAATACTTAAAATATCATAATGTAGTATAGGCTCGCGAGCCAAAACGAGCTTTGTATGTAAAGCTCGGGCTCGATTAATAAATGAGCTGCAACTTAGGCTCGAGCTCGTTTAGGCTCGGCTCGTTCGAGCTTTTTACCGATCCGATCCCGAGCTTTTCACGAGCGGCTCGGCTCATTTCCACCCCTAGTTTTCCTAAACCTTAGTCACCTTATTACTCCATGACTATCCTATGTTGATGCCATTTACCAAAACTTTTGAAAATCTCTCAAAGTGTCGATGATTGTAAAAACATTTTATTGACACCTTGAGAGTTTTGTGTTTTTCAGAAGAACTCCCCCTTAACATGTGCTCAAAAGTAATTAATTTGAAATTTGCACATGCCGGGAAGAGTAGGCACTTTTGAATTGATAGAATTTCAATGAATATGATCATCGCGAGACACGCTTACATCACTAGTAGAACTAGCTTGAAATTATTACCCGTCCAGATCACATTCAAGGAAATTCGCTCAAAATCGGTACATTCTACTTAGACACGTCCGTTGCGAGACACGTTTACATCACCAGATGAACTGGCTTGAAATTATTACCCGTCCGGGACGTGTCCTTTCGACTACTGACTTTTCCTATCATCAATTCGAGGGTCAATTCTGAGTCGAGCACTAACGAGATTCCAGCAATGAGACACCATATTTTAATCATATTTTACTTCTCCCCCTCAAAAATAGCATACTCATGATGTTTTTGAAAAACTTTATGATTAAAATAAGTTGTTTTTGAGTTTTAGGGAAGAATTGCAAGAACTTTTGTTTTTCAGAACAAAGATTATATTTGCAAATACTCCCCCTTGACGAGGGAATACTTGTTCTTATGAGCAGAATGTTTGAAAAAACATAGAAAACATTCCGGTTTAATTCTACTCATAAGAAAGAAGCTTTTGCTCCTTTGATCAGGATTGAGGCACTGAAGCATACCTCAGGATCCTTTCTTTAGGGCCCGGGTTGTGCACTGTTATGTGTACACAAGCCGTTATGTCACAGGCATATGGTAATAATAGTGAAGTAAGAATTGATGAATTATGAACTCAAGTGCTTACATCAACCTCCTTTGCTAAACTTTGTGAATTCTGGATCCGTCCTTTGATATAGCCTGATAGGAAATGGTGGACGATCGCCAACATAACTCTCTAGTCTCCTAATCTGATCCCTCCGGTACAACCTTCTTTCAATCTTCAAGATGAACTGCATCACTTGTTTGAGCTCATTATGTGTCCACCTTGTTGATTTTTTTAGCTCATGATCTCGAACTCTAAGAACTAACCCATCTCTAACGTTTTTCAGCGTATCGTCACAGAATTTATGAATCTCGTGAAATGACATGAAATGGTTTGTATGTCTTGCACTTCTGTAGACGAACCCAAAGACTGGGTATTTCTTCATGGTATATTGAGCATCACGGTTGTTTTCCAAGAACATTATGGGCTCAACGAGATTCAACTTCTGCTGATAACTTTCCACTCCTAACTGAAGATCTTCTACTCGTTCTTTGATTATCGTTCTTCGGATGAAGTGGCAGATAACTGCACTAAAAGCATACTGAAGATCAGTAGAGAGATGTTGCAGTTTTCCTTGTATTTTGATGAGGTACAAGTCTTCAATATCATTGAGACTCAAGTCAGGTAAATCTGCTTCTGAGAACGAGTAGAGCTGGTTGTCATGTCGTCTGACGATGATCTCAGATAAGAAAGTGTAATCATACTTCTTCGATCCTGAAACACTAATCACTGCCATGATCCTGAGGTCACTGGAGACTTGTTCACGAGACTTTTGGCTAAGTTTATACTTGTACCAGTTCTTCCTTTTATCATACCAGTGATGGATTCCTAATTCAGCATCACGATCATAGATCACTTGTTGTTTGATGAAGATCTTCTGGTGAATTACAGCTTCCTCAATGGCAGGATTTGGTAACTTGCCGCAAGAGTGAAAGTAATTGAAGTTGCATACTTCATTTTGATCGATGCTCCATGCATGAGTAGTTCAAGATCTTTGTTGAAAAAGAACTGGAAGGGGATTTCTGAAGTTCCATGAGGTTTTCTGATCACGGGTAGTGGCTTGGTCCAGTCTGTGATGTATGGACGGTTTTTGTTGTCACGGCCACCCACCCTGAGTATGTCTGGATTCGTCCAGTCAAACTCACTTGACATTGCACGAGCAATGTTTTCAAGGTGATACTCCAGCTCAGCCGCATTTGCAGATTTGTCTTTAAGAAGAATGAAGGCATCATTTTTGATCCTACGAAGTTCTCTCTTTGTCATTTTCTTCACATTTAGAGTATGTTTGATTTTGTGTGTAAATTCAAACGTACTGTCTTCAACTTTAGAAGCTTCGTCGTCTTGGATCTGAGCACTGGCAAGTTGATCAAACCATTCATTGCCGTTCACATCTTCATCATCATCAAGCCATGTGACAACAGCTGGTTCTTTGGAGGTTTTCTTGCTGCTTGAAGGTTTTGATTTTGGTGGTGGTGATTGTGGCTGATCCTCTTGTGGTTGAAAATCTACGTTTTCTGTGGAGAAGTGCTCATAATGATGCTCTGTTGCTGTCGGACCAGATTCTGGATTCTTTGGAGGTTGAGAGGATGTTGTAGTTGTTCCGGTGGGCTCTGTAATGTGAATCCCAGATCCGCTACCAGTCTTTTGTTTCTTTGTAGTGGTGTCTGGATCTTGGTCATCATTATCACGTTGACGCTTGCCTTTATCAGCTGCAGTCTTACATGATTCCATGTTGGCTCGAATAGCATCCAGGATGGGCATTTCAGTGTAGTTGAGGGTTGATTGTGCAAGCAATTTGGTGAAGAGGGCGTCTTGAAGTTCTTCAACTGAATATTCAAGAAGATGTTTTTGTTGGAGTGCTAGATCTTTGACCTTCTCATCTACTTTTGTGTTGATGTAAGCTTCAATATTTTCCTGAATATCTGGCAGAAACTTCTTGACGTAATGTCTCGTGTTGGCTTTGACTTTATCGCCTACATCATAAGCTAGAAACTCATCCATTTTCATATTTGTCTCCTGCAGCTCTCCCATTTGTTGAGACAAATTCTTGACTAAGGTTTGCATCTCAGCCAGTTGAGCACTCGTTTGGTTAACTTTCTTGGCTTGTGCTAGTTTACCTGCTTTCTTAAGTTTCTTTGCAGCAGGTGAGACAACCTCCACTCTAGTCACTCGAGCTATTCTTCTCACATTCTTACCTTTTATTGCTGATTTGATTTGTTCAGAAACTTTTGCTTTAGCTTTTGGTGATGGAGATCTTGTTGGTGATGGAGAAAGTGAAGGGATAGATGATTGTGAATTGGGAGGAGCAGAGTCCTTAGGAGATGAGGATGGTGGTGATGGATTCTTGGGAGGTGACCCAGGAGGTGTTGTCGGTTTAGGTGATGATATGGGAGAAGGCTGAACAAGGTTAGATGTCTGTTCTTGTTGAGGTACATTAACTACCATAGCAAGGTCAGATGGAGGGACTGATGGTGAGCGAATGTAGCTATTGGCTTCTTTATTTGCTTTTTCGTCTTCTTCCTTTTTATTTAATGCTGCTGCATGCTCAACCTCAAGTTTCTTTGCATCGTCATTAGTTTTCTCTCCAAATATTTCCCGTTCTTCTTCTACATTCCAGTCCATATCATCATTATAGTGTTGTTCCTCCTCCTGGTCATTGTTAAACATGGAATCTGAAATTTCTTTATCGGTTAAAACTATGTTACTCTCTTCATCTTTCTCCTTTTCTGACATTTGAGCTTCCAAGTCGGGTTGATTAACCGAGCTTGGTGGTTGAGAAATAACAGATTCAGCCATCTCGGGTTGAATAACCGTATTATGTTGAACTGTGGATGTAGCTGCACCTGACCCTCCGGGTTGATTAACCGGATCAGAGTGGATCAAGGCGGCTTCTTGAACAGTTCCTGATGCTCCAGCTCCTTTCTTTTCTTCATACTCCCTCATTTTCTCAATTGTCAATTTCGCCCTTCTGGCATCATCTTCCTTTGTTGACTTCATGCTTGCCTTCTTTGCATTAAGAAAATCAAGCTGATTTTGAAGTTCAATTTTTGCATCTGTCATTTTAACTGTAACTTCTTCCTCTGATTCTGATTCATCTGAGTCAGTTTCCTTTTCCTCATGTATCCCAACTTCTTCCACTCTGGGTTTTGGTAGAGTAGGCACTCTTCTTTTGATTGTTCTTGGATGTTTCTGTGGTTGTTTTGAAGCACTAGAGGCACTCCCAGTCCTACTACTTTTAGAACGAGTTTTGGTAGAACCCGTTCCTTCACGATGCTTAGAGAACCCGACCTGGCCTTTGTCGTATGCATAGTCATAGTCTCTGTAGGCTTGAGTCTCCTTGATTTCCTCGGTCAACAATTCTTCCGGTAGTCTTGACCCTTGCTTGTGAGTACTATCTTTAGGAAAATAGACTGACTTGAGAGGCTTATCCATCCTTATCACATGAAGTTCCTTGTCTTCAGGTCGAGGAGAGATGTCGGAGTTCTTGTCAATGAGATAGCTGATCAGCATCTTTGTGTATCGGACGAATGGAATTCTTGTTACAGGTTTCTTACGGCCTCTTATCTGAAACACAAGATCTTCCCATATGAGTTCAGCATAGTCCAGATTTTTCTTGTTAACAATTCCCCAGAAGAGTTGAACATGTGAAAGTCTTGGGTGCTCATGCCCGCTATCTCTTCCTGAAACCGAACGAACCAAAATGTAGTAAATGGCTCTCCACGGTTGTGGAATTGATTTAGCATTGATGCTTGAAATTGTTGTGAGTGGAAGATCGAGATTCTCATCATAACCAATGTTGAGAAGAAACTCGAAGATATCTTGTTCAGATGGCACAAGCCAAAATTTGTTTGATGTTTCAGGTGGATCTGGTAGGGATAAGGCTTTTCGAAGGTGTATTGGTGTGACTTTGACTTGTTTTCTGTCCAGAGTACATGTGAAATATCTGTTCTAGTCATCGAGGTCAATGGTATTCCACATTTGATGAATGTACAATTCTGGGACATTATCTGAATTCTCCAAGATGCTATTGCATTCATGTCTCCTGAGAATTTCAATGGCTATTTGGCAACTTGGCTCAGCACATTTGATGTTGTCAAAGACTACTCTTGCATTGTTGTTTCCATACTTAGCCTTGTAACCTTGAGGAAACAGTTCTTCCTTAGAGATCATGGGTAGTGGTTGTTGTACTGGTGCAGACATTGTGAAAAATCTGAAACATCATTTAACACCAATTTGCAAGATACATGTGGGTTAGCATTAGTTAAAACTTAATGATTCACATGAGATCCTTAACTTAGCATGATATTTCAAATTTATAACACAAGTTGAAACATGATTTTGGAAAAACTTTGACAATTGCGAAAAAATTTGACAATTGCGAAAAATGTTTGACAATTGCGAAAAACTTTTCCAATTGCGAAAAACTTTTCCAATTGCGAAAAAACTTTTCAATTTCGAAAACTTCTCATACAAGAAATTTCGATATCCTTTGTAGACGAGTGACTCAGCAGATTTTTCGCATTTCACATTCATTAGAGATTATGTTATCTGCATGTTTCAGTGGAATCCTATGACATTTATAAGCACTTTGACCAAGTTATAACAACTTTTAACCACGCAATCCTAAGAATCAACCTGAACGTGTACTCGTGTTCTTCATAAACCCTTAAAATCAATTAAGCATATCTGATGTTTCTGGGTTCAATCTAAGGACACATTTACTCAATTCAATGCTTAACAACATCACTGGAACACATTAATTATACTACAACACATGCACATGATTTTCCCCAATTCGTATGCTAAAACCCTAAATCAAGAACATTCAAATTTCAAGTTTCTGGGTTCAATTAAACATGCATACATGGATTATAATCATATTCTAAGCATAATCGTACCAATAAACACATCACAAACACATAAAACTGAGTTTCCCCAATTTTACGCAAACCCTAGATTTAAAACAATTATTTCTGACTGATTCAACCGTTGGATTGTAACATCCTTTTAAAACCATTGCTTAAGATCATGTTATAATCGTAAAAACACTCACACTTTTGATGAATCTTGAGTCGATTTGCAGATTTAATGTGGACCGTTGATTGGTTTGGTGATTGTATTTACTGCGTGTATTGATTATGTCAGAGAAGTAGTTGTAGCGTATTAACTGCGGTGATATTTTCTTCTTTTATTAGAATTTAATCTTTTGTCACTTTAACACCAATAGTCCCTAAACCTTATATTTTTGCAATTAAAGTCCTAACCACTTATGTAATTTTACTTAACACATTTGGCACAAACAAAGCAAAAATAGCACAAATCTTTTCCATCATTTGAGATTATCACCAAAACAACTTTGTGAAGCAACAAATTTCAGAAAGCATGCAAGTACAAATTTGAAAATTTTGGAAAATTTTATGTCACCCCCCTCAACACTTGTTCGAAAATAATTAAAAAATGGTTAAGAAAATGAACCAAGTGTTGATAAGGATTGTACTTGCATTTTTTTTTTTTTTTTTTTTTTTTTTTAAGAAGAAGAAAAATATTTACATAGATAGTGAAGATGTTTGACTCATTTAATTGTTTTTGAGAAAATTTTCCAAATCACTCAGAGTCAAGCATCTCATACCAATCCGGTGAACCAGATCCACAAATCTTGCATGCGGCAAGGCTTTTGTGAACAGATCCGCCAATTGGTGTGCAGTACCCACAAAATACAGTTCAACAGTACCCTTCTCCACGTGCTCCTTGATGAAATGGTATCGGAGATCAATATGCTTGGACTTGGAATGCTGCACGGAGTTGCATGAAATGGCAATGGCACTCTTGGAGTCGCAATACATAGGAATCTTGTTGAGTACGTATCCGTAGTCCATCAGTTGTGATCGCATCCAAATGACTTGAGCACAGCAGGCAGACATGGCTACATATTCAGATTCTGTTGACGACAATGATGTGCAATCTTGTTTCTTTGACTGCCAAGAGACGAGCTTGTCACCTAAAAACTGTACTCCTCCAGATGTACTTTTTCGCGTGTCTAAACACCCTGCATGGTCAGCGTCTGAAAAAGCTACAAGTTCAAAGCCAGAATCCTTTGGATACCAGATCCCCAAATTAATGGTTCCCTTTATGTATCTAAGGATTCTTTTAACGGCTGACAAATGCCGCTCAGTTGGTCTTGACTGATATCGGGAGTATAGATATGTGGCAAATACAACATCCGGTCTGCTAGCTGTGAGATACATGATTGACCCAATGATGCTACGATATTTTGTAGGATCAATGGGTGTCCCATTTATGTCAGCATCTAGCTTCGGGGATGAGGAGGACATAGGTGTATTATAGGTGTCACAGCTGGTCATACTATGCTTTTTCAGAATTTCTGAGCATACTTGGACTGACTAAGGAATATACCACGGGGTGATTGATGAACTTGCAGTCCTAAGAAGAACTTTAGTTCACCCATCATGGACATCTCAAAGTTATTTTTCATCAGTTTTGCAAAAGCATTTGAATATTTTTTCTGTGTTGATCCAAAAATTATATCATCGACATAAATTTGAACGATGAGAATGTCCTCCCCGTGTTTTTGTATAAACAAAGTCGGGTCCACAGTTCCTTTAGTAAAATGGTTTGCAAGTAAGAAAGCAGATAACTTGTTGTACCATGCCCTTGGGGCTTGTTTAAGGCCGTAAAGGGCTTTCTTTAGCCGATATACGTGATTCGGATGTTCTTGGTCCACGAAGCCTTCTGGTTGAGAAACGTACACCTCTTCCCGGAGTTGACCGTTGAGAAATGCAGTCTTCACATCCATTTGGTAGACAGTGATGTTCTTGTGAGCCGCGTAAGCCAGGAACATGCGAACAGCCTCAAGCCTTGCGACTGGAGCAAACGATTCTTCGAAGTCGATTCCCTCTTGTTGACTGAATCCTTTGGTGACCAGGCGGGACTTGTTACGAATCACAGTACCATCTGCATCTAACTTGTTTTTCCATATCCACTTCAATCCAACAACATAAACCCCATCTGGTCTCTCTACCAGTTCCCAAACTTCTAACCGCTTGAATTGTTCCAACTCTTCTTGCATGGATTCAATCCAGTTGTCATAAGTGAGGGCTTCCTTGATGTTTTTAGGTTCGGCTTGACAAACGGTGAGTGCATAAATGCAGGTTTCACCGTCTGTATGGAGTCTTTGTCTTGTCATGACTGGTTTTTTCTGGATTACCAATGATGTTTACTAAGGGATGATCCTTTGTCCATTTATGAGTGGATGGATAGTGTTGATAATTGTGGTGCAGGTTTGACGGTTCCAAATTGCGTGAAGAAGATTCTACAATATCAGGAATGGTTGGTGCAGGTGCAAATGGATTAAAGAATGCATCTCCGTCATAACCTGATGGTGTGGGTACTTCATCAGAATTGTGGTGGGGGGAATCTTCAGCTGAAGGTGTAGAAGTTGAGGGTGTTTGATCTACTGACGATGATGGTTCTGGTTAAGGTGCGTCGTCAGCAACTACTGTGGAAGTGGTTGCAGGTGTAACAGGTGCTTGATTGTTGACGATTTGAGCAGCGGAATTGGTGGATATAGCAGAGGCACGATTAACTAGAGAATCATCGAATAGAGGAGCAAACAAGTCTTCAATATCCTTTCTGTTGAACGGTAATGGTTCAGCAGAAGAGTCAGAAAAATTTAGACGGTTGTGTGCGGGTTCTAAGCTGTTTTGCTCAGAAGCCATATCCGTGAGCTCATCAAAATTAGCATGGATTGTCTCTTGAATTTCCCGAGTACGGCGGTTCCAAATTCTGAATCCTTTCGAATTCTCACAATAGCCAACAAATACTCCTATGTCTGCTTTGGCTTTCAGTTTCCCCAAATCATCACGATCATTATTTGGATAACAGAGAGCTCCAAAGACATGAAAGTAATTGATATTTGGTTTGCGACCATGAATAAGCTCATATGGTGTTTTGTCATGGCATTTGGTGATCATGCATCGGTTCTGGGTATAACAAGCAGTTAAGACAGCTTCAGCCCATAGGTAGTCTGGTAATTGGGCATTAATCAACATAGTTCTTGCAGCCTCCACTAACGTACGGTTGCGTCTTTCGACTACTCCATTTTGTTCAGGGGTGCGAGCAATTGATGTTTGATGAGCAATCCCATTTTTCTCAGTGAACTCCCGAAGAGTTTGATTCTTGAATTCAGTACCATTGTCTGTTCTGATAATTCTGACGGTGTTACGAACCTGAACTTGAATCTTCGTGAGAAAAGTAATGATCATCGAAGGTGCTTGGTCTTTGGTGCGAAGAAAGTAGACCCAAGTCCACCTCGAGTAATCATCCACTATTACCAAGATGTACCGTTTCCCGTTGATGGTTTGAACACGCATAGGACCACACAAATCCATATGAAGCAGTTGTAGGACATGATCTGTGTTGTGATCTGCTTTTGGAGGAAAGTGGGCACGATGACTCTTTCCTTGTTCGCAAGCAGGACACAAGTGATCTTTGGCATATCTGAATTTGGGAAGACCGTCGACCAACTTTTTTCTAGCAAGATCAGTCATCGTCTTGAAGTTCAAATGAGACAATCGTTTGTGCCAAAGCCAGGCCTTTGTGGGATGTGCCTTTGAAAGTAAGCATATGGGAGAGGGAGCTGTCATTCCTTCAAAGGAAATTATGTATAAACTGGTGCCGCGTTTCCCTTTCATCAGATCATTTCCTTGAAGATCCCGAATAAAACAAGTTTTCTCTCTGAATGCTACCTCCAAATTACCATCACAAAATTGTCCTACTGAGAAGAGATTGTGACCAAGGCCTTCAACGTAATAAACCCTGCTAATTTCAATGTTCCCATTTACATAGTCTCCATAACCCATAATAGCAGCGAAGTGATCATTCCCGAATCTGACCGTTCCAATGAACTTTGCAATAAAGTTTTTAAGAATCTTGAGATTGCCGGTCATATGTCGGGAACAGCCGCTATCAACAATCCATAGAACAATTTGGATCACCTGCATCACCAGAAGTTAACACAGAGGCAAGTTTGGTAACGGTGGAATCCGTTTGGTTAGTAACACATGAGTTAATCATTTTTGGTACCCATTTAAAGCTATGTGTTTTATGTAACCAACGCTGCCACGTCCAACTAGTCTCAGCCATTCTCCTAATAAATGCACTTGGTGATTTGTTTGTCCTAGAAGCAGCTATGGGTTTGGCAACTGATTCTTCAGAAACTACTAGTGGTGGTTTTCCTAATATGGACTTGGCAGCAGTAGTGGGCCTAGAGGAAATGCCACTAGATCGTTTCTTTTTGCGATTCAACAGAGTTTTAGCAACACATTTCTCATGATTTCCAGATAATATACTAGCATGACAAAATACACAACTAGCATCAACCAAAATATCATTCATAGCATTCAACGATTTAGCATTCATTACATCATTTATAGAACTAGACTTAGACAAGTTTGATTCTACTTTTGACATATCATGCTTTTTATTCAAACTGCTAATATTAACTATTACTTCTTCAGTCTTAGATAGTCCACTCTTAGGGCGCCAGATACTAAACTTCCTTGGTCTCTTGGTGTTTCTGGATTTGCTAGCCTTAGACGTGTTTCCTAGTCCTGTGGAAGTGGAAGTATTCACATTAGTGGTTTGATCTGATGCTTGCTTAGTTGGCTTGTCTACTGAGTGCATTCATGGGGCAATCACAGCTTTTCCTTTTTCTAAAACTCTGAGTTTCTTTTTCAAATCAACAATGATGTGTTGGAGTTCTTGATTGTTTGAATCCAAAAGTCTATTTAACCGGACAGTGTCATTTCTGTTTTGAGAAACTTCATCTATGTCTTTCTCATATTCAAACAGTTTATTTCGCAAAACATCAATTTCATTTTTATTTTGACTTTCTGAAGCATGACTATTTTGGAAAGACAAAGACTCTTTTAGATTTTTATATTTTAACTCAAATTCAACGCTTTGAGTTTGACACCATTCCATTCGTTTGTTAAGTTTGAAAATTTCTTTTTCACACTTATCCTCTACATCAAAGTTGATCTGTCTAAGACTCTCATTCTCTTTTACCAAATTATCAATCTCAATTTGCAACATTTCAACATTAACAGCATGATCATCAACAAGCATTGCATGACATTTTTCAAAAACAGAATTCATAATCACAGAAATCACATCATCACACAGAACACGTGCTAAGAGTCGATCAACCTCATTTTCTAAAGCTTTCTTTTGACACTTTTGTTTTGCAATTTTGTTATCTTTAGCTTTAAAAATACTCATCATTGATCCAACTTCAGTCTGTAGTTCCTGTTCCCACATTGTTGCACAAAGTCTCAGGTGTTTAACATGTGGTAAAAATTGTTTCTGAAAAATTTCTCTCTTTTCTTTCTCAGCAGGAGAAAATAAAGAAGAGATTTTGATTTCAGAATTAAATTCTATCACTTGTTCCAAAAGTTTAATGTCATCCATAAATGTCTTAAAATATCGAAGAATCCGACATTGTTGAGGCATTTGTGGATCTACAGTATCGTTTGGACCATTGATTTGTGTAACAGGAGTGATCACAGTAGCAACTTCAGAAGAGGGATGTTTTTCAGTTAAAGACAGTATTTGTTCTGGTTTGTCCTTTGGAGGAATAAAAGATTTACTGATGTGAGGTCTTTCTGAATAATCATATGGGACTCTTGAAAATTTGTTTTCTGACTTTGATCGACTCTCAATCTTATTTTCAAGATATTTAGTTTCTTCATCATTACTATACACAACAGTACGTTGAAAAGTATCATCAAACAGAAATTCTGCATTGTATAACTTAGGATTATCTTTGAGTGCTTTGTGTAAAAAACGTGGTTTGCACTGCCAAGTGCAAAACCAAATCCTTTAGGAATCGGTTTCACAGTTAGTATTTGAATTTGTGTCACTGAATTACCCGTTTTATATACAACATTCTGAAATTCTTTGAGCTTGGATTCCAAGTCCACAATCTCCTCAAGATATGAGTCAACGCGTTTCCTAGTGGCTTGCTTTTCCTCAAGAAGATCCTTCTGAGATGTTGAAAACTCAGATTGAGCTTTTAACAATTCAGAATTTAAAGTATCAATTTGTTTTTTGAATTCAAATTGCTCCTTTTCTTTTTGAGAAAGCAAATCAGCTTTGGAAACTGTTAGCTCACGAACTTGATGCTCTAAATCCTTGACCTGAACGTATGTCTTTTGAAATGCAACCTCAAAGCCTTTCTCACGTTGTGCTTGTTTTTCATAACTTGAAAGTTGTGTTTTATAGCACTCATTATCCTTTGTTAACAATGCAATTTTATCTTTTAAGTTCTGGTTAATCTCATTGCATTTGTCAATCTGTGACTTTTGTGCATTCAATTGTGTTTGGGTGGTCAGCATTAAGGTCATAAGCTCTGGATCTTGATCAGGCATAAGATCATCTTGTTCAAGGTGATCATGATTATCATCATCAATATGATCATCAAGTGAGACATTGGTGTTATCATCATCGAATGAAACAACAGTGTTTATTTGATCATCTTCTTGAGACGAGAATGATGAATCATTTTGAACAAGATTTTCTTGTGAAGATGAAGATGCAGATGGTGAAGCAATCTCATGTATAAGGCATTCTGATTCAAGTACCTGAGATAAGCCATCGGTATCATATACCGGGCCTGTCTCGTTGACATTAATTTCCTGCATGTTGGCCATGAGCATCACTGCAGCATTTGCCTCTAAGTCTTCCATATCATCATCAGAATAAGCGTTGGCCATAAAGCTTTGCTCGTTCTGAGTCAACATTCCTGCAGCCTTTTCATCTTTGAGAGCCATTAGAAGAGCTTCTTTATGAAATGCACTACCCTGAGTCCTAGGCTTAGGGCAAGCATTTGCCATATGACCACTGCCTCCACAATTGTAACAAGTGATTGACGTGTTTGCAATTCCTCTTCTGTTAGTGCCAACATTCTGAATTCCCCTTTGTGTATTCCCCAGATTATTTCCACTGCCCCCAGCTGTGTTGAACCTCTGACCCCCTGAGTTAAACCTTGTACCATAATTACCCATGTTTCCAGACCCAAATCTACTAGAAGACCGATTCTGAATCTCAACTCGACCATCATTTACGACTGCTTGGTTCCTGGTGTTTGATGAAGAACGAAGACGGTTATTTGACTTGTTAGAGAACTTGTTGAATGCTCTTGCAATTAAAGCAAATCCATCATTGAGAGAATTAAACACATCATCCTCTTCATCATAATCAGCATTGGAATAGAACATGGAGTCGGTATTGTTGTATGGAACCAGTTGGTTATCAGAATTCTGAGATGGTACTTCATAAGGAACAATCTGATTGTTTGGTTGTGGTTGGAAACTTGATTGAGACGGTGGTGGAACAAATTCTTGACTTGAGGGTGGAAAGTGTGACTGAGCTATCAGAGCAAGAGAGTTTGGAGTTGGTGCTGGTGAGTAACCTCCTCTTGCTGCAATGTCCTTGTCTACCTCAGTTTGATGTTGCTTGAGATAATCATATAAAAGCCCATATGAAACTTGATTAATCTTTTTGGCTTGCCTCACGAATGTCACATACTTCTGCCAGTCTGGTCCAAGACATCCTAAGAATTTGGAGTTAATAGCAATCTTTGGTAGAGGTATGTTATGATGTTCCAGATCATTGACAACATTGGTGAAGCTGTGATAGTATGATTCTAAAGATTCCCCTGGTTCCATCATGAAGTTATTGTATTCCATATAAAGTTTGGATTCCAAATCCTCTTGGTTCAATTCTGTACCTTCCATAAGAAGATGTACATGCTCCCACATGTCCTTGGCTGTTTTCTGAGCATCAATACTCCTGAAGATTGGGTTAGGAATTCCCTGGAGTATGTAAGCCATGGCCATCTCATTAGCTTCTTGCTGAAGAGTTTATTCAGTGGAATATTGAGATACTGGAATGGGAGTTGTAGTGTCTTCCTGTGGAGGTATAGCAGTTGGATCACCCGGGACCAATGTTGAAGGAAGTGGATAAGGTCCTTCCATTATGACCTTTTTGAGATATGGACCATGAGGTTTCCTTAGTTCAACAAATCGAAGAAACCGGCTAGACCTTGCACATAGTTTCCAGGAGTCAGCATTGGTGGAGTTTCAAACGATCCTGCTTCATGCCTTGATTGCTGACTACTGATAGCTTCACACATTTTTGTAAACCAATGAGGTTCTCTTGATGAAGGTTGGTAATTTTGCATCTGCATTTGAGTTTGTGGAAGGATTTGTTGCTGAGGTACTGATTGTTGAGGAAAAAACTGATGTTGTTGCACAAAAGCATGTTGTTGTGGATATTGAGGATGAAATTGTTGTTGTTGCTGATGATATTGTTGCTGTGGATATTGCTGTAGCTGGTAGTAGTAATTGAAATATGGTGGTTGAGAAATTCTTGTATTTTTGTTGATCGTTAAGATAATTAAGATGTGTGTTATGAGTTATGAGGTTTGGTTTTGGTTAATTGAGGTTTTTGTCCAATTTCGAAGAAATGTTACTGTTCACTCCAATTGCGAAAAACACTGTTCACACTGCCAATTGCGAAAGATTCTGCGAATTGCGAAAGAAACGTTCAATTGCGAGAGAAACTAGCAATTGCGAAAGAAACTTCCAATTGCGAAAGAGAATTGATAATTGCGATAAACTATCTAATTTGCGAAAGAACTTAGCAATTGTGAAAAAATTATCTGAATTGCGATATGAAAAGGCAATTTCGATAAATTATTTAGAATTGCGAAAGATCAAGCAATTTCGAAAGATTATCAAAATTACAATTTCGATCACTTTCTCAATCTCTCATACAAGATGTGAGAATTAAAGCCAAGTCGAAGTATTTTCACTAACTCCTACAAGCTAGAAAATACTGAGTACCAATTCCGAAGATTCTTGTGATTTGCGAGAAACACTGTCAATTGCGAGAAACCCTCTTTTCGCCAATTCCGAAAAACCCTCTTTTCACCAATTCCAAAAAACCCTCTTTTCACCGACTTTTTTCGAATTTCGTCTAGAGCTTTCCACGATGATGATTAGTCGATAACGATGGTTTTTGATGATTAAAGCTACGTAAATACGAAGATTTATGCAACTTTTAAGGTGAAAAAACTAAGATTTTTGTGAAGATCTACAACTAACAACAATTAGACCACGTGTTTTTAACACAACTTCGAACAAAAAACTCAACAAATCCAAACGTAAATGACAAGCTAAACTTAATAACGATGTAATCTACTCTTAAACACACACGTTAACTATCCTTAGGCGAATGATACCACTTGTAGGTCCTAGTATTTAACGTAAAACACAATCTACTCAACTAGATAAACCACGATAACAACTACTAATTATGCTACGACAGAGATTAACAACAAGTAAAGTTAATACGAGTGTAAAGAGAAGAGAAGAAAGAAGATTTAGAGAAGAAAAGACGGAAGATTAACATTCACATATTAGTTTGACATGGCTTACGCAAGAGAATGAAAACCAACACCTAAAATGAGCTCCCTAACCTTCTATTTATAGGCAAAGATTAGGGCAACTCTTACATGAAAGTTTCTAGAAGGAAAAATGATAAGAAGGCCGGCCCATGGACTTCTAATGAACCGGACCTTAATTCTAACTTAAAGTCCTTAATCGTGCAACATTTTAAACTAAATGAACAAGACTTGTAATGAAAATAAAACGTGTTCCTAACAGAAGGGTTATCTCAAATTATCCTAGCGGTTCTTCGCTTGAAGTGTATGGAAGATGAGTGGGATGCGGAAGCATTGGTAGTGTAGAGCTAAGGTTGAAAAGTGTAGATAAGTTTAGAAGATAATGGATACGGAAGTAACCAAACATATGGTGTGTTCAGTACCATGCGGAAGTGAAAGGGAAAAAAGCTAAGGAATCAGAAGATAGACAGAATCTATTCGGATAGGAGACTGTTCTGGTTCAAGACTACATCGAGTGGGTTTCGATAGTGTTTTTGAAACAGTGAAAATTGAAAGCAAAATAAACCGTCTCAGCAGACAACGGTCCGACAGTACCGTTAAATTTAGCGGTACCGTCCCCTATTTAAGGGTACCGTGACCTGCTGAGGTCAGCTTTGACCCAGAATTAGATTTTTGACAAAGAAATTTCATATATGTTGTGATTTTTCTGGACCTTAGATTAAAGGAATTTATACAAAATAAATTCTTTTATGAATGAATCCAACGGGATTCGATGAACGTTGATCGAGAACGAGAGATGACATTTAATTGCATTTCACAAATTAAATATACTTTAAATATTTCGGATGAAATATTTAAGATGTCATTGGAATTTAAGAGGATTTTACGAATAAATCTCGCTGATTTAGTGAGACTTTTCGACACGAGGAGAGAATTTATACCTAATAAATTCTTTTTACGAGATGAATGGTACTAGATGAGAAGAGATGACTTTTATATTTCTGAGGAAATACATAGGTAGTCATTAGAGCGATGTGAATGATGACTTAATATTTCCAGTGAAATATTTAAAAAGTCATGAGACGAGACACAAAAGATGACTTCAATATTTCCAGTGAAATATTCAAATAGTCATAAGAGGAATGTGAAGGATGACTTAATATTTCGAGTGAAATATTTAAAAAGTCATGAGACGAGACATAAGAAATGACTTCAATATTTCCAGTGAAATATTCAAGTAGTCATAAGAGGGATGTGAAGGATGACTTAATATTTTCAGTGAAATATTTAAAAAGTCATGAGATGAGACATGAGAGATGACTTCAATATTTCCAGTGAAATATTCAAGTAGTCATAAGAGGAATGTGAAGGATGACTTAATATTTTCAGTGAAATATTTAAAAAGTCATGAGACGAGACACAAGAGATGACTTCAATATTTCCAGTGAAATATTCAAATAGTCATAAGAGGGATTTGAGGGATGACTTAATATCTCCAGTGAAATATTTAAAAATTCACGAGACGAGACGTAAGGGATGACTTTAATATTTCCAGTGAAATATTTAAGTAGTCATAAGAGGGATTTAAAGGACGCATTTGAACACATGGGAATTGTGAAATTCACGGAATGTGTTCCATCATTCCTAGACCTAGACGAAGATGGTTAGAGGATTCTCGTTTGAGATGTTTGGTTGATTTACGGATTTCGACGTGCTTCGCACGCGAGTGTTTCACGGGGTTTTGAAAGACGTAAAGCAAGGCCTATGGTGCTGATTCGCAGCAAGGTTTGGGATCTTAAGAAGTGTATATTCACATGAGGATGAAAGGAACTACTAATCACTTATATAGTAACTCGTGAGTCCTTTGTCACCCGAAGGTTGATGTTAGCTTTTAGCTTTTGGATGAGCGTTTTAACATATGTTGTTAAAAGGCTTGAATATGATGTTTCGGATATGACATTTAACAATTGCGATCGCAAGTTAAACTTACTTGAATATTTCGGATGAAATATTTAAGTTGTCAAACCTACTCCGAGTTCTACTAGGTTTGTATCTAACCTTCCCATGACAAAGGGTGTATTACTTGGAAGAAAGCGAAATGATGACCAAGGAATTAGGACAATTTCGCGACTACTTTAACTTATAGGTTTTGACACTAGTGTATGACTATATGACGTCTAAGAGTTCATAGTGATAGGCATACCTAATTCATTATGTGTTAAAAGGACATAGTGTGGGTGCAAAATTTACAAGTTAATCATGGAGAATGTAAACTATCTTTAGTCAAATGTAGGAATGAAAAATTTTCAAGTTAGAGAATGAGTATGAGACTATCACTAGTGGTGCTCAATTCAGGCTAAACACGACCATTTTTACGGGTTATACCACGAACCCAACTTCTCTCCTGGAAGCAATTCAACCGTTAGGTCAAATTGAATTTCTAGTGCGATAGGTTCTCCAGTAGTCATTCTCATGTTAGAAAAATTCAAATTCCTATATTTGCCTATCGAAGTATAGCAAAGATGATATTAGCTTATTTCGCTAATACATGGCCTAATATGACTCACTTAACCGTATTTTGAAAGTCGGTTAAGAAGATGACATGTCTTACACAACTCCTATCAAAGGCAAGCAAAATGTTTTAATATCGTGTTTGAGATTTAGAGGTTATTTCGTGGAGATGGTGCATTTTATGATCTCTTGGATAACACCTTTGTTTGTTGAGTTGTTGCATGTTATTTTAACATGATTTGGTTTCATAGAACCAAGAGATGCTCTAATGTGATACAATGTAGAATCTACTACATCGAGAGTGTTTCAAGAATGCTCCTTTGCATATCTTGAGAGAAGAATCTAGTAAAGGTTATTTACCTCAATAGATCTTGTAAGTATTATATTTGAAATGAGACATATTGTATATTTCAACAAATATGTTTTTCTAAGAGGAAACTTATCACTTTTACGAATGCTTAGTAAAACAAGTATTTTAGTATATGACCAATTTTACTTGTTTATGCAATGACACATGTTGTATTGGGTTATTATTCAACTCTAATATCATATATTTGTTAACAAGATGCAATGTATTCTCTTGTAACATAACCATTCATGTTACAAAGAAAATAAGATGCATAAGATATAAGATATCTTTTGTCAATCTTTTGATAAGAGAAATACATGTGATATTCTCGAAGATTGATGACGTACATAATAGTTAATAACATATTATGTGTGACACTTTTACTAGACATGTCATTTTGAGTGTTGAGTCGTTCATGAGCAAAGTTTACATATGTTGTTTGTTTGCTCGTGTTTGGTTTTTCGGAAATGACACATTTACTAATTGCATTGCAATATAAATTACTTGTATATATCGGATGAAACATCCAAGTTGTCAATCCTACTTAGTTGTGTATTTTATGCATCTTTTAAACATATTAGTTTAATGTTTGGAACACAACCATTGGACAAGAAGACTCAATATGGCATCTTCAACACAAGTGTGAGTTATGATCCGATGCATATTATTTTCGTCTTGAGAGGAAGTCATTATTTTCATAACAACCGAGTGTGATTGAGTATGTAGATTCAAGATAATATAATTCATTATATTTTGAGGTTATCTTGAAGCTAGACAAATAATGACTCCAATTTCATGTCCATACTCAAAAACTTGTCAATTAGATTTGATAATGATATCAATCATAATTTGAATAATTAATTGATATGTACTCGAAATCTTTCTTGACCCTCACGATCACTCCTTTTAAAAAGAAAATAAAAATTTAAGGAATGTGTTCCATTTATTCTAATACTAGTTGTATGGGTGAGGTTAATGACATATTAACTTACTACTTCGATTTTGTCACTTATTTTTATTTGCGAAAAACTGTTTATATTTGTAACACCCCTGAAATCTGGTTTAGCGGAAGCATACATGTTTGGGTGCTACTAAATTGGTATTACAACACAAGGTACATGTTGATCCCAGTTGAGCTATTGATCTTGTTAATTATCTTAGATGTTAATCTAAAACAATAAGTATAGAAACTGTTCTTGAACAAACTATTAAATACTATGCGGAATCTAGTATTTAATCTTAAGAAGAATTATCAATCAAACACAATCGAATTCTCTCAACAAACACTTCAATATATTAATACGGTTACTCAAAAGTAACAGGGTTACAAAAACCTTGAAGTGAATCGACTTGGCAATACTACATATTCTAAACTAAACCCTAGATCCTCCTTTTATAGACTAAGGAGTCCTAGTCGGTTACAATAGCTTTCTATACAAGAATAATCTTTTCGTATATATTCTATAATTATCCAAACATACTATACATAGTTATCTAATAACCAGTAGAATACTAACTCTAGCAGTAGTATCTTCGATGCCTAGCAGTAGTATTGATGAACTCAAATAAGTACATTTTATTATCATCATTTATCCTATTTATTTGACTTGTTTTATTATATTATGTATGAGAATTGATACTTAATCGTTTACTTTTGTAATTCTCAGTTAAAAACAAGCATTTGGTGAAACTTAGCTATTATGGGCTAAAAATGGAGAAAAATGATCAAGATTGGAAAAGGTTGCTGAAATGAAGAGATTGAAGACCATTGCCTGACTTTGAAGAATGCACGCATGCAATTCTGTCATGCGTTGCATATGAAACTTTGGTCAACGAAGAAGAACCAACTTGTTCAACTCCAGATGCGCCGCATTATACTTCTTACATACGGCGCATCACTATCAAGATTTCACCAGTTTCGATCCAAGATACAAGAAGACATGCGCCGCATACAGTTATGAAGATACGCCGCATCTCAAGGCGGTGTACGAATATTCTGGAATATAATAACCTTGGACCCCACGTGAAGTTAAGTCAATGCGCCGCATCTAGTTATTCAATGCGCCGCATCTTACCTCAGACAGAAACTATAAATACCCCAAGGCCAGACGAATTTCAGGAGACTTTTGACGTACGTGCCATATATCCCTAGACGATCGAACGAATTCAGACGAATAGGCAGCACAAGACACACCCGAACGAAGATACAAGAGCTGTAAGAAGGTCCTGCATGTGTTTAATTCATTAAGTAGTTTTGTTTCATTGTATTAGTACACTTAAATTCATCAGGATTGGTGGCTTGTGTAATGTGACAACGGAAAGGTTGCACTCCCTTAAAACTGCTTTCCCATTAATTAAAGTTTATATGTTGATGTCTTTGGTGACTTTTATTAGTGCATTGATAACCTCTGTGTCAATTAGTGGCTTGTCGTATGTGACTACGGAAGATCATATTGCTCCCACGGTTATAACTAACTTGATCACTTAGGAATAACTTTTAGACATAAGTAATCATTAAGGGTTTACTCGCCGATAAGATTAGAGCCAACGAGAAAGGGTTAATTACATACACTTCATATAAAACTAGCAATAAAACAAGTGACAAGCTACTTAATTATCAGGACATGTCTTCTTATTGTCTCAAGTATTTATCTGTGTACGTGCGTGCTTATCGCTGATTCGTGCTCATTAGTTTAGTTTATTATTTAATTGCAACCAAAACGTGCCAGTCTCTCAGGCTGAACCCCCTTGCGTTAGATTAGGTTGTATAATTGACTTAAGATAATAAAATACTGATTAGAATAACTAGATAATACGTTCCACTCTTAGTGATCGACACTCTACTTACCATTATATTCATACTGACAGGGTACACTGCTCGTTAAGTGTGTGTGTTATTGATAAGTCGGCTAAATATAAATTTAAAACTTGAGTAGGCATTAATACTGCTAAACCGCAACGACACATCACGCGCATCAAGTATCCACTTAGCTTATTTCCTTGATCTCTTCAGTAACTCCAACAGTAGAATAAATACACCAACAGTAGTATGATTAAGCCTAGCAGTAGAATCATACTTAGTGTATTTTCCATTTAGCACATTAAGAAGTAGTATCCAATCTGAGCAGCAGCATCTTAAAACCCAACAATCCTCCCCTAAACTTTATATTTTCTCCTAAAATCATTAAGTTTTCTTTAAGCCTTAAACCATCACCAGGAGGATGCTTCCAAACACTTACTTCTTCTTTTTCACCTTATTCCTATAATCTGATCCATATAGTTGTCTTTTTATTTTTCTAATAAGATCACAAACCATTTGACACCAACGATCAACATGAAGTCTAACATCTCTATTAACCATCATCTCAAGTGTAGTTCTAGCAAGAGGATAATCCTTCTCAACCAACATACACAGTTGAACTCCTCCTCTCATTTCAATATTGTGAACTCCACATGATTCAAACAATCTCCAAACAGTCAGTTTAGTACTTTTGGCTTGTTCAACCCAAACTCTGTCTTCAATATCAACTTCAAATAGAATCTTTAGATCTCCCCAAAGCACTCTATCAATCTCATCTTCAGGCCTTGAATCACCATATTTACTCTTCATTAACTTCCACAGAGTAGTCAAATCTTCTCTATCAAAGTTTCTGAGCATTTAAGGAAATGATTTAAACCTTTGAGTTCTTCCACCATCTCTGTAGATCTCAAACCAAGGACTCTTTCCTTAATATCCAACCTTCCATCCAATGATACGAGTTCTTGATTACAAAGGAACAGTGTTAGTAAATATATCATCATCATTATCCACAATTGTAGTCATTTGTTGTAACTCAATAATTTCCTTGTAGAACTGCTCTGATTGATCTGTTTTCTCTGTTTCTTCACTCTCAGACTCAGAACTTTCCACAATTGCCTTAGACTTATTAGACTTTCTTTTCTTCCTTCCAACACTTTTTAACCTTCTTGTTCTCTTCACACCAGTACCAGAAGTCTCTTTCTCTTCTTCCTTCACTTTGGCTTCAACCTTCTCTTTTACATTTTCTTCTACCTGCTCTTGTGTTGGATTTGGTTTCTCATCTAACTTTTACTTTATATCAGCTTCTAATACTTCAGCAGTTCTCTTCTCACCTTTGCTAGATTCAGTTTCAATTATAAAACCTGAAGCAAAAGGTCTTTGCAATCTTGCATGTGTGTTTAATATAGATCTTTTGAATTTCATCATAAGTCCTATGCTTGAAGTATTTCTCTTTCCAATTATCTTGACCTTTCAAGTAGGCCTTCATATACTTGAGCTGCTCACTTTTGGAAGGAGGTTTCTTTTGAGAGGACTTTTTCTTACTTAGCTGCTTCCTCATTTGAATCAAAAGATCATCAATTGCATCTTGTTTCTCTTCAGGAGTAAAATTTATCCGTTCTTCTTCTTGTGCTTTTGCTGCAAACTCCCAATCTGATTGAGCTTGCTTCTTTTCTTTCCTCTTCCTCTTGAGCATCAAGATCAGCTTGCATTTTTCTTGCAACCTCTTCATCAGTAAGCATTTGTTGTTGTTGTTGACTGGGTGATTGAAACTTGAATTTCTTCTTAGGTTCTTCAACCAACAACCCTTTTCCTTTGTCAGATGATGAGATTGTTATTGTTGATGTTTTTGCTACTGATATTGGTTCCTTAATCACCACTCCTTTGACAGGTGCTTTTGTTGATGTTTTTGATGTTTGAAATTGTAGTTCTTGTTGTGATTTGGGTGGTTGTGATTGTGATTGTTGTTCTGGTGTTGGTTGTTGTGATTGTGGTTGCTTTGGTGTTGATGATTTAGTAGCTTTAAGTTGCAGAATTACCTTAGCCAAACTAACATCATCATCTGACTCCTTAGCAGTAGAATCAACCTTCTCAACAGTAGGATCTTCAACACCAGCAGTAGCTTGAGCAGCAGAATCATTAACACTAGCAGCAGAATGAATCACCTCAGCAGTAGAATCATCCTTAGCCAATTTTCTTTGTCACCAACAGCAGATTCCACTTGCACTTTTTCAACACACTTCCCTTTTTCCAAAGCTACTTCATTCCCAGATTTGTCTTTAACCACAAATTCTTCATTCTCACCAGAATCCATATCCATATCCACATTTTCACAACCATCAGTACCTTCAACATTCAAATTTTCCCCTGTTTCTTTGTTTTCACCACTATCAGTACCTTCAACATTCAAATTTTCCCCTGTTTCCTTGTTAGCCTCCCCTGAAGTCTTTGTCTCTTTCCTCCCCCAAACTTATGTCTTCAGAAGAGCTAACCCTTTGTGGTCTCCCCACTTTCTTTAGTCTTTTGAATGCACTAGTTCTTGACCTCTTCTCACCTTCCAAATGCCTAACTCTCATCTTTAGAGTTTTGACTGTTTGTGTGAGATCAAGAACTTGTGTTTCCAATTTGGTACATCTTTCCATTAATTCATTGATTTGTTTCATGCTATCCTCACCACTTCGGCCTATGTTACCTAGCCCGAGAGGTGGATCATTGGATTTGTCATTTTTTACATTTTGAGTATCCATCAATTCCTCTGTTTCTAGTCTATCCTCATCACTTCGGGATATGTGACCTTCCCTGAGAGGTGAATCATAGGACGTAAACTCAGTATCAAACCAGGTTTGATCATCTGAGCCCCCCTTGTTAGCCATTTGGCTGGGGTTTCCATCATCTGTTTCTGGTCTATGAGAACCTTCCACAGTAGATGTTGCCATGGTTGAGGTCTTACTTATGTTAACACTTTCCTGCCCAGCTACTAAGCCAGAAGCAGTAGTGTTAGCCTCTTCCATCATGTCACCACCCACACCTGTGACAGCCTCATCTGCATCCATCCTAACACTGGCCTGAGGTTGCTCAGTGTTCTTATTTGGTGAAGTCCTAGGTGTTTGGGTCTTTTCATGTTGAGGAGGTAATGTTCCCAAATTGAGTGTGTGTTGGGAAGTAGTTAGGATTTCTACTCCTTCATCCTGATTTTGAACTAATGACAACATATAAGGAAATAATGGTGTCACAGTTCCAGAAAAATCCTTGCCATCCTTTTTCAAATATGAAAATAATTTTTGTTTAAGCACAGGACAAAGAAATTTCCTTTTTTGTACCTTAAGATTTGAAATTTGATTATTAAAAATGAGTTGCAAAAATCTTGGGTAAATGTAATGTTTGCCTTGAACATGCTTTTTCAACCCGTCCATTATCATAGCCGAAAAATTAAAAGGTTGTCCTTTGGCCAAACAAATCAAAGCAGATGCTTGAGTTGTACTGAACTCATTTCAACCTGATGTTTTAGGACTTAGACAATGGAGAAGGGTATGAATCAAAAATCTCCATTGGGCACAGAAAAGACCTTTATAAAATTTTAAATTATTATTTTTCTTCTAATACACCATATGTTCAAGTTCCTCAAAAATGACAGAATTTTCAAGACAATTTATTTCTTCATCATCTGCAAAGTGAAGAGCTTCCCTTACAGATGCTTCAGAAATAATTACCTTGTGGCCTTCTACCTTGGCCTTTAATATTCTTCCCCATTTTTAGTTTTGATCTTAACAGTAGACCAGAACTTTTCAATGTGGGAAATGTATATGGTAGGGTTTGCTGTTAATGCATACCTTATGTGAGTAGCATTAAGAAAGTCGATTACCTCAGCAAAACCTTCAGCATCCTTGGGCTTTTCAAGAAAAGCAACCTGATTGTGACTTTCAGAAAATGTTCTTTGCGACATTGTGAATTAGGGTTTTGATTTTGGGGGTTTTTTCAAATCAGATGTTAAAAAGTGTGTGAGGGTTTGAAATAAAGTTAATTTTGGGCGCACAAAGGTAATTGTGAGATCCAATTAGGTTTTAAAGCCCTTCGGATCGAATTAGGTTTTATTCGCGCCAAATTTACAAAACCGACCCTTAACTTTCAAACCAAGCAGTAGAATCCCAAAAGTTCCAAAGCAAGCAGCAGAACCCCAGCAGTAGAAAGTTTTGCTTAGCAGCAGAAACTTTTTCACTAGCAGTAGAATGTCTGCTGATCTTTTCAAACATCTTTTTCTCATCAGATAAGCTTTCCCCTTTGACTTTTCCTGCAAAAGATTAGTCCAAAACCACAAAAACACAAGAAAGAATATACCACAATAATCACAATCCATAGTTATACTTAGTAGTTCTATAATCAACAAGCAGTAGAACTAAATATAACTAACAGCAGAACCAACCACACATTATAGCAAGCAGTAGAAACAACTTATTGACTAATAACAGTACAAATCCTTACAAAACATTACAAAAAAACAAAAAGAGATAAGAAATTCTCAAAGATTGATCATTCCTATACTAGCAATTAAAAATTGAAATCTACCCACATCAAAACCTTTTGTGAGCAAATCTGCAACATTATTGTCAGTATGAATCTTAACAATTTGAATTAATTTCTTTTCAAAAGAATCTCTTATAAAGTGATGTCTTATCTCAATATGTTTTGTTTTTTAATAAAAAATAGGATTTTTAATAATACACATTGTACTGTTATTATCAATGTAAATTTTGGTGTTCATAAAGTTGTACCCATAATCCAGCAATTGATTCTGAATCCAGAGCACTTGTCCACAGCAACTAGAAGCAGCCACATACTCAGCTTCAGTTGTTGAATTAGCCACCACAGTCTATTTCTTGCATTGCCATGAAATCAACCTATGTCCAAGAAATTGACATCCTCCAGTAGTTGATTTTCTATCCAAACATGCTCCAGCATAATCACTATCTGAGTATGCCACCAGATCAAAAGGTGAATCTTTAGGATACCAAAGGCCCAACCTAGGTTGACTCCTTAAGTACCTAAAAATCCTCTTCACAGCATTCAAGTGAGATACTTTTGGGGTCACTTGAAATCTGGCACAAGCACACACAGCAAACATAATGTCTGGCCTTGAAGCAGTTAGATACATCAAAGATCCAATCATGGATCTATACAAATGCACAAAAACCTCTTCCCCATCTTCATCCTTGATCAGAGGTTTGTTGGACTCCATTGTAGTCTTAGCAGGCTTCACATCAGAAAAACCAAACTTCTTGAGGATTTCAGCCACATACTTGTCTTGACTAATGAAGATGCCATCAACCTTTTTTTTGACTTGTAGCCCTAAGAAGAAAGTGAGTTCACCCATAGAACTCATTTGAAACCTGTTGTGCATTAACTTCTCAAATTCCTCACATAACACCTTGTTTGTAGACCCAAAAATGATATCATCAACATATACTTGAACTAATAAGATATCCTTTTTGTCTTTCTTGATGAACAAAGTCTTGTCAATGGTTCCCCTGTTGAACCCATTGTTTAACAAATACTTGGACAAGGTGTCATACCAAGCTCTAGGAGCCTGATGTAATCCATATAATGCTTTCTCCACCTTGTAAACCCTATCAGGAAAATTAGGATCTTCAAAACCAGGTGGTTGGGAGACATATACTTCCTCATCAATTGTCCCATATAAGAAAGCACTCTTCACATCCATCTGATACACAGTGAAGTTCTTGTATGAAGCATAAGCCAAGAATAGTCTGATTGTCTCTATTCTTGCTACAGGTGCTAATACTTCATCATAATCAATTCCCTCTTCCTGAGTGTATCCTTGAGCCACCAGTCTTGCTTTGTTTCTTATCACTATTCCTCTTTCATCTCTTTTGCATCTGAACACCTATTTTGTACCAATTTCCTTTTTCCCTGAAGGCAAATCAACTAAGGTCCAGACTTCTTGAAGCTTGAACTGCAACAACTCATCTTGCATAGCTTCCACCCAACTTTCATCTTGTAATGCTCTGTAGGCATTCTTGGGTTCCATTTGTGACAAGAAACAAGCAAACATACAATTCTGTAAATCCTTGTGGCTATTTCTCTGATGAAGAGATTGAGCAAATAACCCTTGATCAAACAAATCTCTGAAACCTTTTGTTTTACTTCTTGTTTGAACAGCAGAATGAACATCTCCAATAATTTGCTCCTTTGGATGATCCTTGTGTATTCTGGTGGTTGGAATAGGACTGACTGGTATTGCATTCTCCATATTGTTTAAGTCAGCCTCCGCACCAAACCCATCCAGAACTTCATCATCAGTATCTTCATAGATATGAACTAAATCAGGTATATCAGGATCACTTAGATACAGTAGTTAACATCATCAAAGGATCTTCCATCTTCATCAGCAGTAGAAACTTGGGGTGCAGCAGTAGAATTAAAAGGCTTAGCAGTAGTCTCTTTTGGCTTAGCAGCAGAATCAAAGTTACTACTGCTAGTCTTGTTCTGCACTCCATCAACACTTTGTGGTCCTTCATTAACCACCTTTTCAGCATTAGAAGGTTTAGCCCCACCTTCTACATCTTCATGAATAGCATCATCTTGTGAACTCTTGCCCTCTTTCTCTTTGGGTGTGAAAATTTGATCAAGCTTACACTTCTCAATCAAGATAAACTCCTTAGCAGATTCATTCTCCTTGGCTTGTGTACCTGCATTGGGATTATCTTGTGTACCTGCAGACTTGTTAGTTGTACCTACAATCACTGGCTCATAATTCATACTTTTGGTTAATGAATCAATGTCAAACAGCCATTCAGGTCCACTTCCTGCAAAATTTGATCAAGCTTACACTTCTCAATCAAGATAAACTCCTTAGCAGATTCATTCTCCTTGGCTTGTGTACCTGCATTGGGATTATCTTGTGTACCTGCAGACTTGTTAGTTGTACCTACAATCACTGGCTCATAATTCATACTTTTGGTTAATGAATCAATGTCAAACAGCCATTCAGGTCCACTTCCTGCAACATTAGATGTTGTTTCACTAAACCTAACATGCATGTTTTCTTCTATATGCCTAGTTCTTTTATTGAATACCCTAAAAGCTTTACAATTGGTAGAGTATCCAACAAAGAAACCTTGGTCTGCCTTCTCATCAAACTTGCCTAGGTTATCAATGGTATTTAAGATTGTAATAGGACACCCAAATGGTTTTAAGAAATCTATCATAGGTTTCCTACCATGCAACAATTCATAAGGGGTCTTGTTATGAGGCTTAACTACCTTACTCTTATTTTGCACAAAACAAGCAGTGTTAACTGCTTCAGCCCAAAAAGTAGTGGGTAATTTTGACTCAGACAACTATAACAAGCCTTCTTAAGTAATTGAAAGTCACTACCTAACTTGTGTGAAATTAGGCTGTTCTAATTTCTTTGGTTTCCTCTAGGCCAGTTATTAGTTTTCCTAGGATATTCTCTAGGTTTCTCATCAAATTCAGCCATTTTCCTAGAAATCCTGCTACCTAACACAGGTTTTACAAACTCAACAATTTTAGGAATTTCTTCCTTTTTACATTTTGGTGTTGGCACAGTCTGTTCATCCTCACTATCTGACTCCCAATCTTCAATGATTGGTGCATCAGACAACTTCTTTTCTACCTTAGGTGACTCTATATTTGATTCACTGGTTTCACCTACAGGTTTTGCATCTATCTCAGTTATGAAAGACAATTCCTTCCTAGGAGGTGCAAAGGCACTTTTGACTGGGGGAGCTACCTCATTGTATCCTAAGCCACTCCCTCTTCTCATTAATTGACTTTCAATTGACTTATTGACTAGGTCAGATGCAAATTTTTGTTTCTCTACCCTAACAACATGTTTCTCTTTCTCAGATAAGGCTATATCTTTAGCTTGTTCTGCTTCCTCAAGCCGTTTATTTAGCACATTAATCTCACTAATTTTAATTAACAGCTGACCTTCTAGAATGTGGATCCTATCAACATATTCTAACTCATTCTGCTTAAGAAAGTCAAGTTTATCTTCTATGGATTTTAGGGGATATTTATAACCTAAATTATCAAGTTTTAACTTTTCTACTTCAACTCTTAGACTCTCATTCCTTGACTTGAGTTCCTCTACAGTATCTAAGCATGATTTAAATGAACAAGTAGACTCATTAGATACCTCAGAGTCTGAACCAGATGATGAAGAAGCATATGCCATCAAAGCAAAGTTGTTTTCCTTCTGTCCTTCTTTAGCCATAAAAGCAGCATTTGGTCCATCTTTAGCTTGATCACTCCAATCATACTCTCCCAAGCCATCACAAGAAACCAGAGCTGATGTAGTCTTGACCTCTTCAATAGGAACATTCCTTACATTCTCTCTATTCTTCTTGGGTGCTCTGCACTCCCTTGCAAAATGTCCCTTTCTCTGACAGTTATAACACTCAACCTTAGATTTGTCAAACCCCACATTGGTTTATCCTCTATACTTGAGTTCCCTACCAGTCTTCTTCAGAAATCTCCTAGCCCTCATGGTTAGGATAGCCATCTGCCACTTTAAATCAATCTCCTCAAGATCATCATGATCTATTTGATCCAAGTCCTGATCAGTAACAGAAGTACTTGTGGTAAGATCAGCCAAAAAGGCACAAATAGCAGCATCACTGATGTTGTCACTATTTGAGCTAGCAACAGAACCAACAGCAGAAACTACATGCCCAACAGCAGAATAGTTTTCTTGAGAGCTACCATAACCCTTGTTGTTTGAGGACATAAATGCTAGGTTTTGTCCACTAGAAGATGAACTGGATGATCCCTTGACTTCTGATTCATACACCTTCAGGTTATTGTATAAATCATCCTAGCTCATTGTTTCAAAGTCCTCCTTGTTCCTCTAGACCACAGAATGCATGCTCCATTCAGATGACAAGCTTCTAAGAAACTTGTGATTGATGTCTTTTTGAGCCACAGGAACCTCCATGAGTGCCAACTGACTAACCAACTTCTGAAGTCTATCATAAGTACCATCAATGTTTTCAGAGCTTAAGGCCACAAAAGTCTCAAATTGATGCTTCAGTAAGTTCTTCCTTGACTTCTTTGTTGCAGCATTCCCACCAAATCTGAGTTCAATGGCTTCCATCAAAGCCTTAGCAGTCTGAATGTTACTGAAACTCACTTGATATTCATTCGGTATCCCCATCAAAAGAATATTGTGAGTCTTTATCTCCAATCTTCTCTGAGCCTTGTCCTCAGCAGATTTAATGGGTAGAATTGTCCCATCAGCAGCCTTAGCAGGTAAAGTATCTCCATTCTGAATGACATCCCACATGGAGTAGTCAAGTATCTTTATGTACTGGTGAATTCTCATCTTCCAGAGCTCATACTCACCAAGTTTGAGCATGGGTACCTTAGATGCAGTCACCATATGAGTAGTTTCGGATTCCATTACTTCAGTTGATGATGAACAGATCTTACTTAACAAAAATTCTTCTTGATATCAGTCTCTAGATCACAAGCTCTGATACCACTTGTTGATCCTAGTTGAGCTATTGATCTTGTTAATTATCTTAAATGTTAATCTAAAACAATAAGTATAGAAACTGTTCTTGAACAAACCATTAAATACTATGCGGAATCTAGTATTTAATCTTAAGAAGAATTATCAATCAAACACAATCGAATTCTCTCAACAAACACTTCAATATATTAATACGGTTACTCAAAAGTAACAGGGTTACAAAAACCTTAAAGTGAATCGACTTGGCAATACTACATATTCTAAACTAAACCCTAGATCCTCCTTTTATAGACTAAGGAGTCCTAGTCGGTTACAATAGCTTTCTATACAAGAATAATCTTTTCGTATATATTCTATAATTATCCAAACATACTATACATAGTTATCTAATAACCAGTAGAATACTAACTCTAGCAGTAGTATCTTCGATGCCTAGCAGTAGTATCCACTTAGCTTATTTCCTTGATCTCTTCAGTAACTCCAGCAGTAGAATAAATACACCAACAATAGTATGAATAAGCCTAGCAGTAGAATCATACTTAGTGTATTTTCCATTTAGCACATTAAGAAGTAGTATCCAATCTGAGCAGCAGCATCTTAAAACCCAACAGTACAAAGAACGGTTTTATCTCAACCGTTTAAAATAGATTTCATATTCAAAAGTGTTTTGTTTACAGCATTTCATAAACGGTGCAGAAATATAGGCCCATAAAAGAAATCCAGCGGTCCCAATTACATCAGAGTCTTCTATGACCATGCCATGCCATGCCAAAAGCCTTCACAAATAGGTTATCGCCTAAAACCTGAAAATACATGCTAAAAGTGTCAACACGAGGTTGGTGAGTTCATAGGTTTATGATAGAGCAGTAAAGATACTGTGAGTTCCATAAAAGTTCTGTGACCATTGTGTCGCTCACAATGTCATGAAAATACAGTTTACCTTAAAGTAAAATTTGAGATGTGGACCATGTGTAGGGTATGCAACCCAAGTTAAAATAGTCTATTACGCTAGCTCTAAGTTCATGCAACCGAAGCTTGACAGTGTGCGTGCTCTAGAAGCACGTTAAATAAAGCCCTTGCAAGTGCCTATCCCGTGACACTCGTGTTTCGACATGTTATACGTTCGCATTTGCCTATCCGGTCAAACCGAACGGGGGAGTCACCCCGATAGATCTATTTATAACATTCGCTTCCCCGCAGGAATTGACGGTTCATGAGTTTGGGCATATGGGATTCAGTGTCTTAGGCTAAACCTACGTAATAGTTTGATAAAAACAGTGTTGGTCCATAAAATAGTTCTGCATGTTTCTAACCCCAATTGTAAAACAAGTGTAAATAGAGTGGGGCTATAAACTCACATGCATATCAGTCAATCATATATTGCCTTCAAATAACCAATTCAAGTAATTCAGCCAAACAGTCAGATATTGAGTAAACAGTTCTCGTATTCCAAATAAACAGTCATTGAGTTTAGTTAAAACGAGCATGTATTCTCCCCCAGAAACAGTTTAAAAACCAATAAAAGTTGGGGCCATGAACTCACCTTAGCTTATAGCAACGCAAAATATCACAGTGGTCACAACTGGCATCAAGAGCAATACACAACGGTATCGAGAGTACATGCACAACGGTATCAGATCGGCACAACCTAATACGTATATGGTTATCTTAGAATACGTCTCGTAATGTAAAAGAAAAGACAGGCGTCTTAGTTTTCGTGGATTACTCGTATCAAAGTTTGTAAAAAGTTTAGTGTTAACGTTTCGTGTGGTGGTAAGACAGCATAGACTCAAGAATACACACGCCAAATAGGAATAGAAAATCGACACAGTCGAGAAAAGTGCGGACGAGAACTTGAGTCGAGAAAGGAATGACAAACGAAGTCAAGTAAAAATAGTAACAAAGGAAAATGTCAACAAAATGGGTCAATTAATACGTTTTCGGTGTTTTCTCAATAATCCCAAATAGTTCGGCAATAATCAATAAAGTTTTGGAAAGGTAATTTAAGTTTTAAAAGAAACTTAAATTAGTATATCACATGGTAAATGTTTTCATATTAATAAAACTACGAGTTTCGATTATTGTCGGGTTTTACAATTTAATAAATATTAGTTTAATCATTTTGGCCCGTTAAAAGTCGAATAAGTCCAAATTTTATATCCAATATGTCCAATAACTGTTTATATATTTTTAGTCCCTTTTCGTATAAGTGACCCGGTCCAAGTAACAAGTCTCAATAGAAATCCGAAACTCACCAATGACCACGACTAACAAATAAAGAAGCTATTATAATTTTGTTAGACTATCATTTTTAATGTTGATCATGTTAAGCAACAAAAAATATATTTTGTGGCAATATGTGAGATATATAAGTAATGAAAAATTAAACATTTTTGAATAGAGTTCAAACGATAATTTTTTATCCTGACTCTAGTAAATGATGAACTACAAGTAGTGCAAAACTGTTCTCTTTTTCTTTCTGTAAAACAATAGATAAAACACTTGAGATGGTTTATTTCTTGAAATAGATTTCTTTCAAAATTTAACTATATCACAAATTCACAATACTTGTAATAAGATCTTGACAATGTTTCAAATTAACTTTGTGTACAACTGTACATGCACCAACTTAACTTTGTGTCATCTCGCTTTCAATATTTCCAATTCTGGCCAAACTTTGGTTTAGGAAATTACATATTTTTACTTTGAATAGCATTTTAGCTACTGGACTCCAAAAGCATAAAAGAAGGATACCATAAATTTCTTAAGTTAACTAGTAAATCCCATGGCCAATCGGGTCTGACCCGACACTTGACGGGTTGACTCGACCCGTATACGCAACCCATGCACACAAACACCCTTCTTACCAAAAAATAACTGATTTCAAAACATGTTTTTATACAGGTTTCGACCACAAATACCATATTCATGATTTCGTATCCGGTTAAGAGGAGTAATCAAAATAAGTCCACACAAATCCGGGACCCACCGTAAACTAGCCTCCCCCCCCCCTAATCGATTTTTTATTAACCTAAGATAACAACAAGCCACCTAGTAACGACCTAAGCAGTCTCATGCTCGAATCGCGACCAAAACTCACAACCAATCCACAAGGGCCTCGGCTCAATTTTTATAGACCAAACGCAACGAAAATAATAAGCCGAGACTAAGAGCTCCAAAATAACAATAGTGAACAAAAATTCGACAAGGAATTCTAACTCGACACACAACTAGATGGGTAACAACTCCAAATTTGAGACCCAAACGGGTTGAGTCGGTTGAGTCGACTCGACTCGCCCGAGTTGAGTTGACTCAGTTTGAGATAACCACAAACACGAGTGTTAGATCTTTATACCACACGAAATCAGTGTTTAGAACATATCAAATCAATTATTATTATCCACGAAAACTTATACAACTTATACTAATCGGTCTATATATGAACCAAATCAAGATTACAATTTATATTCAGTATCATTGAACAAGAAAGAACTCGAATGAACCTTACAACACGGAGAATCGATCAGATGAAAACCAACAATACTCTACGCAAATCCACCAAGCCCGAATCCAAGCAGGAACCACCAGAATACCCTTTTGTTTGAGATGTAAGTGGAGTCTCCCCTGTGGATCGGTGGTGGTTTAAAAAGAAAATAAAGGGATGCTTTGACCCTTCCCTTCTGCTAGATCGATTGTAGTGCCACCTTCTTTGAGGAAAAGCCTCTATCTCCTTTGATCTTTAAAGTAAATCCGTGACTTCTTGTGGGACGAGGAGCCAACAGGCGATGGCGATGGGTCTGTGTTGATGGTGATATCCCATGGAAAAAGTGAAAAGATGGGAAGAGATAAGAAAAAGTTGACTGTTATTGAAGATGTTTTGGGAAGAGGATAAGATACTGACTAATAAATAATTTATTTGTATATGTGAGTGGGCAGTGATACCAAAGAGGGAATGAAAGTATTATTATTATTATTGAATGTATCGTGTGTACCCCGTATCCCGTTGAGCTAAATTTTAAACGTGATCCCTCAGTTTGGTAAAAATACGGGAAATATATTTCCGGAAACGTTTTTATAAAAATGGTTAAAAACAAGGTCATTGACTCCGAAGATTAACTATAGAATTTAAGCCATTTAGGCCATTACTTCTGTGGTGTCGGTACGCGTGTGGTGTCGCGTTTTCACATTTCACAAGATACCTTCTCATTTTAGATTCAAATGAGTTCGGAAAAGTCCGAAAGTGAAACTTAGTAAATAATAAATATAATTTAGTATTAGAAATCAGTCTGGAAATTTTTGGGTGGTTACAGTCTACCCTCCTTAACGCGAAATCCGTCCCGGATTTCAGTTTTTGTTATCCGATAAATTGGTGTCTGGTTAGATATGTTGGTACTCGCAACAGATTTGAGTTTCACCAGGCTGTTTAGGGATTTATCTTTGTTTGTGGGAAGTTGTCTACCATTGGTTTTCCCATTTTTGTGAGTTGGTGAGTTATAATAATTCCGGGAGTAAGTTTAATTGGACGGCAGTACTAGTCATAGCTTCACGATATTTTCACAACCTTGTTAGTGTGGGCACCTCAAATTTCTCGGTTCTACTCCCAGTTATGATCTATTCCTTAGTGGCACGAAGTTTTTAGCATGTTCTGATTTAGAGTGGTAGAATGGCATGATGACTGGTTTTCAAGGTTTGATCCGGAGTCGTGTGTTTTTCCTTCTCATAGGGTTGGATAGAAATCTTGTTCGAAAACTTTATTTGAGTAGGTCTTTATACGAATTTGACCAGAATAACTTTCCAGCTAATACACATTCCTTTGTTAGAGATCAATAGATACGTAGGGTGACACGGTTTCAAAAGATTCAAAATTTCGTAAAACGGTTCTTAGTCATGGTGTGGATGGGATAATTTCCACAAAAGTTGGCGTTTGACATTCCTTAACAAAAGTTTGATAAAGTTTGAGCCGAAAATTTCACGCATCCAAATGAGTGTTTTAGAGGGATATCACTACAGATTTCATAAACATAAGTATTCAATTTACTTTAACGGTACCAAGAGGTAGTAATATAAATGCTTTCCAGATGGGTGGATAGTTCACCGGGTGATTGCAAAAGAGTTTATAAAACGATTTGTGAAACAGTTTATAGAGTAATGGGGAACAATTTATTATTTGCCCAAATAATAGCAAACCGCAGTTTAGTTTGTGATAAGGCAACAAATCGGTTTATAAAATAACTTGTGAAATGATTTGTAAAACAGTTTATAGGACGAGAACCATTCGTTGTTTACAAAATAGTTGTAGGGTCAGAATTTTTGATTTCATAAAGTAGTGGTGAAAATTTTGTAGGGTGACCGCGATATGGTCTGTAGAATAATCGAAAACAGTATGTATGGCATTAGCGACATGGTTTATTATTTTATGAGAGGGTAGCAAAAATAACTGATATCCCTGAGAGACGAGGGGGATTAGGTGATTGTCCCAAGGAACGCGGTTCAGGTTACTCCTTAAGGTCTTAAGGTTTCTGTTGGGCATAACAATTCTGCTGAATGGGGAGTTTAGCAAGTTTAGAGTACGACTCTGAAGGAGGATGTTGATTGCTACTAGCAATCGGTTGGCTGTCTCAATAGTGTTCTTAGTACCTAACGCGGAAGGTACAACATCGGTTGAGTGTAGGGTTTGAGGTGGAGGCGACTGTAACGAAACCACAACAAAACAAAGCTGAATAATAATTCCAAATCCGGAATGAGGTCCAAATTCAAACATAGCCAAAACCAGTTCCAAACGTAGCCAAATTTAAATTCGAATGTAGCTAGAATCAAACCCAAACTCTCCAATAAGCTCAACTGGCTTATTACAATCTCGAGGAGTTACAAATAAGTAACTCAGATTCAAACGGTGCCAATCGGGTCTACCCGGCTCGATGCAAACTATGATCAAATGGCGACAAACAAAAATTCCATATAAATGGAAAAGTATAGCGGTGCCAGGTGTATTACGGTTTATGAATTGTTATGATGCCAGTGTGTTGTATGTAGATGTGAATGTTCAGGTTAGGCAATGATTTTGTACACACACAGAAATTTTGAAACTTTCAGAAATCAAGCAGAAAATCAGTTTGGACATAACTTCTTGTATAACAACCCCAAGTATAGCAAAACTTACCTCTGAGTCGGACATAGGTGATCAGGCTATGTCCCACTGTCCCTGATCGAATATAGGTGATCAGTCTATATTCCACCGAGGTTCAATAAATTTTGAAATACTCAGCTCAGTTACACCAGTAATATGTCCCTTACTTTTACGAGCTGCTTAAATAATTAAGGCGAATGTCCACACTTGAGGGCGATTGATGAGATTGCGTGGAGAAAAGGCGTAATGCCACGACGAGTATGATGCGTGTGTATAAGTATGTCGAAGATACATATAGTAGATAGCGAAAATAAATGGATATACTTATCCAATAACGATGTGCACATCTCATCAATTGTATTAGCAATAAAATCACAAATGAGGCATCAGCTTGGCAGGCAGGCACGTGGCGGTCATAGGGTTAAGTTTTTGTAAAGGTAGTTATAGTCTAGGTTTTAAAAATACCAGTTCTCTATAACCTAGGCTCTGATACCAATCTATAACACCCCCAAAATCTAGTTTAGCGAAAGAATACATGTTTGGGTGCTACTAAATTGGTATTACAACACAAGGTACAAAGAACGGTTTTATCTCAACCGTTTAAAATAGATTTCATATTCAAAAGTGTTTTGTTTACAGCATTTCACAAACGGTGCGAAAATATAGGCCCATAAAAGAAATCCAGCGGTCCCAATTACATCAAAGTCTTCTATGACCATGCCATGTCATGCCAAAAGCCTTCACAAATAGGTTATCGCCTAAAACCTGAAAATACATGTTAAAAGTGTCAACACGAGGTTGGTGAGTTCATAGGTTTATGATAGAGCAGTAAAGATATTGTGAGTTCCATAAAAGTTCTGTGACCATTGTGTCGCTCACAATGTCATGAAAATACAGTTTATCTTAAAGTAAAATTTGAGATGTGGACCATGTGTAGGGTATGCAACCCAAGTTAAAATAGTCTATTACGCTAGCTCTAAGTTCATGTAACCGAAGCTTGACAATGTGCGTGCTCTAGAAGCACGTTAAATAAAGCCCTTGCAAGTGCCTATCCCGTGACACTCGTGTTTAGACATGTTATACGTTCGCATTTGCCTATCCGGTCAAACCGAACGGGGGAGTCACCCCGATAGATCTATTTATAACATTCGCGCTTCCCCGCAGGAATTGACGGTTCATGAGTTTGGGCATGTGGGATTCAGTGTCTTAGGCTAAACCTACGTAATAGTTTGATAAAAACAGTGTTGGTCCATAAAATAGTTCTGCATATTTCTAACCCCAATTGTAAAACAAGTGTAAATAGAGTGGGGCTATAAACTCACATGCATATCAGTCAATCATATATTGCCTTCAAATAACCAATTCAAGTAATTCAGCCAAACAGTCAGATATTGAGTAAACAGTTCTCATATTCCAAATAAACAGTCATTGAGTTTAGTTAAAACGAGCATGTATTCTCCCCCAGAAACAGCTTAAAAACCATTAAAAGTTGGGGCCATGAACTCACCTTAGCTTACAGCAACGCAAAATATCACAGTGGTCACAACTGGCATCAAGAGTAATACACAACGGTATCGAGAGTACAGGCACAACGGTATCAGATCGGCACAACCTAATACGTATATGGTTATCTTAGAATACGTCTCGTAATGTAAAAGAAAAGACAGGCGTCTTAGTTTTCGTGGATTACTCGTATCAAAGTTTGTAAAAAGTTTAGTGTTAACGTTTCGTGTGGTGGTAAGACAGCATAGACTCAAGAATACACACGCCAAATAGGAATAGAAAATCGACACAGTCGAGAAAAGTGCGGACGAGAACTTGAATCGAGAAAGGAATGACAAACGAAGTCAAGGAAAAATAGTGACAAAGGAAAATGTCAACAAAATGGGTCAATTAATACGTTTTCGGTGTTTTCCCAATAATCCCAACTAGTTCGGCAATAATCAATAAAGTTTTGGAAAGGTAATTTAAGTTTTAAAAGAAACTTAAATTAGTATATCACATGGTAAATGTTTTCATATTAATAAAACTACGAGTTTTGATTATTGTCGGGTTTTACAATTTAATAAATATTAGTTTAATCATTTTGGCCCGTTAAAAGTCGAATAAGTCCAAATTTTATATCCAATATGTCCAATAACTGTTTATATATTTTTAGTCCCTTTTCGTATAAGTGACCCGGTCCAAGTAACAAGTCCCAATAGAAATCCGAAACTCACCAATGACCACGACTAACAAATAAAGAAGCTATTATAATTTTGTTAGACTATCATTTTTAATGTTGATCATGTTAAGCAACAAAAAATATATTTTGTGGCAATATGTGAGATATATAAGTAATGAAAAATTAAACATTTCTGAATAGAGTTCAAACGATAATTTTTTATCCTGACTCTAGTAAATGATGAACTACAAGTAGTGCAAAACTGTTCTCTTTTTCTTTCTGTAAAACAATAGATAAAACACTTGAGATGGTTTATTTCTTCAAATAGATTTCTTTCAAAATTTAACTATATCACAAATTCACAATACTTGTAATAAGATCTTGACAATGTTTCAAATTAACTTTGTGTACAACTGTACATGCACCAACTTAACTTTGTGTCATCTCGCTTTCAATATTTCCAATTCTGGCCAAACTTTGGTTTAGGAAATTACATATTTTTACTTTGAATAGCATTTTAGCTACTGGACTCCAAAAGCATAAAAGAAGGATACCATAAATTTCTTAAGTAAACTAGTAAATCCCATGGCCAATCGGGTCTGACCCGACACTTGACGGGTTGACTCGACCCGTATACGCAACCCATGCACACAAACACCCTTCTTACCAAAAAATAACTGATTTCAAAACATGTTTTTATACAGGTTTCGACCACAAATACCATATTCATGATTTTGTATCCGGTTAAGAGGAGTAATCAAAATGAGTCCACACAAATCCGAGACCCACCGTAAACCACCCCCCCCCCTAATCGAGTTTTTATTAACCCAAGATAACAACAAGCCACCTAGTAACGACCTAAGTAATCTCTTGCTCGAATCGTGTAGCAACCCGCAATTTTCCACGTCAACATTTATTTTCAAACTCCAATTTACCACTTTCAAATTCTTACAAGAACACTTTTTATGAATAACTATTTGGTTAAATAAACATAAAACTAGGAACAACCCTCTTGAGCACTATTTATGTAGACTAAATTCAGTCCACAACGCTCCAGTATCCTGCTCCTGCTCCATTTCACAATTTTAAGCTATAAAACAATTTTATATTCTTTAACTACTTACTGTTTTGAAATTCAACAAACGTTATTTGTTATTCAATATTTAACACCCGACATACCAGATTTTTTCAACGATTATTTCCAAGGTATTTTTATATTTCCAAAATTATTACAAAAATTCCAAAAATATTTTCTGACACCTAAAGTAATTTCTTTACAATTTACGTTTAAATACGTATAACTTTCGTTAATTATCGGAACAACAATCAATACTTATTTCTAACACCCAATACCTACAACATATACACTTTTGTATTAAAACTACTCATCTAATCCCATTTTATGCTTAGTGCCACCCCCTCCCCTCTCTTTTCTTTTAGATATTAGACAAACTTTATACAACAATTAATAGCCCACATTTTTGCACAAAACATGCTTAACTTTTACATTGGGGCTAAGCTACCAAAGTTGTCTCCCTTGTCCTCCCCCCCCCCCCCCATAGCCCCCATTCGGCTCAACCTAATCAACTAGGCCAAATCATGACAATTGACTAACTATTAAACCTTTGACAACTTCCTAGTATAAATAGGTTCAAGTATTGTCATTTGCACTAGTTAGTTCAAGCAATGTTGCAAAAATCGTGAATCGGTAGTCAGGCGGTCGACCACCCTGCAGCGATTAATCGGTCAAGGCGGGATTAATCGGTGATTAATCGGATTGGCATTTCCTTCAAGTTTTGTGTATTTCTGGAGACCAAACTAAATATCTTAACTGATTCCAAGCCTACTATGTTTCCAAACCTCAATAAAATGCTCAAATTCTTATTATGAGGCCCATTGTGAGTTATAAGTGAAATAAACGATCCCCAAATTAAGTAGAATGCCTAAATTATTTTTTTTTTAAGTTGACCGATTTGGCCGATTTGACCGATTTTTGACTGATTTGGCCGATTTTTGACCGATTAGGCCGATTTTTGACCGATTAGGCCGATTTTTGACTGATTAGTGGCCGATTTTTGCCTAGGCTGATTTTTTCCACCGATTTTCAAAAATCAACAAGGTATAAGGCCGATTATCTATTAATCGGTGATTAATCAGCCGATTCGGCCGATTTTTGCAACATTGAGTTCAAGTGAAAAACAAAAATAACCCTTCCATACAAACACACCAAATCGACCCACTTTGGAGCCAAGGAGAGGAGAAGAGTTGTTGTGGCAAAGATCAAGTACATTAGGGCATATTACCAAAGGTTTGGAGCATAAGTCTTGTGGTTAAGCTAGTGATTTACAACCCTCATTTCACTAATCACTCTTGTAAGTGATCTTACTAACACTTCATGATTTTCATATTTTACGTGCTTGTCAAGTAATCTATACTTATTATCACTTGGTACATGTTGATAAAATTTACATTGATCCTTCAACAAAAGTTTATGCCTTAACAAGTTTTTATTACAAATGAACCCTATAAAAGTGTGTATTGGTAAACATGTAAATTTATATGCTTTTGATAATCATTTACTTGGACATTGAATATGGTTAAGTTTATGTTTAGATCACTATGGTTATGTTGGAAAGTTGATGGAGAAACTAGGACTAGCATTGAAGTTGTGGTTAAGTGGATATGTTAACTAGAAGAGTAGAAAATGTATTTTTAACACATCAATAAACAGTCTGCCTCCTTTTGAATAAACTGGAATAATCAGTAGCTCAGGAGTATCAATAGGCTAGAAATATAGAAAATAGACTTAATAACGAAAACGTAGCGGCTTGAATGAGTTAAAACAGGTTTATAACGAAAAAGATACGCTATTTTCAATTTAGACGACAAAAACTACATTTTCAGAAAAATCTAAAAATTACATTATGTCAAGAATTTTGAGAAGTGAAAAACTGAGATTAAACGATGTTTGGACTAGCCGAGACCTTGAAAAGCCTAGAGTATGCTTAAATACCTTCGCGGGGATAGGTCAAACTTAAGAAACGGAGTTACGACGCAAAAGTTATGGCCAAAAGAATGTTGCGGCAACATATAACTTTGACAGCATATTATTTGTCTAATAGAAAGCTGATGGAATTTTTAGGAATAAATTTTGGACCTTTTTGAGTACGTTTTGGTTAAAATAAAGTAAACGGAAATGGTAGAACCATGTGTACACTTATTAGACGCGTTAGAGAATTATGATACATATTAACGCGACGATTAAAACTTGGTTATGAAATAAACAAGTTATGTTTTCTAAAAGTGGTAATTTCTAATAAAGGATCAAAATGACGCAATTATATTTTGACAACAAATACTACAACAACATGTACAAGTGATAAGATAAAGTATGAACTTGCATGCTTGGCCTTGTTTTCGAACCTAAGGCATATCATTCATATTAGGTTGCGGGTAGTTTTCCGAGCCTCAATTCCGTACACTTACTTTCGTTATCGTATCAGTTGTTCCAGGTGAGTTCATGGCCCCTACTTTTACTTGTTTTATAACTGTTTTGGGGGAGAATACATGCTCGTTTATACTTAAACTCCATGCTCGTTTTACTTGAAACGTGAATTGTTTTCTTAAACATTACTAATTGGTTGAAACCCTTGATTGTTACTCGAGTATTATGTGTTACTTGTTACACACCTAATTGTTTTCTCATGGACACAAGTGTACTAAACATTTATTGATTGCCTAAGTTGTTGTCGTTTGCCATAAATTCCCCACTATCATGAACCGTTAATTACGTTGTAAGCGCGAATATTGTGAATAGATCTATTGGAGGTAAACTCCCCCGTCCGGGTTGGTTGCTCCAACTGGTCAAACGGACGCATTTCATTTGATGTCGTACAGGTGTCTGGCAAAGCACCTGTTTGGGGTGATAACATGAACTAACTGTTAAGGCTTCGGTGTCATGAGCTTAGTGCAACAGTAGACTTTTTCATGAACATGGTTTAACATATTGCCTTTGATTTCTTGTGGTCCATATGATACTTGTTGTTTAGTTGGCAGTGGGTTGTAAACACACAGGTTGCAAGTCTTGTATGGGCGGGGCTTGGAACTGAGTGGATTTATAATGCCTTTGCTGGGAAATCTTCATTCAAATGCTTTACATTTTAAACTAAACTCTATGAACTCACCAACCTCGTGTTGACCCGTTTTAGCATGTATTTTCAGGTTCTTAAAGTATTAGCTCACATTTGGCGGTAGTTGGCATGGCATGGCATGGTTATAGGATCAAGACACTCTGATATTCATTTGGGGACCGCTTTACATATTTCATGGGCCTAATTCCGCACCACTTTATAATAATGTAAATTTAACACTTTTGTTAATGAATTTTATACTAAATGATTGAGGTAAAAACCGTTCTTTGTACTTATGTTGTGGTACCAATTGAGTAGCACCCCAGCGACATGTAAGCTTCCGCTGGACCCGATTTTGGGGGTGTTACAGATTGGTATCAGAGCCTCGGTTATAGAGAACTGGGTATTTTTATAACCTAGACTATAACTACTTTTACGAAAACATAACCCTATGACCGCCACGTGCCTGCCTGCCAAGCTGATGCCTCATTTGTGATTTGTTTGCTGACATATTTGATAAGATTTGTATCTTATTATCGGATTAATTATACCCACTCATTCTCATTGATTACTGTAACTATCTTCCATATAAGCATGCTCACGTATCGTATATGTCACAGCGTTACACCTTTCCTTACGTAATCTTATCATTCGACCTCGAGTTTGGTCACTTGCCTTAGTCTTTCAAAACGGCTTCTAAATGTGAGGGACATATTATTAGTATAACTGAGCTGAGTGTTTCAAAATTCATTGAACCTCAGTGGAATATAGACTGGTCATCTATATTCGACCCGGGACAGTGGGACATAGCCTGACCACCTATGTCCGACTTAGAGATGAATTTTGCAATACTGGGAGTAGTTATAATAGAATTATGTCCAGGTTGATTCTCTACTCGATTTCTAAAGGTTTCAAAAATTTCTGTGTGTGTATACAATCGTTGCATGAACATTCACATCTGCATCCAACACATTAGCACCACAATACCTTCTCGTCACAATACTTTTCTTTTAAATGAACCCTCGTACTTTTGAAGGTCCTTTTATCGCCGCAATGTGACGAGCCTCATCCATTACACTTTCTATATCACTACCTTTAGCTCAACCTTGTCTTGAAAAGCTAATCCTATTTCATATCTCGTTCCCAAGCCAACAAAGTCGAATTCCTATCGTTGAGGTTCGCTGGAATTCTCAAGGAAATCCCGAGATCACTTAAAGCGAGAACATACGTCTGTAGAACGAACAAGCTGAATTCAGGGACTGATTTCCTTAAACGGGTGAAGACTGTAGCAACCCATAATTTTCCACGTCAACATTTATTTTCAAACTCCAATTTACCACTTTGAAATTCTTACAAGAACACTTTTTATGAATAACTATTTGGTTAATTAAACATAAAACTAGGAACAACCCTCTTGAGCACTATGTATGTAGACTAAATTCAGTCCACAACGCTCCAGTATCCTGCTCCTGCTCCATTTCACAATTTTAAGCTATAAAACAATTTTCTATTCTTTAACTACTTACGGTTTTGGAAATTCAACAAACGTTATTTGTTATTCAATATTTAACACCCGACATACCAGATTTTCTCAACGATTATTTCCAAGGTATTTTTATATTTCCAAAATTATTATAAAAATTCCAAAAATATTTTCTGACACCTAAAGTAATTTCTTTACAATTTACGTTTAAATACGTATAACTTTCGTTAATTATCGGAACAACAATCAATACTTATTTCTAACACCCAATACCTACAACATATACACTTTTGTATTAAAACTACTCATCTAATCCCATTTTATGCTTAGTGCCGCCCCCTCCCCTCTCTTGTCTTTTAGATATTAGACAAACTTTATACAACAATTAATAGCCCACACTTTTGCACAAAACATGCTTAACTTTTACTTTGGGGCTAAGCCACCAAAGTTGTCTCCCTTGTCCCCCACATAGCCCCCATTCGGCCCAACCTAACCAACTAGGCCAAATCATGACAATTGACTAACTATTAAACCTTTTACAACTTCCTAGTATAAATAGGTTCAAGTATTGTCATTTGCACTAGTTAGTTCAAGTGAAAAAAACAAGACCTCAGTCAAGTAACACCTTTTTGCATGCTCAAAACACCTTTCCCCCTCAGTAATTCCGGTTGGTGTGATTCTCTTCTTACATGTTTTATCAAAATCAGCAAATAGTTGCCAAAGCACGTATAAGCTAATTAAGGTTTTGCATTCAGTGGGAAGAAACTATTACTCGCTTGTCTATGCATATGGGATCCCTCATTTTCTCATTCATTTTTTCTCTTTTTCGCATTTCTATCTCATCAGCCTCATTCAAGGATACAACCTCAGGTGGTTCATGATTGGGCATAATCATCACATTGGCATCATATAATGCAGGTTGGGCTACCTTAGCAATCTTAAGAAGAGCTAATTTAGATTCACCTACATTGCTTTCACTATGCTTGTCACTTAACTTTCTGTGCTTATGAATCATTTGGGCAGTCTGTCTGGTTTGGTCTTGTGTGTACAACTTATCTTCAAGCTTATTCTTTAATGTTTTAAGTCTGGAGAAATCATTTAAGAGTTGTGTTTCTTTATCTTTGAATTCTAGCTTAAGCATATTCACACAATTCTGTACTTCCTGTTTTTGTTTAACAGACATATCTAGCTGGCTTTTCAAAGAATTCAACTCTTGTTTTAATGTTTCTTCTCTCACTCTAGAGTCTTTTATAAGTGTATGCAACTGACCTTCCATTTTCTGCTCACGTTCAGTTAGTTCAAACTTAGCACGCTGTTCATACATAGCTACTTGTTCCTTATAGATGTTTAGTCTAGTGATCAAGTTATCATCAGGGACAAACACAGTGTTCTCATGCAGCACATAATCATCATTTAGAACAGAAGATGCACAACTAGGTACAACAGACGCTTCGTTGTGATTCACATATTGTTCATATGGGATAACATCGCTATTTCCCATATTAGCAATATCTGACTCAACAACGTTTGTCTGTTGTACTTTGACGGGAATCTTTTGTTCATGCAACACATTATCATCATTAATAATAGAAGATACCCCACTAGGATCAGCCGACGCTTCATTGTGTTTCCCATGTTGCACGTTGTTCATAGCAGTATCTGTCTCAACAACGTTTGTCAGTGGCTGATGAAGCTCTTTCTCTTGAGAATTCGAGCTAACAGAGTCTCCATTGGCACTAACGTACTCAAACACGTTAATCTGTTGTACATCTTTAGGAATCTTTTGCTTGTCAATCATGTTGTACAATCTGAGTATATCAGATATAGCAGAATCTGAAGAATTTGACATGATATTAACGTGCACAGGATTTTACAAGTCTATGATTTAAACCGAGAATAGATTCTTTCGCGGGATTTTACAAAATCAAGAATAAACCGTGAAATGATGCTTGATATGTGTTATGATGAAGGTTTTGTAGACTTGATGATCTGTTGTTTAGTTACGATTTGGTTTGGTTGATGCAAGTTGTTACGGGGAAATTATGGTCTGACAACTTCACAGCTCGATAACTTCTTTCTGGAGCGATTTCAGGCTTCGAAAGTTGGGTTGAATAAATAAATTTATTCAACGTGTCCTTCTCCTCGGTCTCACGGTTGTTTTGACAGGTCGTGGGCTGAAAACGGAGTTACGGTTCAAAAGTTATAGTCGTTTGAAGTTTTGACGTAAACAGTCAACTTTGGTCAAAACGCAACTTTGTAAAAAACGCTACAATGAGCAGATAGACAAAACGCTACAATGATCGGATTGACAAAACGCTACAATGAACGGATAGACAAAACGCTACAATGATCAGATAGACAAAACGCTACAATGTGCAGACAGACAAAACGCAAGTCTGATAATACAAACCGCAACAGACAAGTCGCTACTCTGACGGAGACAAGTCGCTACTCTGACGGACACAAATCGCTACCCACAAAACGCTAGTCACTAGAAGACAGAGCTGTCACTATCTTGGTCAAAACGCTACCCACAAAACGCCAGACAAGTCGCTTTCGTAGCGATTTGTCGTTTTTGCCAAATCCGGTAAAGAGACAAAACGCAATTTCGAGAAACCACAAAACGCTACTTTCACCTTCCCAGCAATACACAAAACGCTACTATGAACGTTTTACCGAGAGACAAAACGCTACGAAGAACACTTCACTACTACCACTCGAATCTACCAGAAACCACCACACAAAGCCTAAATCTGTGATTCCAAACACCAAATACTACTTCTACTCTATCCCTAAGCAAGAAAGTACAAGATCTAACAACATCTATCCACTAAACATGACGTAAAATGGATTTTTGAGAAACTTTGTATTCGAACCAAAAATGCCCCAAAACAACACAAATCCGTGAATATACCCTTATGTGAACCTAACCATGGCTCTTGATACCAATTGTAGGATATTCACTAACAAAGAAACACAAGTTTGGGACTAGAGTATGGATCGAATGGTGTTTTGTAGAGAGAGAAAGAGATGGAACCTTTGTAGAGAGAGAAACAAGTGTATATTAGATTAGAAGTAAAATGAGGTCCAACCCTCTCCCTAGGTGGAGAGGGGTATTTATACTATTACATAATATGCCCCGAGCGGGCTGTGGAGCGAGCTGACAGTGGGTAAAGCCCGACCCACTCCACAAGATCTATAATAACTAATCTACTACTAATATTACTAATAATCCTGCGAGCTATGGAGTGCTAATAAGTACTCGGGGTGACCGAGTCTTCAACTGAATATTTATATTCCTAACAAAACGGGTTGACTCGGCTGAGTCGACTCGACTCGCCCGAGTTGAGTTGACTCAGTTTGAGATAACCACAAACACGAGTGTTAGATCTTTATACCACACGAAATCATTGTTAAGAACATATCAAATCAATTATTATTATCTACGAAAACTTATACAATTTATACTAATCGGTCTATATATGAACCAAATCAAGATTACAATTTATATTCAGTATCATTGAACAAGAAAGAACTCGAATGAACCTTACAATAAGGAGAATCGATCAGATGAAAACCAACAATACTCTACGCAAATCCACCAAGCCCGAATCTAAGCAGGAACCACTAGAATACGCTTTTGTTTGAGATGTAAGTGGAGTCTCCCCTGTGGATCGGTGGTGGTTTAAAAAGAAAATAAATGGATGCTTTAACCCTTCCCTTCTGCTAGATCGATTGTAGTGCCACCTTCTTTGAGGAAAAGCCTCTATCTCCTTTGATCTTTAAAGTAAATCTGTGACTTCTTGTGGGACGAGGAGCCAACAGGCGATGGCGATGGGTCTGTGTTGATGGTGATATCCCATGGAAAAGGTGAAAAGATGGGAAGAGATAAGAAAAAGTTGACTGCTATTGAAGATGTTTTGGGAAGAGGATAAGATACTGACTAATAAATAAGTTATTTGTATATGTGAGTGGTTAGTGATACCAAAGAGGGAATGAAAGTATTATTATTATTATTATTATTGAATGTATCGTGTGTACTCCGTATCCCGTTAAGCTAAATTTTAAACGTGATCCCTCGGTTTGGTAAAAATACGGGAAATATATTTCCGGAAACGTTTTTATAAAAATGGTTTAAAAACAAGGTCATTGACTCCAAAGATTAACTATAGAATTTAAGCCATTACTTATGTGGTGTCGGTACGCGCGTGGTGTCGCGTTTTCACATTTCACGACATTCCTTCTCGTTTTCGATTCAAATGAGTTCGGAAAAGTCCGAAAGTGAAACTTAGTAAATAATAAATATAATTTAGCATTAGAAATCAGTCTCGAAATTTTCGGGTGGTTACAATATTATTAAGTATAATATTCTTAGTTTTCGACATATCATGAGTATAAAAATAATTATCTTAACTATTTTTATACAACATACATAAAATACTGAATGTCTAAAACATTTTGTATGTGTGTTAGTTCAATGCAAGTTTAATACATTTTCTTTTACTTAAATACTAATGTATTAATATGATCTTTTATCTTGTTTAGATAACCCATGGTCAAACAAGACAAAATGATGTAATGTTTTAGAGATCATGTTACGAATTTTATGAAAGTGTTAAATATTTTGAGGAGATATATTTTTTACACTTAAACCTTTGGAAAAATAATTGTGTAAGACAATATCTGTCGACACACATGATCAATCAAGTTAGTTTCTATTCTTAAGAAGGTTACTAAAACATCTTAAAACTTGCAATATGTCAAGAACATGTATGCAAGAAAAGTGGTCTATGCCTATATGCAATGCAAAATCAATTACGCAACTTGGTGTAAGAAGTCTAGTCTAAGTCCTATTGACGCATAAGCAGAAAAACTAATAATCAACACATAGCAACAAGGCGTGTAAAACGCTTGTGATTATAGATATGATTAGCTCAACTAAAGATAACTATAAGCACTAAAAAAATATTAACTAACAATACTAGGACACAAAGAAAAACAAATAGTCATTTGGCATAACACACAAAAATACTTATAGTCATTTTGTGTGTTAAGTATAACAATGTATACTAAGCTTGATTTTATTTGAAAACGAATTGGTTTCCTCCCCATTTCAAATATTTTTACCAAGTCACTTTGAAAATACGTCAAGGTTCAAAAGTTAAAACGCCCTTTTTCAGTTTAACAAAAAATTTACGCAAATGGCATAACCAAAAGGACCTTTAGTTGAAAATCAAGGACTCTAATATACTGTCATTTAGAACTAATTCATAAAAGTATTTTTCAAATGAAAGTAGACTCAACTTCGTTTAAAATGATGGATGACACAACTCCTATGGACTTACGGTTGATTTTATACGAATTTATGAAAATGACCCAATTCTGAAAACAGACAGACACATGCACGGTACCTTTAAATACCCCACGGTACCGTTAAATATAACGGTACCGTCCTATATTTAGTGGTACCGTGACCTGTTTTCTGATTCAGTTTATTATTTTAGTGCGATGACTCGACGGAAAGATATAAAATTTAATAAACTAGATACCGAACATATAAAGTATATATTAAGCATCATTTCCACGTTTAGGACTAAGAAAGACATTTACGATAATACTTTTACTACAAAATAATGGTTTGTCCCAAACACTCCTTTCAAAACCGCATGACTTAACGACTCGTTCTAAAGACATGACCGGACACTTACAAACTCTATTCTTTTATTGGTTTAAGAAGACATTCAAGCTAGTATGACAAAGTATACTTAAAAACAAAACTTGTAAGTATTAAGCAACTAAATACTTTTCATATTTTATCACCCTCATGGGTAATTTGATACATGGATCGTACTCAATTTTGAAAACCATTTGTTTTAAAATTTTGAGCGACGTGGCTCTGGTACCAATTGTGGAAACCGTAGAGGGGGGTGAATACGTTTCCATTTAAAAACTTAAAAACTTTTTGTATCAAACACCAGATCAAGTGTGACGTAATATGAAAAGTGTCAACAATGATCATACAACATCTAGAGATAGTATAAAGTAAACTACAACACAAACACAATCAAACCATGACACAAACATAATGAACATAATATAAGCAACAAACCACACAAACATAAATGCAATGCAAATATAAATATAAAGCGATAAAGACTAAAATGAAAGTAAAGAGATAAGTAAAGAAGGCGCAAACCGGACACGATGATTTATAGTGGTTCGGTCACGAAGCTCCTCTTCGCCCTACTCCACTCCCCGAGTACCCAACTCGAGAGTTCCTTCACTAATCAACAAGCTCCCTTCAGGCGGAGAAAACCGTACAACGTCGCTTATCCTTATTTCCGACACTAAGCTAAATGTCGAGTACTAATCTTAGCTAGTACCAATCTACCACGATCTACCCTTGATCCACTTGATCAGCACACAAGCCCACAAGCTACAAGAGATCTCCAAGATCTCAACAAGATCATAATGATCTACTCTCACTTGACTTGATCTACCCGATCTACCCTTGATCCACTTGATCAATACACAAGCCCACAAGCTACAAGAGATCTCCAAGATCTCAACAAGATCACAATGATCTACTCTCACAAACTACTCAAAAGAAAATCAACTTGATGTATGCTAGGATACAACAAGTATGTAACAAGTGTTACAAGTGCACTAACTATAACTACAACACTTTGTATCTTTGTGATACTATGTGTTCTTCTCTTGCACTAGTAGAGGAATGAAGGTGATCTCTTGGTAGGATGAAAGAATCACTCTTAAACAAACTAACACTCTCTAAATGATCAAAGAAAGTGATCTAAGTAAGAAAGGATTAGACCAGAGAAAACTAACTGGAAAAATCAAGTTGGAAGTGTAAAATGGTCCACTATTTATAGGCAAAGAAAAACTAGCCGTTACGTACGGACGGTACCGCTAAATACCCGATGGTATCACTAAATTTAGTGGTACCGTGGTACCGTCCCAGACAGGGACGCTCCAAATTTTGTTTTTAGTGGTGAAAGCGTATTTGGGGAAGTTTGGAGCTGATTTGGGGGGAAAGATAGCTGTTGGGACTTTTAAACTTATTTTTCAAAATAAAACATTTCTTTTTAATTCAAAAATAATTTGTAAAATGTATTTTTGAAAAAATATTTTGTCACATTAAAAATGTGAAGTTTAGAACAAAAAATTTATTTCTTTGATCATCCGTCAAGTTTAAATTTGTTTGTTCATACCTTGAGTGATTTACGTCGGGATGAAAATCTACGACTCTGTTGAAGCATACTTGAGACGTCGAGAGATGTTGATGTAAGTATGCATTGATGATTTGTGTTTACAAGTAACTTGCACATTTTACGTTATGCATTACAAGTTACATGTTTGTCATTATTAAAACCGAAGAAACCGTTTAGTTTAAATATCGTAATATTTGCACTAACACATTGAAATATCTACAAATCAATAATTAATCTAAACCTAATAATATTCCAAGATCATTCAACATTCAAAACTCACATAAACAACTATCATCATTATTAAGACAATGAAAGTAAGTTTTATATTTTATTTTTATTTGCATTCGATGTACTAGCTTATAACATGTTCATCATTATCTTAGAATGTCTCTTTTGAGGATATAGTTATCTAACTAAGTTATTGTATATTTCCTAAATTATCTTTTGTGGTTCTATGCCGAGATCATGCTTGTGCAGTTTTTTAGTGAAAGAAACAACCTCAAACGTAGATGAGTCTCATCGCTTTGCACCTAAGATTAGGTGAGAAAGTCGAGAATTCAAATTAATTAGGATAATATTGAAGATCTTATTAAAGACGATGAGATTGTCATGGATATGGAACAACAATTAGAGAAACTAACCGGAAGAAACAAAGAGAAACAAACTGTTAAACTATAAACGGTCTTAGTTATTTTGTTGGACAAAGTTTTAAGTTATTTTATTTTGTTTTACGGATTGTTATGCATTACTGTTTTGTTAAAAATATGAACAAGTGAAACTATATATTGTTTTATTTTAGTTTATGCTTTAGTTGTTAATCTTTATTGTTTTAAACGTAAATGGTTGAAAGTGCTTAATTTTTTTTTTTTAAAAAAAAAATTTTGGCTTAATTTATTAGTGCTTGAGGTTATTTTATTTTCTTCAGAAAAGCGGTTCCTATCCGGGTAGACCCAAAGAACCGGAACTGCAATCGGACCCGAAACCAGAACCAAAAACTATATTCAGTTCGGTTCTCAGCTCTTACTTTTCACAAAATTCGGTTCTCGGATCCACCGGTTCCGGACCCATGCTCATCCCTACTCCAACTTATTCTTATTCTAACAAAAAAAAAAAAAAAAAAAGAATAAATAAAACGACGCCGTAACAAATTTAAGTGTACTTTCACACACAATAACAAGAACATTTTTACGTTTTAACTTATTTTTGGCAACAATCTTTGTTGTCTCAAGAAAAAGTAGCAACACACATAATAATTTTTTTATTTTATTTGTAGCAAACCATTTTTTTTCTTCTTTGAACTGCGACGTTGTTTAAACAAACTAGATCAAAACATAGTTTTTTAACTTTCAAAGTGACGAAAATTGCCCATTTGAAGAATGAGACTTTATCAACTAAGTCATGTAAACCATTATGACCTACCTAATTAAAATATGTTTAATCAACTTTATGTTATAACAAAAACACGTATATGCTAGGATAATATACGTTTGTCTCACTAATTGAGAAAAGGTAAATCATCATCGCAAAACCAATTGCTCATCACATACACAGAATAGTTAAATAATAATAATTTTTTTAAATTCTAGTTATTACATAGATTGCAGTGGAAGTACTTTTGAATTAACAAGAAAGTACCCTTCAACATGTGTTCTTCTAATTTAATTTAGACAAAACATAGTTACAAAATGATAGACAAAACAATTTCTTTGCTTAAAATATATGGAGTAGTTTAGATTGGGTGTAATGGTCACCAAACTCACTATTATCACCTCCACGTCAATGACATTATTATTTAACACACCACCAAACCAAATATATAAAAACACCCCTAGTTTATACAAGCATACCCTATTATATACACACAAACACAACAAATAAAATAAAAATAGACAAACAGTTTAATGGGCTGCATCACCAAACCAGTGCATAAAGTAAGGTTTAACACGCGGTTAAAAAGGAGGGTAATGAGACCACGCGTGATCACCATCACCCATCATTACACCTAGCCATTCAATTTCCAAAATGTTCCATTTAATAACTTGTGTACTATCTTTAATACTTTATCAACATTAGTGAAAAACAATTTACTCACTAAACATTATGATCCTTTAATTTATATTTGATTTTTATTATTTTTGTAAAGAAAACAACAATATGAAAAGAGAAATTATTGCAACAACTCAATTTAGAATGAACGAGTAGGGCGTCGAGCCGCCGCGTTGCGGCGGGGCGTTGATTATAGACTATAAATTTGAGCAGATGCCAGAACGGAAGTTATTTGTTGCATTTGTCAATGTTTTTGCCGTAGTTCATGTAATCAATTGAGTCATGTTGGTACTGACGAACAATTGAAGCGAATAAAACAAAGTAAACAACTAAAAAAAAGTTGTCAACAATAGTTATAAGTTACATAAGTAAAACGTTTTATGGTCCTAAAAGATTAACTGTAACGACTACGATAGTATAATAAGTTCAGTGCAAACTTAGAACAATACTAAGTCGGATGATCTTAATACGTTACACTGCTTTTATTTTACACATGGACATTGCCTAGTTTGAGTGCTATACTACACTTACTTGTGCACAGGGAACGATCAGTGGTTTATGAAATGTATGTTGTATAAATGCATATTCTGGAACATATATATATGCAGCAATATCTTTGCATATGGATAGTAATATGAAATGTATGTTGTATAAATGCATATTCTGGAACATATATATATGCAGCAATATCTTTGCATATGGATAGTAATATACTGTAGATGGCAAGTAGCAACAACATTGATAATTTACATAAATAGAAACTTTTAAAACATGGCCATGAACACGAAAGAGGGAGTTACAAAAACACATAACAGTAAGGCATTATAATTACATTGAGGACCAGTTGTAACCAATGGCTGAGTACCATACCTGGGGTGGCAGGCTCGCATTTTCTGAACAAAGGCTGTAGATGATACGAATCATTGATAGAAGAAACAGGTACCCGATCACAAAATGTAGCTGTCAAGATAATGGCAACAGATAAACACATGCAACAAAAGAAACCCTTGTATGTAGGTGTTGGAAAAAAAAAGTTTACTGACATTCGTAAGTGGTCGTTGAGCGCAAATGCAGAGATTCTGAAATGCAGCAAATATCAGAACTTGTAGCCACACTTGCAAAAGAAACACACGAAAATCGAATGATGTGAACCATCAAAAGACTTAAAGCAAAGATACAAATGACGGATAAGAACAAACCATGGTCGATATTATCACTGAAACAACCACTACTTCCTCCTTCAGCCTCACCTACGATATTAACATTGAATATCGATAATCTCCTGTGAATATGAATAAGCCCTTAAAAGCTGCCTGACTATAGATTGGGTACATACCCCTTAAACGCAAATCAATTGTAACCCTAAATCTAAGCCGTTAGGAAAAGTTACCACAATCCAATCTTCTCAAGCAATTCATCAAACACATGGTTGGCACCAAATCCACCAAGGATATTAATAACAAAAGTCAATCCCAAAATCCTAACTAAACCCTTAGTTCCGTCTTTTTTTCACAAAGCATCAATAACCCACAAATCATATCAATAATCAACACAAAAAAATAAGAAACTCCAACAATAATCAGAGTACATACCTTTTTGATTTTCGTAGCTGTCTTCCAGTACCTCGTTTACCCACATGAATTATTTAACACAAAATCTAATAAAGAAACTGAGCTAAAGAACTATAACCAAAAGGATATCATACCTTTAATTCAACACGCATCGACCTCCGGCACCAAAATCCCCCAAAATAGAGATGTGGATTAGGTTTGGTGGATTAGAGAGATTCTGAAGAGGCGGTGGATTTGTGGAAAGGTCGAGATTTATCAGATGGCATCGTTAATATCAACCGGGAAAAAGAAAAAAGAAAGAGAAAGGGCTGAAGTGGGCTGAGAAGGCGAGTGGGCTTGGGCTAATGTCAATGACAGTAACCGAAACGGCGTCGTATTAAATGGCGCATTATATATATAGTAATAGATAAAATTGTGGTAAATGACAATATTACTCTAGAAAAAACAATTTATGTTGTATAAAATGACAATGTTTATAGTACATTAAGAATAATATGGCTAGTACTTCATTATCGTCATCTCACCATCACGTTATTTCTCTCTCTATAATCAACTTCATCACCAATTTAGTGTAATAAGACTACCAACTTCACCAGCAATACATACGCCACTTAAACAAAAATATACCCAACAAAAATCAAAATCACACACACACACAACCACGACTTCCACAACTTGGTCGTATGAACAACCGAACTCTCTCTCTAAAGCACCTAAGACGTGTTATACAGGATGAAAGTAGTAAGGTGGACGCGTCGTTGAGCATTCCACCTAGGCACAAGACGCGTAGTCATGACCTTATTACCAATAGTCTAATGCTCAGTTCTCAAAGTTTTTTGAGTAAGTAAAAGTGAAAAATTAAAATGTAAACATTTTTTAGTCTAATTTTGAAAGAAAATATTTTAGTTCAAAATCAACTAAATGACTTTTTTCGATCATTTTTTTTTTAATTTTTTTTCCTCTTTTAAGTGATACTCGAGAATACTATATTTTTTTTGTTTCACTTAATTTTCTTTACTTTCTTTGATATTTAACTTTTGACAGAATTAGTTTTTCATTTTGTATCTTCTCTTGTTACATATAGATTCGCTTTGACGACGTACTATTAAATATTTATTTTAGTAATTTAATATGGAACGCCTTGATGAGTCAATTTCGTATAGAGTTTGGTATATATATATATATATATATATATTTTTCTTTCCAAAGTCCACAATATTTATTCATCCTATGTAATGACATATGACCAGATCGTTGCCCAACTGTTTCTTTCCCGATATACGTCTAACCGAACAAAACAAACACACTAATACATAAACTTATTAACCACTAAATAATAAACCTCATGTCGACATCAGAAAACTTCAATTGTCTTTCCCCATGTGTCCTTCCCGTCGAAGGTCACCAAAGGGATGTACTAGGAATACTTACTCGTATTACTCCAAGTATTCGAAAGGGGGTCCTCTTTCTCCATGTGTCCTTGTGTAATAGGATTTTTATGACATCCTAGTACAAGTCTTTTCTCCCTTTTTGTCCTTGATCGTACGGCCAACACAAAACCATCCACTCTCTTTTTGCTTGTTTTGCTACAAACCACCTATTTAAGAGTATAATCAAGGTCCCATATATCTAGGATAACTTAGCCCATTCGTCATTAGCTAAAAAGTATCCTCTTTCCTTCCTTAAAACCCAACGAGCTACAGCTCTTTCATCACACTTTTTACTAAACTACTAGTTGTATGTATTCAAGGGATTTTGAATTGGAAGTCTTGGGTAAAAAAAAAATAAATAAGAAAAAAAGAAAGAAATTGGAACTAGCTTTGGAATACTTGGAGTAATAAGTTTTGGGTTAAAATCTTTGCTCTTGGGTCTTCTTGCTCGACAACTTTCCAAACTCACCGTAAGGGGTCTTAATCTCCTAAACTTGTATATTCTTTAGTGCTTCTTACATGTTACACCTAATCGTACATGCTACTTTGTAATGATATGTTAAGACTTGAAGACTAAAATGGGTTCTTGCAAACTATGTACCTCACGATATATATATATATATATATATATATATATATATATATATATATATATATATATATACACACACACACACGCATGCATGCATGAATGAGCTAAGGTGGTGTTTAAATCTTGTGTGGCAAATGATAAATCACAACTAAACTTAAGTATCGGCTAACAATGGAAGTGTCTATGAATAGCAATATAACTTGGTCTATTTAAGTTGAGCTAATCTTGTTAAAGACTTGAGTCATGTTTGGACTATGTTTTGGGTCGAAACCCACTGTGGTCGAACCACAGTGGAGGTGTCGCGATGTGTTTTTGTCAAGCGTTGTGCCCAAGTTGAGGGTCGTTGTATCGAACCCAAGCATTGGGATGGTTTTAGTTTGGTGTTTCCTTGGTCTAATCTTTAAATTTTAAACTTGAAACATAACTAAGAAAAATAGTATAACCTTGGAATATGACTTGTGTTTGTCGAAAGCCCACTGTTGTCGAACCACAGTGGAGTAAAGTTTTGCGTTGACGAGTTGAGATTGGTTCACTCTTGTTCCTTTGCCCTGTGTCGAAACCCATGTAACCCAACATAAGGGTGCGTATTGTTTCATCACATTTCGAAACTAACTCAAACAAATAACAAAGTATAACTCCACTGTCCACTGTTAGAATTTTAGACATTAAAATTCAGTTAATTAACTAAGATATATACCTAACATATGCAAATCTAACAACAAGCGACCTGTAGTCCACTAGTTGTGTCGCTTCCTCTTCTTGCTATAACCCAGTTTCGAACCTGGTGGGTGGCTCTGAGTGAGTTTATTTATTTTTTTATTTTTCTTAAACACAAGCTAGGTAATCACAGTCAACATGTCTTAGTAAATACTCCGTCCGTCTCAAAATAATGGTCCATATTTCTTTTCTGGTATGTCTCAAATTAATTGTGCAAACAAGGAATATAGTGGAGGAATATTCTATTTGATTGGTTGAAAATTGTAGTGGTTCTACTTTTATTAAACTGTATGATTTTTGTCTCTTGACAATTATTTTGAAACGGAAGGAGTATCAAACACATGCAAACTCAAATTAATAAGGGCTTCTAGCCCGCTGGGAGAGTTGCCCGGTTACTACCCGACAGTCCCAAGTTCAATTCCCGTCGGTGACAGTTTTTGTTACTTTTTTTTGTTATTATTTTATCGTTTTGACTATTATTTTCGGACCCGATCGAGCACATTTTACAACATATAATAAAAATGTAAAAACTAATAATTATAAACATATTACGTCCAATTTTTCGTCAAAATTATATATTAAGTATACTTTACTAAATCCCGACTAAAAGACAAAAACTAGATAATGTGAAAATATTTATAACAAATACAAAATAAATATTTTCTAACTTATTATTCACTAATTAAATACATATAAACACACACACACACACATATATATATACCGTATATATATATATATATATATATATATATATATATATATATATATATATATATATATATATATATATATATATACCGTATCACGTAAACATTTATAATATAAATACTTAGCGTAAGTATTTAATATTTTACCAACAACGCTTATTTTTACAACTACTTTACTTGTAAATACTTTCCGTACTAAGTCTTTCGGGTTCACTCGAATTGGAGACTTATCCGTCTTGAATACTTTTATACACTTATATACTTGTACACTTTTCCAATAGCCAATACTTGCAAACACTTCGAATTTATTTAAAAATAAAATCTGCCACACAAGCAACATTAAAACACAACCACTTGAGAACACTAAAACTGTAAACTAAGACTTGCAATACTAATTTAGGTCGCGTGTTGGTGATGCACACTATTCCTACTTGATTTATCATTTCAGACGATTTTTTCTGAGTTGAATTCTCGTAGCCCTTTTTTCTCTATGTTTTCCTTGGGGAAAAATGGTACTCAAATGATATTTTGACTGTTTTCATGCTGTGATACACTGTTTTCATGTTTTTGGACGATATGTGCGTTTTGATTGCAATATGTGCCTTGTTATGTAGTTTCATCACACGTGACATTTGTGCCCAACTGTTTAACTCCATGTCAGAGCCGGAAAAAATTGATAGTACTATCTGGGGTAGCTCCCCACTATTAGTAACATGTGTGTAACATTTCAGTAGGTTCAGTTGTCGCACGCATCATGGTTTCATTAAGTGTTTACATTTGTGTATCATGCTCACTATTGTCCTACGCTATATTATTCATAGCTTCATGGTTTAACTCTTAAACCTACGAGTTCACTAATATTATGTTACGTTTTCTGGTACCATTTTCAGGTGATCCTTATTAAGGTATTTGAAGGCATGTTTATCGGAGTCAGACTATTTGATACTTTGCTACCATGTTTTCAAGATATTAAGATTTCAGAAGAGACATGTTCTACTTTCAAATATTTAGTCGAGGAATGTTTTGTGAAGTTATGCAATGCGCTTTTCTCAGTTACATCTCGTGTTTTCGCCATTGACGGGGTGTGACAAAGATGAAGACCTTGAGAAAAATAGGACACTGATGACTGATGAAACTCATCAGTGAAACTAAGATCAAAGTTATCAAAACAATCTCATTTGTGTCAAAGATGCGCAAAAATTATTAAACCTCTAGTCCTGGGTTGTTATGTGCTCACTCTCAACTTCTGTCAAACAAGTCTTTTGTGTTTTGGGTTTATCATGTATGTATTTGGTTGTTGGCTATATGTGTCTTTTTAATAATGAAATGAAATCTAGTTTATGTAATACTATGTCCGTTAACAAGTAAAATGTTACAACACTGCATATGAATCAAGGAACGAGAAACCTATAATAGCTTAACAAACAGCTTGAAGAAACAAGAAAAAAATACAACTAATGGACGGTACCACTAAATACCAGACGGTACCACTGAATTTAGTGGTACCGTGGTACCTTCCCAGACAGGGACGCTTCAAATTTTGTTTTTAGTGATAAAAGTTTATTTAAGGAAGTTTGAAGCTGATTTGGGGGGAAAGATAGCTGTTGGGACTTTTAAACTTATTTTTCAAAATAAAACATTTCTTTTTAATTTAAAAATAATTTATAAAATGTATTTTTGAAAAAATGTTTTGTCACATTAAAAATGTGAAGTTTAGAACAAAAAATTTATTTCTTTGATCATCCGTTAAGTTTAAATTTGTTTGTTCATACCTTGAGTGATTTACGTCGGGATGAAAATCTACGACTCTGTTGAAGCATACTTGAGACGTCGAGAGATGTTGATGTAAGTATGCATTGATGATTTGTGTTTACAAGCAACTTGCACATTTTACGTTATGCATTACAAGTTACATGTTTGTCATTATTAAAACCGAAGAAACCGTTTAGTTTAAATATCGTAATATTTGCACTAACACATTGAAATATCTACAAATCAATAATTAATCTAAACCTAATAACATTCCAAGATCATTCAACATTCAAAACTCACATAAACAACTATCATCATTATCAAGACAATGGAAGTAAATTTTATATTTTATTTTTATTTGCATTCGATGTACTAGCTTATAACATGTTCATCATTATCTTAGAATGTCTCTTTTGAGGATATAGTTATCTAACTAAGTCACTGTATATTTCCTAAATTATCTTTTGTGGTTCTATGCCGAGATCATGCTTGTGCAGTTTTTTAGTGAAAGAAACAACCTCTAATGTAGATGAGTCTCATCGCTTTGCACCTAAGATTGGGTGAGAAAGTCGAGAATGCAAATTAATTAGGATAATGTTGAATATCTTATTAAAGATGATGAGATTGTCATGGATATGGAACAACAATTAGAGAAGCTAACCGGAAGAAACAAAGAGAAACAAACTGTTAAACTATAAACGGTCTTAGTTATTTTGTTGGACAAAATTTTAAGTTATTTTATTTTGTTTTACGGATTGTTATGCATTATTGTTTTGTTAAAAATATGAAAAAGTGAAACTATATATTGTTTTATTTGACTTTATGCTTTAGTTGTTAATCGTTATTGTTTTAAACGTAAATGGTTGAAAGTGCTTAATTTTTTCAATTTTTTTTTTGGCTTAACTTATTAGTGCATGAGGTTATTTTATTTTCTACAGAAAAACAGTTCCTATCCGGGTAGACCCAAAAAACCGGAACTGCAATCGGAACCGGAACCAAAACCAAAAACTATATTCAGTTCGGCTCTCGGTTCTTACTTTGCACAAAATTCGGTTCTCGGATCCACCGGTTCCGGACCCATGCTCATCCCTACTCCAACTTATTCTTATTCTTACAAAAAACAAAAAAAAACAAAAAAAACAAGGAATAAATAAAACGACGCCGTAACAAATTTAAGTGTACTTTCACACGCAATAACAAGAACATTTTTACGTTTTAACTTATTTTTGGCAACAATCTTTGTTGTCTCAAGAAAAAGTAGCAACACATTTGTAGCAAACAATTTTTTTCTTCTTTGAATTGCGACGTTATTTAAACAAACTAGGTCAAAACATAGTTTTTAACTTTCAAAGTGACGAAAATTGCCCATTTCAAGAATGAAAGTTTATCAACTAAGTCATGTAAACCATTATGACCTACCTAATTAAAATATGTTTAATCGACTTTATGTTATAACAAAAACATGTATATTCTCACTAATTGAGAAAAGGTAAATCATCATCGCAAAACCAATTGCTCATCACATACACAAAATAGTTAAATAATAATAATTTTTTCAAATTCTAGTTATTACATAGATTGCAGTGGAAGTACTTTTGAATTAACAAGAAAGTACCCTTCAACATGTGTTCTTCTAATTTAATTTAGACAAAACATAGTTACAAAATGATAGACAAAACAATTTCTTTGCTTAAAATATATGGAGTAGTTTAGATTGGGTGTAATGGTCACCAAACTCACTATTATCACCTCCACGTCAATGACATTATTATTTAACACACCACCAAACCAAATATATAAAAACACCCCTAGTTTATACAAGCATACCCTATTATATACACACAAACACAACAAATAAAATAAAAATAGACAAACAGTTTGATGGGCTGCATCAACAAACCAGTGCATAAAGTAAGGTTTAGCACGCGGTTAAAACAGAAGAGAAATGAGACCACGTGTGATCACCACCACCCATCATTACACCTAGCCAGATAATTTCCAAAATGTTCCATTTAATAATTTGTGTACTATCTTTAATACTTTATTAACATTAGTGAAAAACAATTTACTCACTAAACATTATGATCCTTTAATTTATATTTGATTTTTATTATTTTTGTAAAGAAAACAACAATATGAAAAGAGAGAAATTATATGAATAAGATAAAATTGTGGTAAATGACAATATTACTCTAGAAAAAACAATTTGTGTTGTATAAAATGACAATGTTTATAGTACATTACTATGGGTGTGTTTGGTAAAAGTAGCAGTGAGCAGTGAACAGTAAGCTGTGAGCAGTAGCGGTGAGCAGTAGCCACAGCTCACAGCTTTTTAAAGAAGCATCAAAAAAATGAGCATTCCTAAAAAATCGCAAAACTCACTGCTCCTTTGCCAAACGAACAATAAAAAACAAAAAAACTCATTGCTCACCGCTCATCGCCCCAAAAAGCTCCAAAAAGCTCCGCGCCAAACATAGCCTATATATATAATGCAGCGTCTCAAAACGACGCATGCATTGTTGTAGGGACCGAGCACAATCTTTATCACACAAATATATGATTCGTTTAAGCACAAGAGATGGGACAAGTGAGGTGGATATGTGGATCGTATATCTTTAGATAGTGAGAGAGATAAGAACTTTATCTTTTATTAAACACACGCAAAACACACACTTGCACCCCTTACAAATGAGGTGAAAAGTGGTATTTATATTACAAGGGAGGAAACCCTTATGGGCTTTCCTTGGGCTCGTGGGCTTTTAGCTTATGGGTTGGACTTTTACATTACAAGCTAAATCTAACACAAGCCCACTTACCTTGACTAGTTACTTAATATAACACAAAGTTCTAACAATATGAATGACCATCACTTTAATATATAATTTTAACGCTAACAATCTCCCCCTAAGGGATGGTCATTCAAATGATGCACCACGTGATTAGGTCTTTAGACTTCTGGGTCTTGAACTTTGTGTGTCGTTGCAGAATAGACTTTCTTCTTTGTTCCTTCATGCTTTGTGATCTTCAAACATAATCGACTTTTGATTGTTCTTTGCCTTGGTCAACATCTTCATGTATTCACAGCGTCGATTCACATAAGATGAACGATGGACTTTCCTCAGTACCTGCATAGAAAAGTTAGCAATAAGACTCTTGTACACCATGTGTCCTTTTTGGTGAACACAGGTGTATTATATGGAAAGTGTACCTAAGAGATCTTTAATGAATCTCATGGCTCTAGACTCTATAACGTGCATTTTGGTTTGAGTTATCGGAGGCGTGGAGCAGAGTGCCACCTTTTCAATATCAACACATCTCGGAATGAGAGGCCGATAGATTATGCAGTGTTCTCCGTGAGAAATGAAACAAATATCTTTTAAGAGATATCTGAGTGGCCAGGAGGGGTTTGTGCACTGCGTCACTGGGTCCATGACGTCTTGTCTTCAATATCAGTATCGCCTTAGTGAATACCGATAGCAGATGTATTGACCCGGTTTCTGACCTAAGTTTTCATGGAGGGCTATTTCTTTTCACCCTTTCATTAAACTTTTCTTTTTAATTCTTCAACCCCTTCTTTCTCCTTTCTCATTTACTCCTTTTTTTCAATCATACCTAAGGACTTCTAATTCTAGATTATCCTTCCTTTTTGCAAAGAATAGGTTGTAAACTGGAAAACCTTTTTTGAAAATGATTTTGAAGATTCACCCGTGTAAACCTTCTTTGAAACACTCACTTCTTGTGGAGACTTGTTTGAAACAGGAGAGTTGCCTTTTGATCGATTGAGAACATCAAACTTTGCTTTTAAGGCATTGTATGACATTCGCAAATCATTGTATTCTTTTTGAAGAGAAAGATGATCTTGAGATGCCAATTTAGATTCCAAAGAGGCAATTTGTTTCAAAAATTGATCTTTTTCAGCTTTTGAATCATCCGTTTTACGAGCCAATTTCCGTTCGAAAACAATATTTTCTTTTTCAAGTCTTTCAAAATATGTTTCAAATTTGTTCGTTTTGTTGAAAAGATCAGTATTGACATCCTCAAGATCGTTTGTTCGTTGAGCTAAAAGCGTTTCAAGCTCAAGCACTTTTGTTTGAAGCACATGATTTGCATTTTTTGTTTCCGTGTCAAAATCAGGAGTGCTAGAATCAAACAGGGGATTTGGAAAGGAAACTTTTGTGATTTGAGACTCAGCCTTTTTCCTCTTCATTGATTCAATCTTTTGCAAAACTTTTCCAAACTTTTTATCAGCGAATTCAGACAATTGAGACTTCAAAACTTCAGTCTCTTTTTGTTTCGAGATTGATTTTTGAGTCTGAACTCGTGAACGTTTGATTGAATCAAACAGGTTTTTGTAAGTCTGTTTCAAATGCTCATTTTCTTTTTGTAATGATGCCATAGCATGTTCCAATTCAATATTTTTTATATCAAGTTCATCCAAATCAAACTTGATTTTGGCATCATCACAATTGCCATAAAAAATCTTTTCCTTTTCTTTGAGCACTGTAGTCAAAGGGTTTTTAGAAGAAGCTTTTTGCTCCTGCAGTTTGAGCTGGAAAGAGAGACTTTGTGCTTGGAGTTTTGTTAAATCTTTCTCAAACTGAGCAGCTCTTTTTGACAATTCTTCTTTGACGTCAGTTGCTTCTTTTGAAAGTTCAGTGATTTTCTTTTTGAGACAAAGATTATCAGATTTCAACGAAGATATTTGTTCAAAATCCACATTCTCATACTCATGGCTGACAGATACTGACTTGAATGACTCTACTTGATTTGTGAAAAATTCTTTTTGAATATCAAGTGTTAAGCATTTTTCATCAAATTCGTCTTCTAGAGAATGGATGTACTTTAAATCTTCTCTCATTTCAGTGACAAGATATCGTTCAAAGTATTCAAAACTTAAGTTGATATCTTTCACACGAGGTTCAATCTCTTCTTTTAACATCTTATTAACTTCCCTTTTAAAATAAATGTCTGATGCAAGAAGATTATTGTAATCACTATGGGTGTATTGTTGTTTAGACCAAATGACCTGTAACGTAAGCTCAATGTGATTTTTAAGATGACAAAACTGTTTTCTTGCTTTATTTTGCCATAAATTAGCATCATAAGTAGCAAGTTGAGCTTCTTTGAAATATCTTTTCACATTTGTGTCTTTTCTTTTCAAATGTGCTTTTGGTATTTTTGACAATTGTGTACAACCATACACAAAACCTTGGTACGAGAATGGGCTTTTTCTTTGTTTGACTTTTAAGCGTTTTCCTTTTTCAGATTTGTCTTCATCTTCTGAAATGAACATGACATCAGTCGACAAAAATTTATTTTCCACATGACCTGTATTTTCAAAACCAAGTCCGGATTTTTCTTGATGAACTTTCTCATCTTTTGGAAGCATCATTTGAAGAGTTTGAGCACTTTGTCCTGTTTTTCGAATTTTTGCTTCAAGATTGTTTGCTCGTTTCGAAAACTCTTGATTTTCATTCTCAAGTTTTGTATTAACAATCTTAAAATTTGAAGTGGTGTGCTGAAGCACCAAATTTTCATTTTTTAAATCAGAGACTTCTTTTAAAAGCACTTGAACCTTTCTGTTGTTGAGTACCATTTGTTCATCCAGTTTTTGAATGGAACGCTTTTCACGGTAAAGAGTATCTCTATTCGCAACTTCAAGTTCTTCGTTTCGTTTTAATATTGGTGCGAGAACATCTCCCCTTATTTCAAATTTTCGAGCTTGAGATTTAAGGTTTGAGATTTGAATGTCTTTGTTTTGTGTTATTTTTTCAAAATCTTTTTCCATTTCTTTAAATCCCTCAAGCTCTTTGGACAATAAGACATTCGTTTGCTTAGCTTTGCGATTGTCCTCTTTGCACTTTTCAAGTTCATGTTTGAAATTATCGATTAAAAAAGCAAATAAGGCATGATCTTGATCATGAGAAGATCCATCATGGGCAGGCTCACCTCCATTAGGATCCATATCTGGGGTTGTGGTTTCAAACAATTTATATCTCAAAAGGAATTCACAAAAGGGAAATAAAGTGAAAACCCAAGGTTCGTTGTCCCGATGAAGATCGAATGGAATTGTGATTTCGGGATCGTGAATCGTGCAGTGAATGGTGAATAAAAGTGAGTGATTGATTTTTAAACTAAAATGATGAAACATAAACTAAAAACAGTAAATAAGGCAAGGGAAAATTCTATTCTAAGGCAAACGTATCATAAAACGCAAAAGAAATCCTAAATACGCGTTAAAGACGGGAAATAACGAACCTAAAACGTCAAAGAGTGAAATACTAGTCCTACGGGTACCAAATTAATTTTCCTACATTCTAAATAATAAAAGAAAATTTTATAAAAAAGAATTATATTTTTTTGACTTTATTTAATTTTTTATGAATTAAAAACTAAGATAAAGGATTTAATTGATTTAAAAATAATAAATGACTTTGGAAAAATCTGAAAAATTGCAGGTAAATCTAAAATTAAACTAGGAATCTAGGAAAAATGAAATAAGAACTTTGTTAAACCTAAATAAGCAGAATGGGCCAATAAGCAGTTTGAATTAAGCAACAAAAATAAGCTAAATAGTAGAAAAATTACCAAAAGCTCAGAAATAGATAATCACACTAATTTAAGCTAGAAACCACTAATAATGACCAGAAAAACTCAAGGAAATAAGCCAATAAGCTGATGTACAGTTGCAAGTTGAGACAGAAATAAGTGATCAGGTACCCAACTTTCAGCTAATCTAGAAGCTAGGAAAAAGCTACTCAGGTAAATCTAAAAGCTGATTCATGAAACTTGCACTACAGGGTACTTCTAAACCAAAAAGGCCCAAATTTTATGTCCAATTGCTTATTCAATTTAGCCCTAGATCAGATGGGATTAGAACACAAAAATTGATGCAGGCACTGAACAGCTCTAAGGGGACTTTTGCAGACCAAAAATAAGCTATCTAATAAGCTTCAAAGTGAAATACCAGCTCAGATCCTAAAAGCCACTACTATAAGCTACTAATAAACCCAAAATTCGGATTCTAAAAAGCTACAGATAAGCAGAAATAATGCTGGGAAGATGGTCTATTTGGCAGATTTAAGGGCTGCTATGCAGTCTGTGTGCAGGCTTGGAAATTGAACCTTAATTACCTCAACTTTTAATGAAACAGATCCTGGACTTTGATTCACACTATATCTCACCTAAGTTTAGCAAAAATACTGACCAAATAAGCTCAAGCTTATGAAGAGCTTATTTGGGCAGAGTGGAGTCTATAACTAAGCCTACTAACTCAAATCCTCAAAACAACTCAAGACAGCTTAACATCTATCAGAAACACTTTAATTAAACTCAATTAAACCCAAATAAAACTATACAAATGGCCAATGAAGAGTAACCTTCCAAATCAATTCAGAAATGGCATGTACCAAACACTCTCTTATCAAACTGATTATGAACTGTTAAACTAGAAACCACCAAATAAAACCCATTAATCTATTTAACTACTGATTACCTAACTTTTATATCAACTAAAAAGCAATCTATAAGCACTAAATTCAGCAGAAACTAGATTAAGCTAAAATGACTATAAAATGGGAAAATGAGCAATAATGAGAACTAGTAGCTGAGAACAAATACTGAGGCAATAAATCAACACAAGGATACTAGATAAGCAGCAAAACACAAATAAGCACTAATTTAAGCAGATGAATAGTACCTTTGACCTGAGTTGACTTTTTGCAACTTTGAGAATAAAACAGTATGGATCTTAATCTAATACTCACAATAAACTAAAGAGCTTATATGAGCTTGTGTAACAGAAAAAGAAGCGAAAAACAGTTTGAAAACAATAAATGAAAGCTTGACAAAGAAATTTAAAAGAGAAATTGAAATTTCATTAAACTTAAAAACTGGATTACAATATTTTGAAAACTACTGAATTTTGAGGATTACAATAAGCTAAAGCTACACTATACTACTCCTACTCCTAAAGCCTAACCACCTAAATTCGTGACTGAAGAAGGCTATTTATAGCCACAGGAAGATCATTCCAGATTGCCACATCATCAATCCGTGCCCATTGTGCTTCATTGATTCAATATCAACCATCTGATCAATCTTAAATGTCACTCCATCAATCCTCGGCCCTTGGATCAAACTTCCACGCACTATCAACCAATAGGAGGCCTCCATTTCGCTGACATGTCATTCCTGACATGTCAGGAAGCTCCTAGATTCGCGTGCAAGTACTATAATACCCTTAATTGCTGTAATTTTTCGTACGGGTAAACTAGGGTTCATGGGTGAATAGTAGATTTCTGGGTAAAAAGGGATTTGGGGCGTGGGTATTTTTATTTAATATATTTTGACTTGGTTTTAATAATAGTTGACCGGGGTTTGTGATGGGTGTGGATCGGGTATAGGGTAAAAGGAATGGGCTTGGGTTGGATAGTGGGCTTGGGAATTTATAGTGGATTGGTTTTTATGTTTTATAATCCGGATATAGTTTTATGTGTGATTAGGATTTGTAAAGTGAAAATGATAAGGACCATTTGTGTAACTTCTGAAATTTAAGGGACTTATTCTGCCAAACTTCAATTTTGTGATCCAAGGTTTTATTTTGTCATTCTTTGATTCTTCAAGGGTTGACTTTGACCTTTGAGCATAGATATCTTTCTCGGCTTCGGCTCTTTAATCTTCTTCCAAATCCCGTGCTCGGTTTGTCTTTTTATCTCGATATTTGTCCATTTTTACAATATCCATCCCTGCACAATCATAAACACAAAAACACGAGATATTTGGCATAATTGGTTAGTTTTTGGTCTATTTGGGTCCAGTTTTGGTCAAATAAAGGTATGTGTTTAAGCACATACCAGGTTGTAGGAGTGATATTACTATCAACCCGTTCCACCACATATGTGTCACTTATGGACTCAGGATGCGCAGGATGTGTCTTGTCATGAGCAAACACATTATCGAACAAAACAACATTACCATTATCGTGTGAATGTTGTACCGTTGCCAATATTGCTATGTCAGATGAAGGTCTTATATGGTCATCCTCAGTATCCCAAACAGCTTCATTCCTGTGTGTACCATCAGCATCCGAATCATACCTTGGAGTACTGCTTTCAACCTGCTGTTCTGAAGATGTATCACTTCCCGTGAGAACCAAGCTTTCATCAGATGTTGTACCCTCATTGACTGTTTGTTCAACTTTGTTTGTCTCTCTTTCATTTACCCCGGTTTCCTTTAATAGCACTGATGAAGCGAAAAGTGTACCGCTTTTAGGGGTCATTTAAGCCCTAAATCGTATTTATTTGATCAAATATTGCCCTAAATCGTTCCTTTTGTCATTTTAGGTACTTTGGAGAAGAAATCTGGAAAAGGAAGCATTTTGGACGTTTTTGGAGCATAAAAGTGAAGAAAACGACAAAGTCTCAAAATTATGCTGGAAAGTACCTTTGACGGCGTCAGGGATTGGTCCAGACGGCGTCACGGCTTGGCAAAAAAGGTGGATATGAAAATTACTCATGATAAGCCAGAGAATTTTACAATGGAAAGTCTGACGGCGTCACCCTTTGAAGTGATCAAGGCCATCACGGTTTAAGCTAAAGAGGGACGGCGTCAAGCTCAATTCTGACGGCGTCACCCCTTGATAGGCCAGAGCGGATTTTGGAGCACTAAAGAGGGACGGCGTTAGGAAGGCCATCCGGGAACCCTAGACACGGCGAGGTGACGGCGTCAAGTCCTATAACGTGACGCCGTCAGCCCTTAAACTCTATATATAGTTTTGCAATTTTTTGTCATTAGTGTGCAACTTTGTGAGAGAAACCCTAAAGACGAATTTCTGCCATTTTTAAGGGTTTTCATACCCTTGGATCTCCCATGTTTAATTGAAGATAAGTTATCATTTAATCAATCAATATGTCTATGTGTTGTTTGATTATATCTTGTTCTTGTCTTTTAATTAACATGCTAGGCTAGATTTATCTTGTGTTTGCTTAGATCTAATGAAACCTAGCTATTGATTATTGGTTATTAGTGTGTTATTAAGTGTATTGGATGATTGTTTATCGATGTTAGGCTTAAGAATACTGGCTAACTTCCTATTCGGTAACTTGCTTGAACGTCTTAAGAAACATGAACCAATGCGTACTAAGGTTTTTATGGTTGTATTTAATGCATGAGCGAATTCTAGTGATCCCATGTTAGGAGCTTCCTAGCCGGCTCGACATAGGAGTGAAGTAGGAGCTTGTAGAGTTGGGGAAGTACGTACGCCACCCCACGATTGGTATTAAGGAATACACCCGTCATCCACGCAATTAATACACACTAATCAACCGGTAAAAGATAGTTAGGGAGTAAGGAAATCTAAGTAAACACATTTCTCTCCACATAAGTTTCACAACTCTTTTCATTTTCAGTTATTTTATTTTATTTGCATTTGTAGTTATTTGGGTTAGTTGACTAGCAACTAATTCCGCCCACTCTTTCAAACCCGAGATTTTACTTGCTTTCATAAAAATATAAAAATACAAAAAGAATCTTCCCTCACCCTTAGACCTATTAGAGTAGTTTTTCAATCCTAACGACACAATTCCCTGTGGAGAACGATCAATCCCCCGTACTTACCACTACACTATACTACATCGGTCAGGTACACTGCCTGGTGGGGTTGTAAGCCTCTTGAGATCCCTCGAGAGGTAAAACCTGTTGTAAGGTTGCAAAACCACGCATCAAGTTTTTGGCGCCGCTGCCGGGGAATAGTTATTGTTTAGGTTGAATTTTTTATTTTATAGGTCTACTCACTAGATTCCTTTCTAGTGAGATTTTTATTTTATTTTTCTAGGTTTTCTTTAGTCTATCTTTTTTCTTCGTTTCTTTGTTCGTAACCATTACCATTCGACATCATGGAAGATGGTAATATCCTCGATCCCAACTTCCCACCACCACAACAACAACCACCTCCTAGAGCCCGTACCTTAGGATACTACTCCCGTCCTAGCCACCATGGCTATCGAAACACCATTGAGCTCACTCAAGGAGCCAATGTCACTCCCTTGCGATCCGACACCATCCGGTTAGTGCAAAGCGGATGCGCATTCTTTGGACTTCGTTCCGAAGATCCTAATCAACATCTCAAGGACTTTCTCAAAATCGTTGATTCCATAGACCTTGATGTTGCCACTCGAGAGACAACCCGACTGCGTCTCTTTCAATTCTCTCTGCGGGACCAAGCTAGTCAATGGCTAGAGCATCTACCCGCAGGATCCATCACCTCTTGGGATGATCTCACCACTCGTTTCCTTGCTCAGTTTTTCCCACCAGGAAGAACTACCAAGCTAAGGAATGATATCTTGATGTTCCAACAACGTCAAGGCGAAACCCTCTACGAGGCATGGACTCGATTCAAGGACTTACTCCAAAAAGTCCCTCACCATGGCATAGAACTTTGGCTCCAAGTCCAAATCTTCTATGACCATATCAATCTCTCCACGAGGCAAACCATTGACCAATCGGCCGGTGGTAAGCTACGTGATCTAAGTGCGGAAGAATCATGGGCTCTCCTAGAAGATCTTGCTCTTTATGACAACGAAAGTTGGAGTGATCCCCGTGATTTGAATAAAACGCTCAAGGCAATATCTTTGCCTTCGAACAATTCAAGCACTTCCGACCGTAGGATCATAGAACTTGAAGACCAAGTCAAGTTTCTTATGAAATCCTACGAGGCTCCTAAACCTTCAAGCCAAGTGAACAAAATCACTTCTTCGTGTAAATTTTGTAGTGGTCCCCAAGACACTCATGATTGCATGGAACTCCCTAAACAGGCTTTCCAAGAATTCGCATCCTCGCGAATCGATAAGGCGGGAGATAAGTGGCTCACCACTAATTATGGACCCAAGAACTCCGAAGATTGGTATGAGGCATGGAAGAGTAAGCCAGATTTCAGTTGGAACCAAACTCGAAGCGTATCATTTAATGACTCTCCCCCACTCACCTGGTCTGAACATTATCCTCACCAGCATACGCATAAACAACAAAATCGCGAGGAATCACTGCAAAAATTCATTCTCTCTCAAGAAACACAGCTCTCCAAACTTGAGAATCAATTCAGACAACAGCAAGTTGATATGAATAACAAGGTTGATAATCTGTTAAAGGTTATCAAAGATCGCATTGCTGGCAGGTCAACTTGTGAGTTGGCACAAGTTAATGAGATCAAATCTGTCACGGTGACTCACCAAACACCCCCTCCTGTAAAAATCAAGCACCCTAGTAAACTCTTCAAACACATATCACAAAACGGAAAAGAAACTGGAGATACTCATACCCCTTCAAAACCACTCCACTTCGTGAACACTATCACAACAATGCCTATTCCTAAACCCCACCTGGACCAACAATCAACCGAGAATGTGGACAATGAAATGGAGGATGAAGTCCCCGAAAAGGACACCGAGGCGCCCGGCGACTATCTAGACTCACCAAAGAACTCTAGTACAAGAGAGTTGAATGATGAGGAGGGCTCGGAAGAGAAATCCGAAATGCCTCATGGGCTCCCAGGATTGCTAGACCGCCCCCTGGTGGAGGAACTTGAGAGGGGCACAGCAAATTTGCCTGTGGGATTTGGAGAGAGAATAGAGGATGGCGCTCACAGGGTCTTTAAGGTATCTTGCACCACTAGGAAGAAGTTTATAAAAGATGCCTATATAAACCCCAACTCTTCTATGAATGCAATATCCCTTTCTTTATATAACGAAGCCTTCACCAAACAGGTCAAATATGAAGGGTTTAATATCATAGGAGTAATAAGGAGGGTACCAATTGTGATAGAACAGTTCCTCTTCCATATCGAGCTAACTGTATTTAATAACATGAACTCTATCATCAGCCCGTCCTTAACTGGCCTTGTTCTAGGCAAACCATTCATAAAAGCAACGGGAGTGATACTCGATGAGGATAATAGGAGTGCATTATTTACGGATGGTGTCAGGAAAGTGATTTTTCGAGATGGCAGTGAAGAAGTGTATGAGTATCAACCATCAGCAATTGGAAACACATGGGGGCTACACGGTAGAAGGCCTGGCCGAATTAAGCAACGTGATCCGAATAATCTCAAAATACCTTGCATGATTGGTCACAAGCATTTTTATAATGTTTACATTGACACATGTTTACCCAAAAATGTGATGTCCTTGTTTCATTATAACAACATTTGCCGATGGGGAATGATTCATAAAGGGAAGGATGACATTGGCATAGATGATGATGTACAGGTGTTTGTAGGAAATATGACATTCACTATGAGCTTCACAATCGTCGATAATATCGAAAAGTACATCGATCCCAGGTTATCACAAGTTGTTCTTGGGGCACCTTTTTGCAAGGCCACAAGCCTGGTTGTGGACGAGCTCAATGGGATCATGACTTTCACCGATGGGATTAGGGAAATCTCATACCAAACGCCTTACAAGATGAGAGAATTCAAGGAGATTGATTATGGAGGGCTCGATAGGTTAAGTTCCCAACTCGTGTTATGTAATGATGATGTGAGAAGGGGATGTAAGGACACTTCTGACCTGTCAAGTGGATTCTTTAAGCATGATAAGGAGCTTAGTTCTAAATACCAAAATAATCCTTTGGATCTCGAGGACCCGAAATACCTTTACTATGAGAGTGATTCTGATAGAGAATCAAATGAGAATGGCCTAGAAACCGTGACCAATGATGGAGTCACGTAATGTACGTGACTTTGAGTCTAGCTACAAGACTCGTTAATAAAGAAAAGCGCTTCTTGGGAGGCAACCCAAGCTTTATTTGTTTTGTGTGTTTATTTATTTGTTTGTTTGTTTGATTTTATTTGTTTCCGTATGTATGTGTAATTTTTATTTTTATTGATTCATGTTCAAAACTAAATTGTGAAAATGCTTTATCTTGTTTTTAACTTCGTCTTAACTACATATAAAGGTATTTTGCAAAAGATAAGTGTAAGGGAAATCCAAATCGGTTTATTAGAACAAATGAACATGAATCGTAATAATATTAAATTAACATACATATTAGTATTTGTTTGAGTCAAATGCTTGTATCGAGTCATAATGATATTTTGCAGGATTTCCAGGAAGTAAGGTATAGGTTTTTCCAGAAATTTTCCGGAAACTTAACATGAGAATTCTGTCAGATCATTTCTGACGGCGTCAGGTTTTACAACCTGACGGCGTCAGATTTTAATTTTCTGAAATTTTTGAAAGTTTTGTTTTCATAAAAAGTTTTTATTAAATCTCTAACTTATAATCTCCAGGAATCTGCAAAATTATCATTCCACAAGCATTATATCCTTATATATAGAATTTATCCCGCCGATGTTATGCAGGTTTTCGTGTTTGTTTTCTCAGGTTTAACAGGTTATTTTGGACAAGGAAATGTATGTGGAATCAAGCTTTTGGCGATGCTTTAGTCTTGGAGCTTCTACATTCTCTTGGAAGAAGATCTAACCATGTTACCCCTTTATCCACCGAGCGAATCAGGGGAGTATTTGATTTCATTCTTTTACTTTATGCTTTTACATCTTGTTATTTGAACATTGGGGACAATGTTCATCTTAAGTGTAAGGGGGGGGGGGGGGGGTAAAATACGATACTTTAGAGAATGCTATTACGCTTGATTTTTGTTTGTTTAATGGTAGATGTGTAATAAAACTGAGAGAAATACCTGTTAGGGCAATTTTAGTGCCAAATTTAAAATTTTTTACAACATTTAGGAGTGAAACTTTGATCTTAATGAGCGTCTCATGGATAGGAGTTATATGACTAGCACAAAAACCGTACCACTAAAAAATTTTCCACCCCCAAATATGTGAGGTTCGCCCCTAGAATTGGTAGGAAAAGCATTTATGCTATGATGTGTGTACCGGTAGCACTTAGATTCTATAACTTGCGTTAGGACCATTCCGAGGCCACAAGTGAGACTACATTCGTGTAGTTAGATTTACTACATGATAAGAGGCATTAGGATTAACCCATTGTTTTACACCTGTGTTTTTGTTATAATTACTTTGGCTACATTGGTCAAGTAATTCTCCCACACCCTTTGCGTTGTACTCATTTTCAGTACACGATACCCCTAGTACACCCCTCAGAGCCTATCTTTTCGTTTCGACCTTTAAGCATTTTACTTAAAGGAAGAATTTGTTACACCCCACTTAAATGTACACCCAAATCGCCTTAGCCTACCTTGTATGCACTCATTTTTAGTGCATTATTGTGACAACATTTGTTCAAACCCTTAGTTAATTATCTAATTGATTACATGGTTGCTAAGTCGAGTCATATCCTAGTACATATTGTTTTGGGACGATTGGGACTCATGGGTAAAGTACTAGTGTAATGGAGTAATGAGGAAGGACATCATTTATTACCCCCATATGTGCTAAATATTTTAAAAAGTGCTCCAAGTGTTTCGATTATCTTAATTCGAGTCATTAGAATAGTTATTTGTAAAGTTATGTAAAAGTTCAAGTGTAAGGGAAATGCAACGCCCCTATGATGTATTATTTTGGATGGTAGGGCAAGAGTGTATGAAAAAAAAAAAAAAAATCGAAAAAATCAAGAAAAATAAAAAAAAAATGAGAAAAAGAAAAGTAGAAAAAACATACGGACTATCATCCCGTTTCATTTTATGTTTATTTTATGTTTTTGTTATTTTCTTTCATTAGCTTAAGTCGAGTCTAGTCTTGGCTTAGCAACATTGTATAGTACATGTAATTAATCAAGATCTTTAACTCGCCACTAGTAAAATATCCCTTATCCAACAAAACCGTGTTTATCATATCCCTACACCTCACGTTATAACCCATTTAAAAGCCCTCTTTGATAGTTTATCTTAGGTGCTTACGCCTAGTGGAGGAGGTTTTCGATCCTTTCCCAAGCCTATGGTAATCTATTTGCTATGACAGGTAGTGAGAGATATTATCCGTTTTCATTTATGAGATTTATTTTGATGACACCTGAGAGATGTGAGTATCTAAACACTACTTGTGAGGTGCTAGTTTGTAATCTCCGTGCTTATTATGATTAAAGTGGAACGACTATTTATTGTAATTACTTTTATATTAGTATTAAATGACCCCTAACTTGTATTTTGATTAGAATAAAAGCGCATTTGCTTGAGGACAAGCAAATCTCAAGTGTAAGGGTATTTGATGAAGCGAAAAGTGTACCGCTTTTAGGGGGTCATTTAAGCCCTAAATCGTATTTATTTGATCAAATATTGCCCTAAATCGTTCCTTTTGTCATTTTAGGTACTTTGGAGAAGAAATCTGGAAAAGGAAGCATTTTGGACGTTTTTGGAGCATAAAAGTGAAGAAAACGACAAAGTCTCAAAATTATGCTGGAAAGTACCTTTGACGGCGTCAGGGATTGGTCCAGACGGCGTCACGGCTTGGCAAAAAAGGTGGATATGAAAATTACTCATGATAAGCCAGAGAATTTTACAATGGAAAATCTAACGGCGTCACCCTTTGAAGTGATCAAGGCCATCACGGTTTAAGCTAAAGAGGGACGACATCAAGCTCAATTCTGACGGCGTCACCCCTTGATAGGCCAGAGCGGATTTTGGAGCACTAAAGAGGGACGGCGTCAGGAAGGCCATCCGGGAACCCTAGACACGGCGAGGTGACGGCGTCAAGTCCTATAACGTGACGCCGTCAGCCCTTAAACTCTATATATAGTTTTGCAATTTTTTGTCATTAGTGTGCAACTTTGTGAGGAGAAACCCTAAAGACGAATTTCTGCCATTTTTAAGGGTTTTCATACCCTTGGATCTCCCATGTTTAATTGAAGATAAGTTATCATTTAATCAATCAATATGTCTATGTGTTGTTTGATTATATCTTGTTCTTGTCTTTTAATTAACATGCTAGGCTAGATTTATCTTGTGTTTGCTTAGATCTAATGAAACCTAACTATTGATTATTGGTTATTAGTGTGTTATTAAGTGTATTGGATGATTGTTTATCGATGTTAGGCTTAAGAATACTGGCTAACTTCCTATTCGGTAACTTGCTTGAACGTCTTAAGAAACATGAACCAATGCGTACTAAGGTTTTTATGGTTGTATTTAATGCATGAGCGAATTCTAGTGATCCCATGTTAGGAGCTTCCTAGCCGGCTCGACATAGGAGTGAAGTAGGAGCTTGTAGAGTTGGGGAAGTACGTACGCCACCCCACGATTGGTATTAAGGAATACACCCGTCATCCACGCAATTAATACACACTAATCAACCGGTAAAAGATAGTTAGGGAGTAAGGAAATCTAAGTAAACACATTTCTCTCCACATAAGTTTCACAACTCTTTTCATTTTCAGTTATTTTATTTTATTTGCATTTGTAGTTATTTGGGTTAGTTGACTAGCAACTAATTCCGCCCACTCTTTCAAACCCGAGATTTTACTTGCTTTCATAAAAACATAAAAATACAAAAAGAATCTTCCCTCACCCTTAGACCTATTAGAGTAGTTTTTCAATCCTAACGACACTATTCCCTGTGGAGAACGATCAATCCCCCGTACTTACCACTACACTATACTACATCGGTCAGGTACACTGCCTGGTGGGGTTGTAAGCCTCTTGAGATCCCTCGAGAGGTAAAACCTGTTGTAAGGTTGCAAAACCACGCATCAAGCACTTCTTTTTCAATCTTGTCTCTTTCCTGTTTCTGCTTCTCCATGTCAATTCTTTCCCGTTCTTTCACGTTCTTCTTTTCCAGCATCTCTCTCAGATGAAGTGATCTTGAAGTAAGAACCAATTCCAGTGTGCTCATTCGACTAAGCAACTGATTTCTAAACGTTTCAGCTTTCAGGTATCTAGTGACACATTCACCCCATATTTGGCTTGTTGATTCATAATCTGGATATCTTTCGATCATTCTGAAATCTAAGTCGAGAAACCATTTGAACTGCGTCTTGAGCGCTTGATAATCGATAATGCAGTCAAATCCGTGTACAAATTTTGTCTCTATTAGAAATATGTTATGCAATAGTTTCTCTCTGAATGTCCGATAATCCATTTCAAATCCGAAGAGTCTAGCAAACATTCGATGAAATGGATATGGATTCCACATTGGTAACTTTGCGTTTGATATTTCCGCACATTGACTCTTGAATGCTCGAAAGTGTGCTAGACAACGTTCCTTCGAATGAATAGCGTTTTGCACAACTGGATACATCTGTCCCTCTTGAGAACTCGATTCCATTTACTTGCGGTGTGTGATAAAGTTGATTCAGGATCGTTGCAACGAAATAGGAGTTGTTGTTGTTGAAGGTTGAATTCAGTTGGTTTGGTGATGGATTGCTTAATCGTGAATTCTGATTTCCCTCCAAAATTTGAATCTGAAAAATTTCTCTACCTGAATTTAAAATACTCTATAAAATGCAATTCTAAGGTTATTAGAAAATTTTGAGTTTTGCAAATTTTTACGTCAAATTTTGCCGAAAAAATTCGAATTTTGGCGTAAAAATTTGAATTTTGGGCCAAAATTTTTGCTCTTGTACCAAAATTTGAATTTCGCGTAAAAATTGAACGTTTAGTCTCCTGTAAAAATTAATTTCTACTCGGATTTTCCCGCCAATTTTTTTTTTTTTTTTTTTTTTTTTTTTTTTTTTTTTTTTTTTTTTTTTTTTTAACCTTACAATTGTGATAGAGTATTTGAGATTGCGTTAGAGATTTTTTTCAATTGCGAAAAGTCTGATGAATTGCGGAAAGTGAAGGCAATTGCGAAAACCAACTAATTTCGAAAGCTGTGCAATTGCGAAAACTTTGAATGTAAAAGTCTTCTGAATTGCGAAAACTTGATGAATTGCGAAAACTTGATGAATTGCGAAAACTTAGTGAATTGCGGAAACGCAGGGAAATGCGAAAACCTGATGAATTGCGAAAGGTTGGTCAATTGCGAAAACTTGTGGATTTGTGAAAACTTGGCAATTGCGAAAGGATATACAATTGCGAAAAGCAGATCTAATTGAGAAACGATGGCCAATTGCGAAAAGTCAATTCCGAAAAACCTGCCAAGTCTTACCAACTCTTGACTTTTTGCACTTTATCCACTGTGAGATTTCACCAACTTTTACCAACTCATATCAATCATTCTTGCCAAAATAACACGCAAGAACAATGATCAAGATCCAAGAACAAAATTTTCACAATCTTCAATAATTGTTGTCGATCTAAACACTTAGAACAACAACAAATCCAACCTTACAACCCAAGATTCGACTAGAAAACTAGCAAATCTTCACAAACCAACTCGCATAGAGAACAACAAACACAACCTGTACCTTGAATTTTTGCGAACGATTCAAGAAAAACACAAATGCCACGTTTTTATGAAAGCAAAAACGCGACTGATGGTTTCTTGTTAGCACAAACCGAACACAAACTAACTCCTACCTTGTTGTATGGCGATTGATACCACTTGTAGGACTCGAGCTTTATCTTTATCACACAAATATATGATTCGTTTAAACACAAGAGATGGGACAAGTGAGATGTAAATGTGGATCGTATATCTTTAGAGAGTGAGAGAGATGAGAACTTTATCTTCTATTAAACACACACAAAATACACACTTGCACCACTTACAAATGAGGTGATAAGTGGTATTTATGTTACAAGGGAGGAAACCCTTATGGGCTTTCCTTGGGCTCGTGGGCTTTTAGCTCATGGGTTGGACTTTTACATTACAAGCTAAATCTAACACAAGCCCACTTACCTTGACTAGTTACTTAATATAACACAAAGTTCTAACAATATGAATGACCATCACTTTAATATATAATTTTAACGCTAACAATTGTCGTTTTGATATTCCGTATTTTTGGCCCAGCCCACTTGCCTTTTCTAGCCCGTTTCAACCTTTTTTTTCCTTCTTATACTTCATTACTAAAACAGATAAGCATAACGTTGGTAAGATAACCGCCCTTGAAAGTAGATCTGATCTCCATTTCCAGGTATCGTTTTCGTTTTATGCCCTTGGGTTACGTTACATTTCTCTGTTTCTTTTCCTTTTTTGGTTTCCTGTGCATCTACCTTTTTTTTGTTACTTTTCTTTTCATTATATGATGAAGATGTAAGAAGAATATCTATTTTTTGGGGAGATAAGTATACGGATTATGTTTCAGTGTACATCAATAAGACTTGGTTGACGAAGAAGAAGACGAGATGATGACTTCCAACGAATATGTTGTTGGTGAATTAGCGACGCACATTTATGGGTTCGTGTTTTCTTTTAATCTTGGAGTTTTACAGCTCTTTTTGTGTTTGATTATTGATATGATTTGTGGTTGGATCATGGGACATGGTATATTTTTTTGTATCTTACTCAATTGTAGGCGTCTAAATTATAGTAATTGTTTTGTTGCAGGCTGTAAAAGCTATTAAGCAGTTTGGAGGGATGTGTTTGGATTCATTTTTTGCAAAGCAAACCTTTAAAATTTATGTATTCTTAAAATTAGTTTGTCTTTAATAATTTAGTGCTTATCAGTAGATATTGCTTATTTTCAAAGTAGATTAAAAAAAAAAAAAAAAAAGGTTTGTTTAGGCGTCGTTTGGATTTGAGGTTTGAAAAATTCGTTTTTGTGATTGGGATATTTGTTTTGTTATTACTTGGATCAATTTTAAAATGATCATAGAAAATTGTTTTGGATCGTTTGGTACCTGGAGATTGCTGTTGGGAATTATTTGGTAATTGGGCCTAATTGCTTATGTACTTATCACTTTGTAAATTAGCAATTTGTGTAGTGTTTGGTATTTGTGAATAAGCAGTCAACCAGTGCTTATTTCAATAAGTTGTTTTGAATTAGCAGCTTTGTAGTCCCTTTGCTTATTGTTAAAGCAGATAAGACAAATTCCAAACACCTCTAAATTGCTTATGTGCTCTAATAAAGATTTGGGTTCTCATAATAACTTTAAGTAATTTAAACATATATTTTGGTTTGGTACTTTAGTTTAATGCTACGAAATTTGGTTAAGGTTTTTTGATATGTTATTGGTGAAGATTTGATTGGGATGTGATGAAAATTGAATTGTGATCGAGGTGTTTGTATTTAAACTTTAGGGTAATGAGATATTTTGATCGTTTGCAGTGAAAGCTTTGAAAGAAATAAAAGCATCTCTTGGTTGAAGGTGGTTTATGCGTGGTTGGAGATGATCTGTCTGGAGATGGTGATTTACCAGTTTCGTCTACTGTCACTTGCTCCACACAAGGTGATTACAGAATCGTTACCGAACTGTAACTATTGCATCGCTTTGGTTCATAGATAGCAGATTATTCAATAATAAAGATTTACAATCTTACCCTATTTCATGTTTTTGCACTCATGTGTTGTATAATTTTCTGAAGTTTTATAAAATTTCTTGCATTGTAGGGAGGTTTTTGCAAGAAACTGTAAAGAGGCTAGGATTTTTCAGATGCTACTGTACAGTGAAGCAAATACATATCTGCTTATTCATCGAAAGTGTATTTCCAGAAATTAACGCATACACAGTTACAGTGAGTTATCCCAAACACCTCTGTAGGCATAGATTGAGCATAGTTTGCTTCAAAACATGATGGATAATGTTCAGTTGAGGTTTTTAAATCTCGGATACATTAAACGATTTAACTTTTGCATTTCAAGCAATTATCATAGCCATTGCTTTCGTTTACGTGTTGTAGCGAACGCCGGTATCTTGACGGGGCATCCTGTCTGAGATCAGGTTTGCAGCCATTCTTGAGTTTGGGGGTTTTCTATCATGTTTTCGGATTTTGATTACTTATACAATTGGTTATTTTTTGCAGGTTTTACTCATTCAGAGCGTCAATATTTGTCTATTTTAAAGGAATGATTTGTTAAGCATTAATGCATTATCAACACCGAGTAAGTTGTTTTGCATTTGAACGCAATTTGTGCCTTTGTGATTTTATTTATGTTACGGATGTTATTGCAATGCGTTTGTATGCATTCTTTTGTGTTTGTAGGATTTCGATTATTCTTGATTTTGATTGTATCGGAAGTTTAGGAGGGTCTCAAGTGGCAAGCGTTTTTTAATTGGAATTAAGGTGAGGATAATAGGGATTAGAACTAGGGATATGTGACTTCTTCTGTGGCCGAGGTCCTTAAATCGATCAAGGTAACAATTGTTCTTACTAGGACTCATTAACACACTTTTCTTCATTTTCCTTAAAGCCAAACAGGTAATGGGTAATGGTTTGTTTTTTTAAGAAGCAAAGCGTATAGCTGATAAAGCAGTTGCTGCTGCTACTGAGTTATATTTGGGCGAACCGTCTTTTGTTCATGTTTAAATTGGACACACCCGATGTGCTACATACCAAGTGCCGCCTGCAAGGAAAGAGTAGAAAGATGGAAGCTAAAACAAGAGAAAAATATAGTGCATATGACAGATAGATACAATGGTGAAGAAATCTGATTTCGAGATGATCTCAGTAAGTTTCTTTTTTCAGTTTGTACCACATCACTTTGCTACTATGTTCTGTATCGTTTTCCATTTTGTTGGTACTGTGGTAATCATGTGTTTAAAATAATTTTTTTTTGCAGGCGATAAATTTTTAACAATGCTGTGAAACTCGGCCTAGGTAACCGATTTCTTGGTTAGTAATTGCTGAGCCAATAAGAGCTGATGTGATTTGGAGCTGCTCAGTCAAATTACTTCCGATTTGTCAACACTTGGTCCAAACTCAGGCTACTTGGCCAAATTACTCGGATTTAAAGTACTTTTAAGTTTTATGTTTGAATTTTGAAGTACTTAGAATTATTATGTTTATATTTGAACTTAGCTTTGAAGTATTTGAAGTATTATTTTTATGTTGTACATGTAATTTTAAAATTTATATATAATTAAAAAAAAAAAAAAAAAAAAACACCATTCCGGTTACCGCCTAGGCTGGTTAGTCGCTACAAGGTAGTCGACCGCTCGAGTACCCCCTACCAGGTTTTTCAACCTTGCTATTAAAAGTAAGCAAGAGCTTTTTGTATACAAAATTACCCATATATCCTTAATTTAGCTTATCATCCGAGGTATATAAAGCCCCTTTTTAGCTGAATAAATGTCCTTTTGTTCTGATTTCTGAAAGTGATCAAATATGTCTTCATTATGAGTCATTGCTTTTATATTATTTCATTGAAAATCTGCAGACCAATGAACTATATCAGTTAGCATCTGTGGCTTTCTGCTTGATAGTTGCATCGGTTAGCTTCATTACTCTACTACATTTTTACATGATGTTTTTGAATCTTATCTGGCATGATTACTTATGCTTTTACCATGTGCTTGTCTCGGTGTATTTGTTTTATAATTTAGTGTAGTGACAAGCTGGGTCTAAGTCTCCAACTGGGTAGCTTTGCTGCTGGAGTGATGATATCCACGACTGATTGAACTTGCTAAGAGCATAACGGCTTTCACCACCAACTATAAAGGTACCGGGTTGTTTGGTGTATATGCTACTACGAACGTGTGTGTTGGTTTGTACTCACCTTTTTAGTGGAAAAGACATACTATTTTTTGTTTATGTCTTTTTGTTTGCATTTTCTGGAGATTATAATTAAGAATGTTAGTACAATTGTACTTTCTGATTATCATAACTTTTCAGTGTAGCTACTGACTTTGAGGACCATGATAGACTTGCCCTGGAAACTAAGAAAGATCACGTACACATATGAACGAATAATTGCCGCCCCGCCGCAACGCGGCGGCTCGCAGCCTTCCTCGTTAAGAATAATATGGCTAGTACTTCATTATCGTCATCTCAGCATCACGTCATTTCTCTCTCTATAATCAACTTTATCACCAATTTACTGTAATAAGACTATCAACTTCACCAGCAATACATACGCCACTTAAACAAAAATATACCCAACAAAAATCAAAATCACACACACACACAACCACGACTTTCACAACTTGGTCGTATGAACAACCAAACTCTCTCTCTAAAGCACCTAAGACGCGTCATACAGGATGAAAGTAGTAAGGTGGACGCGTCGTTGAGCATTCCACCTTGGCACAAGACACGTAGTCATGGCCTTATTACCAATAGTCAGTCTAATGATGAGTTCTCAAAGTTTTTTGAGTAAGTAAAAGTGAAAAATTAAAATGTAAACATTTTCTAGTCTAATTTTGAAAGAAAATATTTTAGTTCAAAATCAACTAAATCACTTTTTTCGATCATTTTTTTTAATTTTTTTTCCTCTTTTAAGTGATACTCGAGAATACAATATTTTTTTTGTTTCACTTAATTTTCTTTACTTTCTTTGATATTTAACTTTTGACAGAATTAGTTTTTCATTTTGTATCTTCTCTTGTTACATATAGATTCGCTTTGACGACGTACTATTAAATGTTTATTTTAGTAATTTAATAGGAACGCCTTGATGAGTCAATTTCGTATAGAGTTTGGTATATATATATATATATATATATATATATATATATATATATATATATATATATATATATATATATATATATATATATATATATTTTTTTTTTTTTTTTTTTTTTTTTTTTTTTTCTTTCCAAAGTCCACAATATTTATTTATCTTATATACGTTCGAGAACAGCGAGAACCGCTACCATGTTGGTATTTTAGTGTAATGTAAATGGTGTTTAATATGCAAATAAGGATCGACACTTAGTTGCAAATGAGAGTCGATACTTAGTTGCATATTAATGGGACTAACGAGGGTTCAAAGGTATGGTTCAATGGTACGGTTGGTTATGTGTTAGTGGTCATGATCCTGCTGATAGTAGTGGTCATGATCCTGCTGATAGTAGTGTTAGAATCCTGCTGATAAATGCAGAATCTGCTGCTACTTGTTGTGCTTTTATAATAACTGTTTTACAGTTATTTTGGCCTCTTTGCAACCGTTTTGTGAACTTATAAAGTATCTCATATATTCTCATTTTGAGGAAGAGAAAAAACACAGAGACAAATACACACATATACATCGAAATGTGTGATTGATCAAAACACCCTTTGATCATGATTTTCTGCAAACATAAAATCATACACATCTTGAATCAATTAGATTTTATCCGGTCGTTAATTGGTATCCACTCCAATTTAATCGATCTGAAAGCGTTCATACTCGCGACTTCTAATTGCTATCATGAAACCAATCTTACACCCCATATACAAGTATACAACAAAGATCGATTAAATTCCAGTGATGAAGCATGGTGTTTCAATTGGTGATAGGACATCCTAGTTCGTGGAATTGGTGAGATTCGAATGACAAGATGGGATTATGATCTTGGGAGAAGACATTAGAATATGGAACGCATGGCATGTTTAGAAAGGGATGATACTGGGAAATATATATACTTATATATATTTTGGATATTCAGTAAGGTTGAATTCCTTCGAACATCGGAGTACGGTACGCTTCTTTGTATTGATTAAGATAACGAAGTGTCTATCATGGCTATGTTCTTATTATAAAATTTGGTAGATTAGAACTTCATATATAGATATGTTAATCGTTAATATATATGTTGTGTTGATGTGCTTGCATGAGATGATTATTAAATTCAAACTATGCATATGGGTAATAAAGAAATATGTATATGTTTAATTTGCATGATGATATTTGCTTTAGATTATTTATTTGCTGGTAAATATTGTGGCCTGGATTCATGCGGTTTCTTTTCCAGCGAAAAACATCAAGGCATATAAATGAAATTTAGCATGTGTTATAATGGTGGATCATGAATATACAATTCAAAAGGGTAAGTAGTGGAGGAATCAAGTGGGTTTTCTTATATTATTATTAAATGATTATGATTTGGCAGTTTGCTTATCATGTTTGTTATTCAATTATAACGAATTGGTTACTTGATATATAATTGAAAGATACGGAGTATTTGTTTATTGAAGTGCCTGATATCTTTTGTTGTCTTGATAAACTTGGCAAAGTAAATGGAAAAGATAAGGCAAGGTACAATTTTGGGATTTCATATACTGGAATTACATGTGGTAGTGGATTATTATATTCCAACATATTACATTGTAAAATGGTTATTTAATAATTTTTGTTGCATAATCAAATGGGATTTTGATTGGTAAACTATCTTTTGGTTAATATCGAATGATGTTTTGGCGTTACCACTCCAATTGGTTTCCAGAATTGTGTTCGCAAATATTATTATATCTTCAATTGGCTTTCATATCAGTTTCCTCCTTGTGGATCTTATTTTATGTGATTATATGAAAGTGTTGTTATCATTGGATTGACTTAGTAGATTATTGTGTTTTCAATATGGAATTGGTGTTTGCAACTTTAGGTTTATTTTCGAGAATCACATGGAATGAAATATAAAGATTTACTACTATTCGTGATTTGAATTTTATGTTGTTGTGTTTCAACATAAAGGTCTTCACAACCATCATTTCTAATGTTGGGTAGAAATCACAAAGCGGTGTGAATCTTGGATTGTTTGATGATTTTGTCATTTAATGCGTGTTGTACTTCTTCTTATTGATTCATGCATATAATTGGTTTGAGATGGGATGTATTATCTCATTTTCATGAATTATTACGCATGGTTAAATTGACAGATATCAAACACAATGAGTCATGTGATATCAGTTTTGAAAATATGTCTTGATGCAAACTAAGAACAAGTGAAACCCGTCCGTGGAATGTGTAGGCTTGTTGATAAAGTTTCCACTATAAGTGAACATAAGACATCATTTTTGCTGAAATTTTATTGGACGGATGTTTGTCTCCCCAAGTTATTAATCAAATGATTTGTTCTATATAGATACGTGCCTCAAGTTTAAGTACGTGGGTGATTATCACTTTGATTAATAGGTTCACTTCCATGTTTGCAATAATTACATGTTTGTGTCATCTATTGATGTGTCATCAATATTGTGCAAGTTACAAATTGTCTAATTTGATTGCTTGGTTAATATAATCATATAAAAGGCCTGCTCAATAGTGCTTTATGGAATTTGCATGTTACTCCATTTCTAGGTAATATAAATATTATGTCATTAGTGAAAATCTTACGTACCGATCATGGGGTGAAGTCATGTTAATGGCTTGTTACTTGCTAAACCGTATACCCGGTAAAAGCAACAAGAATACCCCATGTGAACTTTGGCACAAAAAGGGCACCAAACTTGATTTTCTCAAGGTTTGGGGATGTAGGGCTGTGGTTAGGCTCGCGGAACCTAAAAGGAACACTTTAGGTGAAAGAAGTATAGATTGCATAGTTATTGGGATATGCTGAAAACTCATGTGCTTATAGATTCCATGTCTTGGAATCAAATGAGTATGTTTCAGTGAACTCGGTGATAGAGTCACGAGATGCAATCTTTGATGTAGAATGATTCACATCTATATCAAGGCCAAAAACATGAATCATAGTTCAAAGGCACCGGTTAATACCGAGGATGTTCCTTCGACTAGCACTGAACCAAGAAAAGGTACAAGATTTAGAAATGCTGAAACTTTTGGTGATGATTTTCAACTTTAATTAGTTGAAGGATCTAGAAGTGAATTAATTTTCAATATTAATATTGTTTCAATGTTGATAAGGATCAAATGACATATTGGGAAGCAATGGCTTCAAGGGACGTTGCTTTTTGAAAAGAAGCAGTCCAAGATGAGATGGATTCTATCTTGCAAAATTAAGTTTGTGAGTTGGCTGATTTACCTCCTGGGCGTAAACCATTGGGATGTAAATGGATCTTCAAAAGGAAAAAAGAAGGTGGTTGGTACTATTGACAAGTACAAAGCACTATTGACAAGTACAAGGGCTCCGATTTCCAGGATATCTACCATTAGATTGTTAATTGGCTTTAGCTGCCATACATAATCTTGTAATTCACCAAATGGATGTGAAAATTGCATTCTTGAATGGTGAATAAGATTAAGAGATTTACATGAAACAAGCCGAAGGGTTTGTTATGCCTGGAGATGAAAACAAGGTATGTAAATGGTTAAATCTCTTTATGGGTTAAAACAAGGTTGTGTTGTCAAGTGGTTTTGTTTTAAATCAAGCTGACAAGTGTTTATAGTAAATTTGATGATTCTAGAAATGGAGTCATGATATGCTTATATGTGGATGACATGTTGATTTTGGTACAAACCAAGATCAAGTTAATGAGACAAAGGAATTCTTGTCATCTAAATTTGCTATGAAAGACATGGGGGAGGTGGAAATGATCTTGATGGGGGAGGTGTAAGTGATCTTAGTTATCAAGATCATTTGTGAGAACAAAGGTACCTCAATCTCTCAATCACATTATATTGAGAAAATCTTGATAAGTTTAGTTTCAAGGATTGTTCTCCCATAGATACTCCCATAGATCTAAATCTTAAGCGATTACCAAATAAAGTTAAAGCAGTGTCTCAACTTGAATACTCAAAAGGATTACATCGTTAATGTAAGCCATGGTAATTATAAGGCCTGATATAGCATATGCGGTTGGAAAGCTTAGTAGGTTTACTAGCATTCCTAGTACATTTCATTGGCATGTTTTGGGTTGAGTATTCCAGTACTTGAAAGGAACGGTTGATTATCAATTAACTTACATTGGGTTTACTTCGGTAAAGAAGGTTTTTGCAATGTAAGTTGAATATCCAATAAAGAAGGTTATTCTTTTAAAATTTGGATGGGTGTTCCTTCTTGGGGGATGTGCCATTCATTGGGCGTCAAAGAAACAGACTTGCATAACAAACTCAACTATTGAATCTGAGTTTGTTGTTTTGGCAGCAGCTGGTAATGAGGCTGAACGATGAGGAATTTGCTTTATAGAATTCCATTGTGGCCAAAGCAGATTTCTTTTATTTCTATCAGGTGTGATAGTCAAGCTACGTTGGCTAAAGTTTATAGTCACGTGTATAATGGCAAGTCAAGGCACTTAGGTGTATGACATAGCATGGTTCTTGAGCTCATAATGCAAGGTGTCATATTCGTTGAGTGGATTGCAACTCATCGAAGTAAAGCTGATCATTTAACCAAAGGGTTATGTAGAGTACTCATGAAAGGATCAGCTATGGGATAGAATTAAAGTCCATATGAAAGCTCTCATGTTAAGATACCCAATTCCCACCTAATATGACGTTAGGTGCTGAATTTTGAATGTGGAAAGCTTAACATCTAGAGTTTGGAACACAACATTAAATTATCCCAAAGGTATGTGTTCGGACTGCAAGATAAGGAAGGTTGAAGTGTTCTTCTTAATAGTTCTTTTGAAAAATTGCATTTGCAGGTGCGAGATTAAAAGAACTACCTATTTGAGTACGAAGTTTAGCTGCTTCAAGAAGTTGGGACTTGGCTTTGATGTACTCAAAGAAAGGATAGGGACATAGGCTAGTAAAATAATGTGTCAAGTAAGAATTGTGTATGAAAAACTAATGTGTATATTATCTTCAGGTATTCAATAGTAATACTACAAGGTTCAATCTTTCGGGAAACCTTGGTATTCGAATATTTGGAATGTGTAATATACTAATATGAAATTCAATCGTCTCGACATTTCATTTAAGCATTAGTTTGATTGTTTGCGGTGATAAGTTAGTTAATTTATGATTACACTAAAATGGGGGAGGTTTGTTGGTATTTTAGTGTAATGTAAATGGTGTTTAATATGCAAATAAGGATCGACACTTAGTTGCAAATGAGAGTCGATACTTAGTTGCATATTAATGGGACTAACGAGGGTT
>CP139507.1:50420962-50431818 GCA_021014915.2 Artemisia tridentata subsp. tridentata
GCTCTGGTGAAGCTCGTGTACTTGTCAATGAAGTTATAAAAGTCATTCCATTGGACCGGGGGCAACACGTCAAACTCAAACCAAATATCAGAGAGCCAAGGTTTGACTACAATCATACTGCTACATTACGATATAGCCTTATAACTTTTATTTAGGAGGTTCCATTGGGTTGTGTTTTCTCTCAAAAGTCACAAACGGGTTTTTACTTGGTGGCAGTTTTGGCCCATTTACCTTTGATTTATGCAACCTCTTAAATCGTTTATTTAAAGATTATATTTTCTCTTTGATCATGTTCTTTTTGTAATCATGGTTAAAAAAAAAAAGCAAAATAATTTGAAATTGACAAAAATGTGTTTGTAACTCGTGGTCAATCTTACCCGTACGACCACCAAACGTTGTAGTTCTCTGTGGAGCCATGCCACTGTATCAAGATATAGATTAACAAGCTCTACTATCAATATGACATTTGCCTATAAATATTTTATATATTAGTTGTAAAACGCACTCCTCTTTTCGATATAATTCTTTTAGTTTATACATGATTTGCTTTTGACAGGTTTGGTTGGCGGGGTCAGTCACCAGATAGTATTGGAACTGTCCTCTGTGTTGATGATGACGGGATTTTGCGTGTCGGGTTTCCTGGAGCTTCCAGAGGATGGAAGGCGGATCCTGCAGAAATGGAACGGGTTGAAGAATTCAAAGTTGGAGATTGGGTCCGGGTCCGGCCCGCCCTTACTACTGCTAAGCATGGATTGGGATCAGTCACACCAGGAAGCATTGGTATTGTATACTGTATTAGACCCGATAATAGTTTATTATTGGAACTTAGCTATCTTCCAAATCCATGGCATTGTGAACCGGAGGAAGTGGAACCTGTTGAGCCATTTATGGTAACTAAAAATATGTTTATCGCTATAATATGCTTCACTTATATTGTATATAAATTTTTAACAATAACTAATAATGCATACAGATTGGTGATCGGGTTTGTGTGAAGCGTTCCGTTGCAGAGCCGAGGTACGCTTGGGGTGGTGAAACCCATCACAGTGTGGGAAGAATTATTGAGATAGAAAGTGATGGTCTCCTGATAATTGAAATTCCAAATCGACCTATACCATGGCAAGCTGATCCCTCTGACATGGAAAAGGTGGAAGATTTTAAGGTAATCTTGTAGTGGTGGCAAAACACTTTTTGCACGTGTAGTTTCTTTGACTTGTTAAAGATATAACTTAACCCTATGGACCCATATAGAAGTAAATGGGTCCAGATTGTCACTTCTGGCCTGCTTATAATCCTTCTTTTATTTAACAATTTATGTGACTTGGCAGGTTGGGGATTGGGTCAGAGTCAAGGCTTCTGTGTCCTCGCCTAAATATGGGTGGGAGGATATTACAAGAAACAGCATTGGATTGATCCACAGTTTGGAGGAAGATGGTGATATGGGAATTGCCTTTTGCTTTAGGAGCAAACCTTTTACCTGTTCCGTTACTGATGTCGAGAAAGTGCCGCCTTTTGAATTGGGACAAGAAATTCATGTGATGTCTTCAGTCACTCAACCACGGCTTGGATGGTCAAATGAAAGTCCAGCTACCGTGGGTAAAATTGTTAGAATCGACATGGATGGAGCTTTAAATGTACGCCAACGTTTTGTGATTTAAAAAGCAATTTAGTTATAATTTTAACTTCGTATCTGTACACAATTTTCTTTTACTTATTGATCAAACAGTGATTCTAAATTGTTTTATACCTTCAGGCCAAAGTGGCAGGAAGACACGGCTTATGGAAAGTTTCTCCTGGAGATGCAGAAGTTCTTTCAGGGTTTGAAGTAGGTGACTGGGTTCGTTCAAAGCCCAGTGTCGGCACTAGACCAAGTTATGATTGGTATAGTATCGGAAAAGAAAGTTTAGCGGTTGTTCATAGTGTACAAGATAGCGGTTATTTAGAATTAGCTTGTTGTTTCCGTAAAGGTAAATGGATGACTCACCACACAGACGTTGAAAAAGTTTTGGGATTTAAAATCGGGCAGCATGTGAGATTTCGAACAGGACTAGTAGAGCCTAGATGGGGTTGGAGAGATGCCCAACCTGATTCACGGGGTGTAATTATCAGCGTGAAATCAGATGGTGAAGTACGGGTGGCGTTTTTTGGTATGTCGGGTTTGTGGAGAGGAGATCCTGCAGATTTAGAGATAGAACCGACATTTGAAGTGGGAGAATGGGTCCGGATGACGGATAAGGCAAGTGTTTGGAAATCAATTGGGCCTGGTAGCATCGGGATTGTGCAAGGTATGGTCTATGAGGAAGATAGATGGAACGGAAACATTTCCGTTGGTTTTTGTGGAGAACAAGATCAATGGGTTGGCCCAACCACCCATCTTGAAAAAGTCAACAAGCTAACAAATGGTCAACGTGTGCGTGTCAAGATTTCTGTGACTCACCCAAGGTTTGGGTGGTCGGGCCATAGCCATTCAAGTATCGGTGTCATATCCGCCATTGATGCTGATGGGAAGCTCAGAATATACACACCCACTGGGTCAAAATCATGGATGCTAGACCCATTTGAAGTGGAAGTGGTAGAGCAAGAGGAGCTTGATATTGGCGATTGGGTACGGGTCAAACCATCCATCTCATCCCCGACTCACCATTGGGGAGATGTGACTCATTCAAGTATTGGAGTGGTACACCGCATAGAAGACGGTAATCTATGGGTAGCATTTTGTTTCTTGGAAAGATTATGGCTTTGCAAAATCTGGGAAGTGGAAAGAATACGACCGTTTGGAGTAGGCGACAAAGTTAAAATAAAAAAGGGTTTGGCAAGCCCAAGATGGGGCTGGGGCATGGAAACACATGCAAGCAGAGGTCAAGTCGTGGGGGTGGATGCAAACGGAAAGTTAAGGATTAAGTTTCAATGGAGAGAAGGAAAGCCATGGATCGGTGATCCTGCTGATATAGAACTTGATGAAATAGAAAGTCAGTCACTAGAATCATGAATACCAAGCATCTGGGCCGAGTTTTGTAGGTCCTGGATGATTGGATCCACCTGATGTTGATAGAAAGGTGCTGGATCGCTATAGAGCCGGCCAAGCGACTAGAGACCATGAAATGATTGCAGACAGATAACAGAGAGGTAAGTAAGCTATTTAGGTAAATAGTCTACATATGATTGCTGTTTAATTCTATTATTTATACAGGCGGAATAACACCATTTGATTATCTGTTATGTTGTTAGACTTAGACATATTGTGGTTTTCCTTACTTTTTTGTATCTTGTAACTCATATGCCTTGTTCATATTATTGTTATACAACCCCTTTTCTGGCTTATTAGGTTTCGCCGGTGTTTGATTATCATGCAACATCTTTGTTGGTTTTTTTCTTGCTCAAGGGTTGTCCCTTTTCGGTTCTTTTCTTTTTTTAGAAGGAAACCGAAGACGCATTGTTGCTCCTTTATAAGGTTATTGAAAACTTGACAAGCTTATAAGCTTATTCTTAGTTATCAATTTTTTACGACTTCATTATACGTCTGTCTAAATTGTTTGAAGTGATCATAACTACTCACTAATAGTATGATTTCAAGAGAAATAAGTTTTCTAATCCACATCCATTTCAAGAGGCCGTTAAGACTTTTAATTCACGGCCACTTGGTTGGGAGCATTTATGTATAAAAGCTTAAACAAAACAATTATACATATCTTGGCCGCCTAACTTTTGGACGAGATTAAAAAGAAAACGTCGATAATATCCACATTTGTTTAATTTTGAAATATTCATTTTCCAATAATTTAACAACTTTATTCATTTTTTCTTCATTTGCATTTTTCTAACAAGTCTTCGATTACACTCGGTCACAGAGTTATCAATGAAAATTGGATTTTTTTTATTTATTTATTTTTTCTAGATTAAGAGTCTTATAAATATATGTGGAGTCCAATCTATTTGAGGCACTTATTAGGGAAGACACTATAAGGGCTGTTTCTTTTTAGGGGTCGTTTGGTTTGTTGCTATGAATCACAATGAGTATCGGATTTGATATGAGGTAAAATGACAATAGATATGAAAAAATATGTATGAAAAAGTGTATAGATATTTGAATTTTGTAGTGGAAAAGAGGGGTCCGCGGAATGAATTTCACACACACCAAATTGGTGAGTAATGAATCTATGACTATGAAATACTCATTTCATTCCTGAGTCCACTAATAAAAACACCTTTAATCACTATGAAACCTATGACCTCATTCCCATATACCCATATCAAACGCACTCTTAATCTTATTGAGTCTTAATGGTTAGATTTATGTTTTTTTTTTGTCCACAAATATCCTTTGAATCATCTGTACACTCATCTCTAATAGGAGGCATTAACAAAAACGGGCCCACTTGCCTTTAATGGCACTTAATTCACAAAATAAAATAAACACACCCTATAATTCTTGCTTTGGGTATATAGACCAACTAATAAAAATAGTGGAGCCCACTTAGAAAAGAAACAATATTAAATGGGTTTGTGGACCCAATCCCTTAGCTAATGAAAAAAAGAAACACACCAAAGTGTACCATATGGTGATACCTATATATCAAGTAAACAATATAATGGTTATTTATATTTCAAAATTCTATTGTTTCATTTAGACTAGGTCAGAAAACATAATAATTTACCTTTCAAACTTTTATCGGAATGAAATCTATACGAATGACGAAAATGGTCACATTTGACCGTTTTATTTAATAAAAAGTTACTTTTATGACCAAAAAAAAAAGAAAGAAAAAAAAAAAGAGTTAATTTCAAAAATGGTTCATGTGGTCACCCGGGTTTAACACTTTTAGTCCCCAAACTTGCGACCCATAACGGGTTTAATCCCTTGACCATATATTCCGACTGTTTGACCATTTTCTTGGTTAAGTGACTAAACCTTGAGGGGTAATTAGGTCTTTTTATGTGGGGTTGTCTCTTACACTTAGTATAAGCAAGTGTGATAACTGCTTTCACTTGCAAAAACACAATACACGCATCAAACACAAACATGAATCGACAGATTGTGGAAAAAAGTAAGTGTAATATTAATTTGGTTAAAAAACCCCTAATTTGATGTTTGACCTAATTTTTTTGTTTTCTTTTTGTAATAGCCAATTAATTGTGAGAAGAAGATACAACTTGAACTAGTTAATGTAATAGCCAATTCTTGTTTGAAGGTAAGAAGATGAAGAAGATGCTTATTATCAGTTTCAACTTGAACTAGTTAATGTAATAGCCGTTTCAACTTGAACTAAACAAGTTGCTTAAGATCAAGTTGTATTTTGGGTTTTTGATGAATAGAAAAAAAGCAGTTTCAACCATAACTGAACAAGTAACATTTAACTTTAATACATTACAAAGTACTTGCATTCATAGATGCAGATTACATTACTAAAAGTACCATCAAAAGCATAAGTCTTGCATAGTAAACCTTAAAAGCTACCACATGCTCTGTTTCCCTTTCCCTTTTGTTTCTGGCATGCTTCTTTTCCCTCTTCCTTTGATTCCTTCCCAAATGTGTTCATTGCAGAGCCCTAGAACTTGTTCCCTCTTACCTGGTATTGAAATAGAATGAGTTTTAACATGAGGGTTGACTGACCTTGTACACTTTTTTGGAGGTTTTGAAAGAGCTTGATCATCCTCAGAAGTTGAATGATAACTTGAGACATAGCTAGGCATAGAGCTAAGTTCAGAGGAAAATTCTTCAGAGTTGGACTTTTTGTTCACTGATGTTGAATAATTGTAAGGTAGATTCCATGGGGGTTGGGGAGACATGAGCTCCTCGGATGATGTTGAATTTGAGGAAATTTCGATGATGCCTGGATTGGAAGTCATGGTTTAGTAGGTTGTGTAAAAGTTTGGGTGAATACAGGTTTGTTGAGTAGGTTGTGTGTATGCATAACCCAATTTAAAGACCATTATAGTAAAAATAGTCAAGGATAGAGTAAATGCAATTCAATGTTCGGTTGGTAAAGTGGTTCATGTACTTGTAAGTTTGTGCAGATTGTGTTAAATGGAATTGAATGATAAGAGATCTTGACTGTGTAATTTGACTTTTAGACCATAACTGTGTAATTTGTGCAGATTGTGCAAATTGTGCAAAAGATGGTTTAAACCATAACTTTGTGCAGATTGTGCAGACTTTTAGACCATAACTTTGTGCAGATTGTGCAAAAGATGGTTTAAACCATAACTGTGTAATTTGACTTTTAGAAGTCAAATTACAATGTACCAAATTTGGTAATAACTGAAGCATAAATAGCACTAAGAAATTGACATTTACAAGTCAAAATACAATGTACCAAAATGAAATTCCACATTACCAGAAACATACATAAAGGGTTACCAAGTGTTTACATATGACAGATTTACAAAATAGCCTCACAAGTGGCTAGCCATAAAAAAAAGTGGCAGTTATACTGCATCAGATTTATTATCAATCCTAATAAGGGTTACCATATTTAGTCAAACTGTAAAGTCTAGTCTAATAAAATAGTATCATCTGGAGTTAACCCTGGTCCAGGTGATGGTGGTCTGTTAAACTTCTTCCATAACTGGTCCAGTTGCTTTATCCTCTCTGATTCTCTCCTTCTGAACACTGGTGGTGGCTCCTGAACTTCTTCCATAACTGGCTCTTGAACTGCTTCTGTTGATGCACTGCTTGATGCTTGACCTTTTGCTGTTTTTTTTCATTTCTTTAGCTTGCTGCAAATGATATTGTGCAACTCTTCTCACAAGTGGTTCCTGCATTGGTTCTTGTTCAATAACTGTATTAATACAAATATCGTCCTAAAAACGTTATTTATATTTTACGATCTTTGCTTAATTTTGTTAATGACAAATACAAAGTTTATCTTTAAGCAAAGCCTAAATAAGATTAAGTCTCTTACATTTATAGAGATAAGTCTTTTTAAAACACATTTACACATTACATGTTGCTAGGAACAACATTACATACATTTACATGTTTATTCCTTAAAATAGAAACTTTATTATTAAATATTAGGATGACATCATGGCATGCATCATGAACATATCTTAGAAAGATTTTGAGATATTTTGTTTAGATCTTCAAGCCAAAGAGTTGACATTTGAAGATATGGAAAGATTGTGCAAGATTTGGAAAGATATGAAGATCTCTTAGCTGGCCTGACATGGCGGATCCAAAGCCATACAAACAACTGTTGGATCAGTTTGCCTATAAATAGCAAGCTGATCATTTGGCCATTTTTATCACTCATATAGCTTAAATACATACTCATTCATTTACATATCACTAACCCATATCATTCTTTCATTTCATTGATCTTTCCTTTTGTAGCAAAGAAGATCACAACATATAAGGATCAACCTTCTGTTGTTATCCTTTTAGTATAGAGTCTGTGTGATTTTGTTTTAGTTCACACATCATTGTTTGTATCATTTATTCAGTAGAGTTTGGTTAGTGTTTTAGTCCTTAAAACACAAAGAGTGTCGGGAGTGGTTGTACCCTTGTAAAAGAACCAACGGGAGTGGTTGTACCCTTGTGAAAGAACCAACGGGAGTGGTTGTACCCTTGTAAAGAACCCGGTGTTTAGCTTAGTACCGGATAAAGAGTAAGCGACGTGTAAAGGTATTCTCCGCCTAGAAGGGAGCTTGTTTCTTAGTGAAGAAAAACTCTCGAGTTAGAGGCTCGAGGAGTGGAGTAAGGCAAGGAAGAGAGTCCTTGTAGCCGAACCACTATAAATATATGTGTTGTGTGGTTTGATCTTTCCTTTCTTTACTTCTTTACTTATATTACTTGTTTGTGTGCTTGATTGTTTACTTCACTTTGAAATCACGTTAAGTATAAAAAGCGAATTAATTTTAAAACGGTAAAAACTATTCAACCCCCCTTCTAGTTTTCCACAATTGATACCAGAGCAGTGTTACTCAAGATTTTCAAAATATATTGTATTTTAAAAACTTGAAACGATCAATGGATTTTGAAAACTTTAAAGAATGGCAATCTATGCAAAGACCACCACTATTTGAACCAAATTATTTCATATATTGGAAAAATCGCTTTAAGACGTATGTGAAGTCAAAGGACATAGATCTATGGTATTTAATTGTAGAGGGTGATTACAAGCCCATAAGTAATGATATTTCAGGTGGTCGGGATGTAGGTACTTCTCTTACTCGTCACAGTGATGAGCAAAAGAAGTTGATTGCCAAAAATAACGAAGCCAAAATGATGCTTTACAATGCTCTACCTAAGAAAGAATATGAAAGAGTTTTTATGTGTAAAACGGCTAAGGATATTTGGCAATCATTAATCATCACTCATCAAGGGAACTCACAAGTCAAAGATAACAAAATTGATCTTCTTGTTCAACAATATGAACAATTTGTTATCTCTGAAGATGAGACCATTGATAGTGCGTTTGCTAGGTTTAATACTATTATTACATCTCTTAAAGCACTTGACGAATCTTTTTCTAGTAAGAATTTTGTTAGGAAATTTCTAAGAGCACTCCACCCGAAGTGGAGAGCAAAGGTGACAGCTATTGAAGAATCCAAGGATCTTTCAAGCACGACACTGGATGAGCTCATAGGAAATCTCAAAGTTCACGAAATGGTGATGGAAAAAGACTCAGAAATTGTTAAAGGCAAGAAGGAGAAAATGAAGTCCATTGCCTTAAAAGCTAGAGTTGAGTCAAGTGATGATGAAGAGTCTTGTTCTAGTAGCGAAGACGAAGAATATGCCATGGCCGTAAGAGATTTCAAGAAATTCTTCAGGAGACGAGGAAAGTTCGTTAGACCACCTCGTGAAGAAAAGAAATCCTTCCGAAAAGACCGTGATGATAGGAAAGGAAAGATAGACAGGAAGTGTTATAGGTGTGGTGATTCTAGTCACTTAATAGGAGAATGTCCAAAGCCTCCAAAGAACAAGTCTCAAAAAGCCTTTGTCAGTGGAGCTTGGAGTGATAGTGAAGGAGATGACGACGAGCCTAAGAACGACGAAGTTGCTCTCATGGCTCATGACACAGAAGAGGTACATTCTGACACGTCATACTCTTCTATAGATGATGAAACCTTAGAAGTAGAATATAACAAATTGTGTGAAATTACCCTTAAAATCATAAACAAGAATAAATTCTTAAAAACCAAAACAACACTTTTAGAAAACGAAGTTCATTGGTTAAAAGAAAAGGAGATAAGAATAGAAAAGGGTAAAAGTGTTAAAAAAAACATGTGTGTCGTGTCAGGAACTTAAGTTAGAACTGGAAACATTTAAGTCAACACAGGAAGAACTTATTAAACAAAATTCTAAGTTTAAAAAGTTTGATAAAAATATAAACTGTATAGATGAGATAACGAAGATGCAAAAATTACCTCATGATAAAACCGGACCAGGTTTTATGAAACTAGGAAGCTAAAGTGAGTTTAAGAAACAAACAGTGAAAGAAAAAGAAACTGTTCCAACTGAGTCAGACACCCACGGATCCGACGGATCCAAAATTTTGGATCCGCCAGTTGTACCCACTACTAGAAAAAGGGCTATCCTTGACTCGCTTTTTATGACCCACGCTACAAGATGACGCGCAAAGAGCAAAGTCATAAAATAAGAGTCATAACGAGTAAATTTTCTATTGGGGATGACTCGTTTTCAGAAGCGTCATAACATATGGGTCATAATCAGTAAAATTTAGCCAGCTACCGTGTCCTCTTATATTCTTTCTTATAAGATAATATCATATCTTATCCTACCTCTCTCTAAAAATCATTCCATCTCTCTCTCTCTCTTAATTATCAATCGATTTATCAATCGATCATTCTACTCATCACCACAGCCACTCCACGCCACCATCATCACAAAGACAAGGAGATCAAGATCTTGTGTTTTGAGTTGAAGTTGTAGATCGAGGGTTTACGCAGGAAGAACGAGACGCAGATGCTCGAAGAAGAGGTCCGCGTACTTACCGATTACGGGGTGTTTGCAAGGTATATATTTATATTTATTTATTTGTTTATTATTTTTTCAGATCTACAAGTTTTTTTGTTTACAAAAGTTGTAGATCTGTGAATTTGATGTGGAAATGGTTGATGCTCTATCAAGAACAAAAACAGTAGTTCTATAGTTGCATTTTTTTTTTCTTTGTATGATGTTGGACAGGATTTCATCGCCTTAATATATACATGCTAAAAACTGCAACCTCAAACTCCAGTCACTCCTCAAGCCACAGGATCCAAGACATTGTTTATGGCCAATTTAAGCTTCTCAATTCAAGAAGAAGACGTGTATGCGCTTTTTGGCGTTTGTCTTTTGCAACTTTATTTTATATGTATCATTTCTGACAAGTACTTGTTGATGCCATAGGAGGAATTTCTTCAAAGATGTTGGTAAAGTTGTTGAGGTCAGATTTACCACTAGAGAAGACCGATTTGCAGGTTATGGGCACGTTGATTTTGCCACTGCAGAAGTGGCTCAGAAGGTATGTTTGTGGTTTATAGTAGTGATTATCTGGTTATTGTGTCTTGATGTTATATCCAGTTCCATACTAGTTACCCAAAACTGAACTTTTAAGAAATAGTAAGATTACCTATTTGCTCTGCTTTAATATGCGTATCTCATTGTTATCAAATACTTCTATCCAGTTAGTTATTGGAACTATGTACGGTTATTCATGTTTTTCTAGTTTTATCTTCAAAACACACAACCAAAAACCCACTTAGTTTTTCCACATAATGAAGATACATCATCATACCCTCTTTAACCTAAGATTCTAAGTGATAATTGTTGCTAAAATGATGATGACTAATGACTATACGTTTTTCCAGGCTCTGAAACTAAACAATAAAGATTTAATGGGTCGTTCAGT